>OX123194.2:15394724-15953029 GCA_944739405.2 Euclidia mi | reverse complement strand
TTAAATATGGGCTCTTTTCCGAATTGTATACGGGGTATAGGTGACGTAGCCTCTAATGTTGAAGGGCAAGTAAAGGTTTTGTTTGGCCCTGTTGAATCTTCACACCCGAGGATTAAAACCTCGGCTATTGTGTTGAAGAATATTTTGGGTATGCACCCACAGAAGCAGCTACCTGCTGCTGTGGTGAATTTGACATCGGGATTGGAACTGGCAGACCCCAAATTTGACACACCGGGACAAATCGACTTGTTGATTGGCTCTGATGTCCTCGGTGGAATTCTCATTGGTGGGAAACGGGTCTTGGTGCCAAATGGTTTGACTGCCATCCCGACCATATTTGGATTTGCTTTGATGGGACCTGTACCTAGGGACCCCCCTCCACCCGAACTTGATAATTTGTTGGCTGTAGGCTCCGCTCTCTCTGATGCGGTTCAGAGGTTTTGGGAGGTAGAGGAGCCCCCTCAAGCTGCCCGTTTGAATCCAGAACATGAGGAGTGCGAGCTTTTCTTCCAGAACAACACTGGTCGACTCCGTTCTGGTCGGATCATTACGAGGCTACCCTTCCTGTCTGTTCGGCCTCCGCTTGGTGAGTCACGACCTTTAGCCGAAAAGAGGTTGTTGGCCATGGAAGTCCGCATGGGTCGTGATCCGGAGCTCAGACAGAAGTACATTGAGTTCATGAGGGAATATGAACAGTTGGGACACATGTCTGTGTCAAATTTGGATTGGCGTTCGGTGGAGCACTACTTTCTCCCGCATCATGCGGTATTGAAGCCATTGACTGGGAAGCTGCGCACAGTATTTGATGGTTCTGCGCAGACTTCAACAGGCGTATCCTTGAACCAGTGCTTGCATTCTGGTCCCAAGTTGGTCAAGGACCTTTGTGACGTCATCACCAGCTTCCGACGACATCAGGTTGTCTTTGTGGCCGACATAAAAATGATGTTCAGGCAGACTATTATCCACCCTGATGACCGTCGCTTCCAGCTGATCCTTTGGAGAGAGTCTCCTCGCGATCCCATGGTCGTCTACGAGCTCAATACAAATACGTACGGGTTAAGATCAAGCCCCTACTTGGCAATACGTTCTCTTTGGGAGCTCGCAGACCGAGAAGGCTTACGTTTCCCACGAGCCTCCGCCATCTTGAAAGAAAATATTTACGTCGATGACATTTGCTCGGGCGCCTCCACAGTGGACGAGGCAATCCTCCTGCGGGACGAATTGATAGGTATTTTGGCCTGCTGGTTATGAGTTGCGCAAATGGATTTCCAACTCACCAGCGCTTTTGGAAGGCTTGCCAGAGGATCATCAGCAAGATCCACATCTATTTGAGATTGTTGACAACCCCGCCATGATGGCTGTTCTCGGCGTTCAGTACAGACCAGTCCAAGACATCTTTACATATAACGTAGACTTGAAATTGCCGTGTTCTTGGACTAAACGTCTCGTATTGTCTACTGTCGCCAGAACCTTTGATCCGAATGGTTGGATCTGTCCAATTATATTTTGGGCAAAATGCTTCTTGCAGAAGCTTTGGACAGCAGGATTGACCTGGGACGAACCTCTACACGGCACTCTTGTTGAGGAATGGACCTCTTTTGTATCCTCACTTCCTGCCGTCAACGAGATCTCCTTGCCTCGTCCCATCCTTCAACCCGGGAAGTACAAGGCAACCCTTCACGGGTTTTGTGATGCCTCGGAACGTGGTCACGCGGCCGTGGTGTACTTGCGTACAGTCAGTGCCTCAGGTCAGGTGAGAGTTTCCCTGATCATGGCGAAGAGCAAGGTCGCACCCCTTCGGACATCTCTGACCATCCCAAAATTGGAGCTCTCGGGAGCAGCCCTACTTGTACGCTTGTTGAACCACGTGTCCAGTACTTTGGGTAAAAGCATTTGCATTAATGGGACCTACGCCTGGACAGACAGCCAAATTGTTCTTTGTTGGTTGAAGGCTTCTGTCCACACCTTGGAGGTATTTGTCGCTAATCGCGTTTCCCAAATCCAGAAATCCGAAGTCAAACTTGTTTGGAGACACGTGCCAGGTGAGCTCAACCCCGCTGATTGTGCCTCGCGCGGATGCTTGACACCGTTTGATAGGTCATTCGCTGTGGTGGGGTCCGGAATGGTTGAGTCGACCAGAAATTGATTGGCCTCGAACGCCAGTTTTGAATACTTCTAATTTGCCGGGTCTACGAACACTCGCTCTTGAGAAGGTGGAATGCGCCTTCGACCCCGATTTTTTGTTGAATCGTTACAGCTCCCTCGACAAGTTGTTAGGTGTCACTGCTTGGATAAAGCGTTTTGTTTTTAATTTTAGGCACCCACAACAGAAACGACTGACACCGTTTATCTCACCACAGGAACGACAGGAGTCCCTTACCTTTTGGGTTCGTTCTGTGCAATTGGCCCATTTTGAAACGGAGATTGCTATCCTTAAATCAGGGAGATCGAAATTGTCGGGAGCTGTCTCTAAATTGAACCCCTTTTTGGACGATACGGGTCTCTTGCGCGTTGGAGGGCGTCTCAAGAACGCCAACCTCCCTTACGGAGCACGTCACCCCCTTTTGTTACCTAAGGACGGTCATTTGGTACGCTTGTTGGTAACTGACCGTCACCTTTAAAATTCGCATGCTGGTTGCAATGCGCTCTTGGCCATTTTGCAACGCGAGTTTTGGATTTTGTCTGCCCGAAGAATTATTCGGAGTGTAGTCTTTCGCTGCATCCCGTGCTATAAGCTCAAGGCTTCTACCATGCAGCCCTTGATGGGAGACTTACCGGCAGATCGCGTAACTGAGAGCAGGACGTTTGACGGTGTTGGCACGGACTTCGCTGGTCCCTTCTTGGTGAAAACGTCGACACTTCGAAACAGCAAGACTGTTAAGGCCTACTTGTGTGTTTTTGTTTGTCTTTCCACAAAGGCCGTACATTTGGAACTGGTCTCCTCGCTTACGACCGAGGCGTTTGTAGCCACATTTGACAGATTTGTATCCCGCAGAGGGCTGCCTTCCTTGATCCGTTCTGACTGCGGCACTAACTTCAAGGGCACCTATAATTATTTGAATGATGTTGTTAATTTCCTTGAAACCAACAAAGCTGATATAGGTGATAGGCTTGCCCGACGTGGGATAAATTGGTTGTTTTCCCCACCAAATTGTCCACACTGGGGTGGTATATTTGAGGCCGCTGTAAAATCGGCCAAAACACACTTGCGCAGGACAATCGGTGAATCTGTCTTTACATTTAAGGAACTCGCAACTGTGTTTTGTAAGATTGAGGCCGTTTTGAACTCTCGGCCATTGTGCCCGATCTCCTCAGATCCGAATGATTTGGAGGCCCTTACGCCGGGCCATTTTTTGATTGGTCGCCCACTTGTCGCCTTGCCTGAGTACCCCTATATTGATACGAGACCTGGTCGTCTCTCGCGTTTTGAATTGGTACGCCAGATTACTCAGAGCTTTTGGAAACGCTGGAACTTGGAATATTTGCACATACTCCAGCAACGCGTTAAGTGGACCGACAAGACCGATCCACCCAAGATTGGTGACCTCGTTTTGATCAAGGAGGCCAACCTTCCGCCACTCAGATGGCGCAGGGGGCGCATCCTTCATTTGGTAACTGGGGCTGATGGAGTTCCCCGATTTGCTGAGGTCTTGGTGGACGGTTCGATTCTGAGGAGAGCGGTTGCAACATTGTCACGTCTACCAACCGATTAGCGGACCGGTAGGCCGGTCCGGGGCGGGTGGATGTTTGAAATAGAATTAGTTTTTATTATAAGTCAAATCGATTAGATCGATTGAGTAACATTTTGTTTAGTCTATTGAAAATTTCTGACAATGGTCACACTGAACTGTCACTTCCGTCCTTGCTTTGATAAATTACCACGTTGTCGACTCGTACCTAAATTAAATTAATCGCCCTTTGAATTAACGCGAATTGAATCAACTTGTAATTAACTTAATACGCAATTGCCGCTTTTGACTTCCGGCAAGGTTTGTTGTAAATTGATGACATAGTGAACTTTTGTGAAAAGTTTTGTGAACCGCTAACGTGCATCGTGGTCTGGAGAAGGACTTCGCCGAATTGTAAACTGGTATCCATTGATTCTCTTGTTATTTTGGCCAAAATTATAAGTTAATCTATAGGTCCACTTCAAGAACATCACCAGGAGCTATAAGGTAAAGTCTTCATATAACTACTTTATAATTTGTTATCGCTGAGAATCTCAGCAATATATGTCAGACATTTGATTACTTTAGGACAACTGGATGAATATAAATTAGCTTCCACTGTGCTTACAACCAATTCCCAGTAAGCCTACGGTAATTCTAGACAAGTTTGAATTTGAATTTGAAGCACGGTGATATTTTGGAATCGCCACTCTAAATTTCGTACATGTATTTGCGATTCAGGCGCATCTTACGCTGAGATTACGTCGGAAAAAATAAAGACTAAGTTTCACAAAAGTTATTTGTTTCCATCCCTTTCTATATGTATCAAAAAGAAAATCTAGATTTAGTTTTGTCAAGACACTGTCAATCCTACGTGACCATCTACCCCAACGTCCAACATACAACTTCACAAATCCCATCAGAGTTGCTATTCAATAAGTCAATTATAATTTTCGGCTTTATAAGAGCTTGTTTCCCTTGAGACAGGGTTACATTTGCATTCATTGCACACCGTTAGTCTGGTTCCGGTGTGACGCTCAATTTACATGCATACTCGTCTGCAGCATAAGAATAGGGATACAACAAGTGTATTAATATTGTATTTTTTTATCAAAAATATGCACGACTTGTGCAGAATTTTCAAACGTCGACTCTGTTGCTCTTAAAATAGAAATACTCCCCGCCTACGCTCCTGAGATACGTTGTTGTGAGTTTTAATTGAATTTTGTATACATATTATAATCTAAGTTCCAATGTTTTCAAATTCGCTAAAGATTATATCTATAAGCAAGTTCGTTAAAAAGTCATCATAATATACGAAACAGCCCACAGGTTTAAAACAAAACCATCCCAAATGTGTTGAAAACAAAACGAAAAAATCCAAATAACAAATTAATTAAACCGGCCGTATCTAGAGCAAAAAAGGAAAAAACCATTTACAGCCTCAAATTTTCACAACACATGAATTTTGTAGAGGGAAAACATACGGCCCTAATTTTGTACGGAAGAGCAGGCTTCATTTAGGAGGCATTGTGTTCGTCGGATTATACCCCTCGTTCACAATAGTCGATCCCTCCCCTTAATGAGTAGAATTATGACTTTTTTGTGTCCGAATCATTCTTGAGCCGTGTTTAAGGGGGATTTTTGAGCCGTAGTTTGTTGTTGATGGTAGGATTACACGGCCGTAAGTTTTGCGACAAATAGTGCGTGAAAATTGCGTGGGTTGATTATTGTTATGAGGTTAACAGTTTATGGTACTAAGTGCCAGTTTGGTATGGCTGCGTGTTAAAGATAGGTCTGCATTGAAACCTTTTTAAATTATATATGAAATGGTTGTATAGTTTAGTTCACAATAAAAGTATTTTCCTTTTTATAAATACTTTATTTAGGATAATAAAAGTTTTGTAGTAGTAGTCTAACAAAAGGGTACGTAGACACTTTCAACCATCTAAGTAAATATTTAAGACAATAGTAACAGTAACATACTAGAGTCCAGTAACCACAACAGTGTTTAAACAACTATAATAAACTCGTTTCAGAACTTCTACAAGGTACTATCACCCCAGTACTTTATTACGTACTAATTAAGTACTTTACTACTACTTATATTATTAAGTACTTTATTGTTGGACCTTTGCAGAGACAAATACAAAACAAACTTAAGCCCAGGAAATTCTGTATAATTATTAACTTGATATTCATTTGAATCGTATGCCTGTTAGACCCAACCATACATAACATGGTTTATGGCCCACCAAAGTAAAGCGACCTAGATGCGGGGGGAAGATTTTAATCGCGAGCTTTTTCAATTTGACTGGCTAATTGGTGGCAATTCCTTTATGAAACCAAAGAAGCATTAACGCCGAATGGTATACTACCAAATACTTGGCAGAAGTTTTCTCTGTTGTGATCAACAAGCGACCAAACACAGGGCTCTGCAGGCTACTGCTTCACCACGGTAATGCGCCCGCCCACACCGCAATGAAAACGAGGGACTTCCTAGACAGCACACCGGTCAAACTCCTGGGCCACCATCCTTACAGCCCTGACCTAGCCGTGTGACTTCTTCTTATTCTCAAAAATAAAAATTCTGCTCAAAGGGATACAATTTTCGTCGCCGGATGATGCGCTCTCAGCGTTCGAGCAGGCTGTAAACGAGGTGTCTACGGCAGATCGGAAAAAGTGTTTCGAAAACGGGTTCAGACGCATGAAACTTTGTATAGAGGCTGGTGAAGTGTACTTTGAAAAGATGTAATAAAAATATATTTACTTATAGAAATTTTTTTTTAGTGTCGCAAAACTTTCTGAGTGTCCCACGTATTGCAATGATTTTCGTTAATAAATTTTCCAGGGCGGTCCTAGACCCTGTATCTTTAATTCTGATAAGATGTCATTCAATACGATGAAGGAAACCTGAATAAGGTTGGACAAAATAAACTTCAAGGCGCACTCATCTACGTCTGAAAAAAAATTAAGATAAAATAAAAACGCAATTAGAAAAAAAAGCACAAACGGTGCATACAAAATAAACCTATTAAAACCGTGTAAAACTCATCAAACACACCCTCATTTTAATCGTAACTGAGAGATTGAAAGATGTCCACTAACTTATGGAACTTTGTCATTTCTTTCATGCAAAATTACATTTGGGAAGTCCTCTTACGAATAGGAAATTTTTAGGGGTGGGCTCACATTGAGCGTTGAGAATATTAAAAAAGTTTTCGCGTCAAACTTGGATTGTCTTTTTTCAAAGGCTGTTTACTCCTTGAGTTGAGAGCCATTATTTACTTAGTTTTTTGTTCCGGATGAGTTTGGTTTTGGCTTAGTTATCGACCGGTATGGTACACAGTTGCTTGCTAACTACAAGTATAATTGTTCTAGTTGTTTTGTCTACCAAACTAGCTGTCTGGGGCGATAGTACCTTGTAGAAGTTCTGAAACGAGTTTATTATAGTTGTTTAAACACTGTTGTGGTTACTGGACTCTAGTATGTTACTGTTACTATTGTCTTAAATATTTACTTAGATGGTTGAAAGTGTCTACGTACCCTTTTGTTAGACTACTACTACAAAACTTTTACTATCCTATGCCAGAAATGAATTGGGTCTTATGTCTATATTTCTATAAATTTTATGTAACATGTATGATTGCTACATTCATAGGTCACTCTTAGCATTATCCCAGATAAAACCCGAGGTCCGCTTTCTAGTCTAACCGGATTTGACTAAATATTAGCTTTTCCACAATGGGACTGCACGTCTGACCTCCGCAGCCCAAAGGGTATTCCATGGTTTAGATTAGTGTCAGTTTAATCATAGGTACTTACTCCCTATAACGATTGTCAAAGATCTTTATGACAGCGATTTAGCATTAGAGACTTTGTTTATTCTTTTCCATATTAGGTATTATTTCTACAAAGACGACTCCTAAACGTTATATATGCATACACTGAATATTGAAAACTACTAAATTTGAACTAAAATTTGTTTTGTGACTCAAAAAATTATAAATCTAAACACTATGACAATAATTCTAAGAAGTAGCTAGACTAACTTCAATCCTTAATTTATACTTTTTAGTAATGTAGCTGTCTAAAACTTATTACTGAACTAATTTCTAAGAAGAGGCAAGTTTTCTCGGATAAATCTTTAAATGTAAAACAAATAAGACTTGGACTTGATTCTACTTTAAAATTCAATTCAGAAATGTAAATTTTGTACAATGTGAGTGCTTAGGCTTTTACAATAACGTAATATATTAATTAAAGTATTAGGCACAATTTGCTCACCTTTTAACCCAATGACTCCGACACTACCTTTGACCTTTTTGGAATCACGGTGTTGGATTGCATTGAATTTTTGAACTTTACAGAGTAAACAAATATTTACAGATGTTTAAAAGAACACCAAATCACATAAAAGGCTTGGGAAGTCAATTGTAGTATCGCGGCAAAGAGGCTACTGAAATAGTCTATCGATCACGCGCCTAGCATTCTCTATCATCTAGTAAAAGCATGGTGACCAGTCATGACACGTGGCCACCATGTATCGGTGTGTGCGGTCGTGTTCAGTTCAGTGTAGAGACGCTGCAAGGAGTTGTTAGTAGTAGCAGGAGTGGTAAGTAACCTCTAGTATTCTAGCTCATGTCTTTACCATAAAGTATGGAAGTCTGTCTAATTATAAAAGTCAAATTGCCGTCGCTCTGTGAAAAATAATCTGACAAATATGGCTAGACTACAAAATTGGCATCGGGTACAATGTAAAAGTCTTGTATGAAACCCAAATAGGTGACAAGAATGCTAGGATGACACTGACAAAAAGAATTAAAAAATAGAAAGGATTTTTGCTTAGACTATATATTATTACTTAATAGGTTTTTGTAATTGTATTTACCCCAGCGTTGAGGCTGGTATAAATTCATTAAACGAGGATAAGTAGATCGCACTTCCATTGCATAAAAACTTAGTATTTCCAATTGGGGAAAACATAAAAGTACAAGTAATTTAATTAAGGTTTCACCATGTAGACGAGTGTGGAAATCTAGGTATGTCTAGTTGATGAAATAATAAGTGATAGCAATGTTGAATTTCACCAACTGGACACACATGTTTACAGTCTCATGTACCAAATTGGTGAATAACCCGATTTTAGCAAGACAATCTCGTTATTTTTACTATTAAGTATACTATGGTGCATAGGGTTCCCACCAAGAACTTAGGGTCCCAAGCCAACCTCACCTGCAAGTGGTGCACCTGCCGATCAACGGACGAGGCTCTGGCAAACAAAATGTCCCAATAAGCGGCAATAGGCTCGCCACCTATTACGTGGGATCAAAACACTGGCGAAAAGTGGGCGTTTAATATGCCTCTGCCTACCCCTTCGGGGAAACAGACGTGAGTCTATGTATGTATGTTAAGTATACTATAAGTATTGGCAAATATTGTACTGCAAAGTTGCAAAGTATTACTTGCACTTTGCCAGCTACAAATATGTTGCAATTATGATGCAAAAATATTGGTGATGGAAAAATTCTCCAAACAAGCACCACCAAAGCAAAATGCATAAATCTCCAAAGCACCTGCTCACGCTAAAACAGGCCTCAACATTTCATTTAGGCTTACCCATTCTATTTAAGCAAACCGACCCTAACGTAGATTCAATGGCTAATGATGGTCTATTTAAAATCCGAGGCGCTTGTTTCAAAACCGCCGTAACATTGGCCACATTGAAAACATTGGATAACATTGGGAAACATTCAGTTTCTAGTTGCTCCTGCGGGGATTACTTTAATTATGTTAGCCTTTATGTTAATTTAGCTTCTGCCGTTTGTATTGCGGTTCGTGGGGTAATAAAAGTTGGTGTACCAAGTGTTTTGTATTGGGTTGTTGGGTAAATAAATAGGTTTGGTGGTCGATGGTTATTAATTTTCCATGTAGAATCTGATTGTTTATCCGCAGAATAAGTAAAGGTGAGCGAACGATTGCTCTATTGCTCTATCTTTTAGACACCTAGCAAAAGATTTTTAGTATATTCAGGTGAAAAGAATAAATATAAGAGTAGAAATTATATCTAAGTGATGAGAAATGAAAGGCCCTAAAAATATCCTTTTAAACTAAAACTTACGTCTAATTAATGGAAAATGTATTTTGTAAATATTGCTAACTTAGCCAACCTCGTCTTAAAAATGTATAGTTTTATAATGATTATGTGCGATGTGTCTGACACTTTCACAACTTCAAATAATAGTAACTAAAGCAACATCACAATATGAAACGCGAAAATTCGCTGCAATAAACTAATTGATCTAAAACACTATCAGACTGTTAACTCATTCATCAAAGTTTCGACATGTCTGACTTCACAAATACCCCTGTATCAATCAATCTATTTGAACATTGACCGTCCATTAGCGCGCTTACATTCATTATATCAATCAGTACACTGGCCGTGCCATAAAAGGCTTAGATTGTCACTCGTCATTGTGATGTAAATTATCAACAGATTTGCATACACAAATTCATATTTATGTGGCTAAGTTGTATAGTACACTTTTTTCTTCAAGATGGAGAAACAGAGAGAGAGAGAGAGATATAGAGAGTGGAGACTTTCCCCTACAAGAGCTCGTGGCCGATTTACCAAATACACGGTTTCCTTCGACTTTCCGTTGGGGAAAAGTCATGAAAATTACGTCAGCATTCAACGACCGGATCGGTTCGCCGATATCACTCTTTGGCAACATCTTACTACTATGACATTACTGATATTAGATAATACTTCAGCACTGCGTTTGCAGCACATATTCTCTGCTTAGTAAGTAAGCAGTGCTGTTCTGTAAAGAGTCAGACCTTGAATGTAGTGCTGCTGCGGTCTCTACATAATCGAGATCTCTACATAATCGAGATCTTAGTTAAAACCGTAGTGCCCGTTTGTTTTCTTACATAAATAAGAAAATAATGATTTTCATCTAATAATCGCTAAGTGATACAAAAGCTAACTAATTTTAAGACCAAATAATATATAATAAATAATTAAAACATTTTACACCTGCATAAATAAAAAGAAACATCTATTTTAATCTACACACTACTAAAATATAATAGGCCAATTGAAAAATAATCGTCAAATTTTACACCAAATATACGCAGAGTGTTAATTACTCTAAAACCTGAAAGAGGACAGTAGAAATCCACTCCACGCAATTTGAATTGAAATTGGCAAACGCCATGCCAAAGTACAAATTCAACGCTTTTGATGTAAACTTACTGGAAGTGACTTACGAATAGATATTTTTATTTTAATACATGTTTTTGCATTATTCAAAACATTTAGGCCGCCCACACATTGGGCGTGCGCGTTCTTCGAGCGGGCGCCCTGCGTAAGTTCGGCGTTCACTCGTTTGTACTACAACAAATTGAACCAACCAGCCGTGTGGTTGACGGCATAGAATACAAGTGTCACCACCCCCTATCTTCCCGTGGGTGTAGTAAGAGGCGACTAAGGGATAACACGATGCAAATACCATCTTTCCGTCGAGACGGAAAACTCGACATCAAACCCTATACGACTGCCTCGTTGGTCTCGGGGTATAAATGTGCGCGTGGGATCGGGAGGTCCCGGGTTCGATTCCTGGGTCGGGCAGTGTTATTGGGTTTTTCTGTCACGAAATTTTCAGTAGCAGGACGGAGTCTGGAAATGTGCCCGGTACGGCAATAGGCACGCCCCTTATTACGTTGGACTAAAGTATATCTGGCGAAAAGTGGGTGTAGAAGTACACCTCTGCCTACCTCTTCGGGGTTATAGGCGTGAGACTATGTATGTATGTAAATTGAACCTACAATTGCGCATGCCCAATATGTGGAGGCCTTAACCTGTAAGAATGCTATACATGTTTTTAAACTACTAAAGTGTTTTACGTTGCATAAAAATGTTACGAGTACCCTTTCATACGACGTTATCATTTTTAATACCCCACATGGCATAAAGAAAAATAACACTATTATTCAGTCACCTTTTCTATGCCTTCAAACAGCCACTTCGCTGCTTAATATTGCGACTAATATTGTGGGATTTAATATCCTTATGGAATAATGTGACCCACAAATAGTTGTTTCGAGTCTGGGTGCCCTTTGTATCCGTTGCTCAAATGTTTGTAAAGTCTAGCGGAAGTTATTTTTTAAATGAGACTAAAATGCAGAAATACATTACAGAACATTAAATGATTATGACTATCATTCATAATCACCATTAGCCTGCCACTACTAGATGTATGGATGCAAAGGCCTCTCTATGATTATATTTAATTGATTTCTAGTGCGAACGTTGCCTTTTGCAAACAAACTTTTAGTCTAAAATATTCTAAAAGGCTTTTCTAGTAGTTGTACATCTGCGTGGTCCCGATGTGATCGATGTCCACAAATTAGCCGCGACACCCGCCGCGCTCAGACCGCCGATTTTTCACGCCCAACTTTTAAAAGGTTTCGCCTTGCTTAGCATTTATCATTTGTTATGTGTTTCTGTCCAAATGATATGTATTTAAGTCCGTTGCTCTTGTTTTGGAGGATTTATTTTATGTATTCAAATAAAAATTTATATATGCGAGTTTAATTTCGTACCGAAAGTTAAATGGATTAAGATTACTGTGAATGAAAAGGTTGGGACTACATGCTTTATTCTTAGGGTGAATGACTATATTAAAAATGTATATGTGATCACAAGTTTATCTACAAATTTTGTAAAAAGCCCCCTTTATAAAATGTATCATCAACAAGTATTAAACATTATTTGAAATTTGTAGCTAATTGCTTAATGCTTTAATATCACAGCTTGTATGTAATCAAGCAAGTAAATCTCACAGTAATGTGCACTGTAATTAATGGTTAGGGCGTCTTTGAGGCTTCTTACGGGCTCCAATATTATCTTCTGGATATCTTGTAGAAATGTAGTACATAGAGCTAGGCATTATAGTAACCATTATTTATTGTGCGATAGGTGTTTACAAATTGTATGTAAGATACTTTAGTTATAAGATCGAAAAATTATTATTACTACTTAACTGAGCTTGGCGATTACTTTGTTTGGAAAAGTTAATAAGCCCACCTAGTCGTTTGATAATTGCTTAAATAATACACAGGCAATCGGTCAGTAGGTCTCGAGTTTGTGTTTGAGGCTGGTATGAAACTATCATAATAATTATCACATTCTAGATTAAAACTCTCAAAGGGCCTCTGCGCGTTAGACCTATGTCTCCGTGTACGCCTGCCAAAGGGCCAGGTATTATTCTAACAAATTAGAATAATACCCGTGAAAGAGAAACAAATAATAATAATATAATAATATTCTACCACATACACACATCACCATCTAGTCCCAAACTAAGAGCTTTTACTATGGGAACTAGATAATGGATAAACATACATATATACTTTTTTTGTTGTAAATACATAAATATTATACATAGAAACATCCAGACCAAGACAAACATCCATGTTCATGCACAAAAATGTTTGACTTGAGCGGGAATCGAACCCGTAACCATCGGCGTAGCAGTCGCTAACACTCCCGCTGCGCCAACCGGTCGTCATCTATTTGCTGTTTTAAGAGAAGTGTTCTGCTACTTCAAGCATACTTCGAAACGATATCAATAACTAACAGAAATCGGGTCGGAGTAAGAATACGATTTCGACTTGTTCACCGTAACTTAATATACTTTAGTATACATATACATGTACTTGTTCTACTATTATACATTATTTGTTTTGTTATGTTTACATGTTGTGCGTTTGCAAAATTTTAATCAAAGAAACAATAATTTGTGAATCACACAGTGGTTGTCTTATTTAGGGATCGAACACATAACAGCTTAGGTACGCAGTTCTAAACGATCTGGTGACGGCTTAAAACACTACGCCATACGTATAGTCAAACATTCTGGACTATCTCTACTACGTATATATTTTCATCTGTTTATACAGCATATTTTTTTTTTTATGGAATAGGGGGCAAACGAGCAGACGGATCGCCTGATGTTAAGCGATTACCGCCGCCCATGGACACCCGCAACACCAGAGGAGTCACAAGTGCGTTGCCGGCCTTTTAAAAAGGAATACGTCTTTTTTGAAGGTTTGAAGGTCGTATTGGTTCGGAAAAACCGCAGGTGACAGATCATTCCACAGTTTAGAGGTGCGAGGCAGAAAGTTTCTAGAGAAACGCACCGTTGTGGATTGCCAACCATCTAAATGATGGGGATGGAAATGCTGTCGCGTAGAACGATGACGGAAAGAGGCGGCAGGGATTAATCCGAACAATTCCTCGGAGCACTCCCCATAGTAGAATCGATAAAAGATGCATAGCGAGGCTACATCTCTACGCAGCGCCAAGGGGTCTAACCGATTGCAAATATCTTGGCAGTCGACAATTCGAGCGGCTCTCCGTTGGATGCGGTCTAGAGGGAGAAGCTGGTACTGGGGTGCCCCTGCCCAAAGATGAGAACAGTATTCCATATGCGGCCGGACCTGCGCCTTATAAAGGAGCAAGCGGTGGGCCGGAGTGAAATACCGTCTCGATCTATTTAGCACGCCAAGCTTCTTCGAGGCTAACTTAGCCTTACCCTCTAAGTGACCGCGGAACTGGACTTCGCTCGATATGTCGACACCAAGTATTCCAATACTGGAGGAGGCAGTCAAGGGGGTGCTCTCAAAACGAGGACATACGACCATCGGCAGTCTTTTTGCGGTGAAAACGCAGACTTGTGTCTTTGTGGGGTTAAATTGGACCAAATTAAGTCTTCCCCAATCTGAGACCATCTCCAAGGAGGTCTCAATTTCAGACACAAGTTTATGTCGGCTCTCGATGACTTTTTCCCGAGAAATGTTGGCGTGGCCGGTATATAAAGCATCATCTGTGCTGTCATCTGCATAACAATGAATGCCGCTATCTAGCAACATATCATTGATATGCAGGAGGAACAGGGTAGGCGATAGCACGCAGCCTTGAGGAACACCAGCATTTACAGACAAGGCGTCAGAGCATTCACCGTCAACTACGACCTTTATGCTTCTGTCTGTAAGAAAGCTGGTGACCCATTCGCATAATTTCTCGGGCAGCCCATAGGAAGGGAGCTTCGAAAGAAGCGCTTTGTGCCAGACCCGATCGAAGGCCTTCGCTATGTCCAAACTGACCGCCAAAGCCTCCCCCTTTGTCTCGATCACCTGTGCCCAACGATGTGTCAGGTATACTAGAAGATCACCAGCCGACCGACCCTTACGAAAGCCGTATTGCTGGTCACTAAGCAGCTGATTATCCTCTAGAAACCGAAGGAGCTGGCAGTTAATAATGAACTCCATTATCTTCGAGAAGAGGGAGGTTATGGCTATGGGTCTGTAGTTGGACGGGTTAGAGCGATCGCCTTTTTTAGGGATCGGGTGGACCAATGCTTTCTTCCACGATGTTGGGACTACGCCAAATGAGTAGGAGAGACGAAAAAGGCGTGTCAAAACTGGTGCCAACTCTGGAGTGCAGATCTTCAACATAATAGGGGGAATTCCATCAGGCCCACTCGACTTATGGATATCGAGGGACAGAAGTGCCATACGGACTGCGCGCTGGTGGAACCGAATATCCGGCATACAGCCCTTCAACAGCGGTATAGTAGGCGGTTCCTGTCCCCCGTCATCTAAGGTCGAGTTGGACGCAAAGAGTTTGCCCAGAAGATCGGCTTTCTGCTTTGCGTCGTGGGCCAAGGAGTCATTTCCCATGTGTAGCGGTGGAAAGGATGGCTTACAGAAGTTCCCTTCGGTAGCTTTGGCAAGAGACCAGAATGCACGAGTTCCCGAAGGAAGGCGCTCAAGCCTCTCGCCAATTCTACCGATGTGCTTCGTCTTCGCACTAGCAATGTCTCTTTTGAAGGACCTGGAGGCAAAGTTATACTCCTTTTTTAATGCGCTGGTATTTTCATCCCCTGCCCCCACCGCATCAGCCCAGGCTTGGTAAGCTTCCTGCTTCCTGCGAGAAGCCTTTTTGGAAGATGAACCAAACCAAGGCCGAAATTTGCCACCAATGGGGACCACAGAGGATGGAATGAAAAGTTCTATGCCCTGTAGCACCACATCAGCAACAGAATCAGCAGCGGCGTTGGGATCATCCGGCAAGAAGCATATTTGTCCCCAAGGATAGGACGCAAAGAAGTTCCGCATCCCATCCCAATCTGCTGACTTGTAGTGTCACACACGGCGACTGCGTGTATCCCGCGATCGCAGCGAGCACGTGAGAGGCACCACACTCCGTACAAGGCAGTGGTCTGAGGAGCCAAGTGGGGCGCCTACGGATACCTTGTAGCCGTCCGGATGAGAAGTCAGCAGAAGGTCCAGCAGTGAAGGGTTCTGGCTTTCAACGTCTGGGATTCGCGTGGGCGTGGTAACCAGTTGTGTCAGGCCATAAGCCAGTGCGAAGTCGTGAACAGATCTCCCCGCATGATCAGTTTTACTGGAACTGAGCCAGTCGGCGTGATGGGCGTTAAAATCGCCAAGCAAGATGATCTCTGCTGACGGGATCTGCTGCTGCACAAAGTCTGAAGCCATTTGGATGTGCTCAATGAGTCGGTCAGTTTCGGTATCACCGCTGTGGGACCTGTAAAGGCAAGCATAGACGCGGGGGTGGTCGTCGCTATCTATACGTAGCCATAAGGTGGAAAGGTCCCTACCTTCAAGATTCCTAAGTCGACGAGAACTAATATCGTCTCTAACATACACGCACACTCCGGCCTTGGACAGAAAGGAGTGTTCAAGTCCATACCCAGGGTAAGTAAGGTAGGAAGTGTCTGCTGGAGGCGATATCTGCGTCTCAGTCAAGAAGAGCAAGGCCGGCTTTGTTGTCTCGAGGTGGTGGTGGACAGCATTAAGGTTGGTGTGTAATCCCCTGATATTGCAGAAGTCCACGGCCAGTGTGGCAGGGGGTGCCAGGATATTTTTGCTCTTTTTAGGGACTTTTCGAGCGCAGTTTTGCCCCCCCCAGAGTACGAGGGGCGGCCTGGGCGTCCACGCTTAGATGCGTTGTGTCCTGAACGCGGACGTCCAGAGAGGGATTCTCCAACGCTAGCGCAGTTGGTACCCTCCTGGGGTAGCAAATAGTTTTTCAACTGCACCATCATAGGGGGGGGGGGGGGTTGGGGGATTGGGCCTCCGGTATCCTCACTCACTCGGCGAAACACAACGCAAGCGTTGTTTCACGCCGGTATTCTGTGAGGCTGTAATATCACTCCGGTCGAGCCTGACCCATTCGTGCCGAAGCATGGCTCTCCCACGGTGCATATTTACGGAAGTTGGACTAACAGCGATATTTCGGCGGTCTCGTGGGGACTGCTAAAAGCCGGACCGTTTGCAACGCTAACTGTACGTTCACGGCTATAAATTTTCTCGCAAAACATCACAAAAAGCCGAAAATTATGAAATAAGATATTCCAGGAATAGGACGTACCAACTGGTATACTACAAACACCACTGTCACTATATTTACTTTTTAACTATTATCTTGTTCTGATTATACGGACCTATACCCTAAAATGGAACAAAAGAACATGAATAACAGAACTATGGATCGAGATTGTTAGAAAAGCCGTACATAATCGTGCTCAGTAAACAGGCCGACAGGTAATTCGACTTATTCTTTGAAATAAATCGACTAGGAGTGCAAAATAAACGCCTACGCCTTCTAATGTCTGAAACGGTTTATAAAAAAACATAGAGCTCGATATTTCAAAATGCGTTTGTCTTGGACTTCTAGTTGACAGGATTCAATAACCTCAAATACGGATACTTCAATGAAAACTCACCACATTACTTGTCACCCCATATATTTATCTTTCATTGCAAATATTGCTGACCAATGTTAAAAAAACAAATAGCAGGTACTTACCACGGCGGATTTTTGCGGCACACAATGTACAGCAAAGCAAATTCAAAGAACTCCATCACATTCATAAACCCCTTCACACTAAGCTGAAATATGTACATTCTCAAAAATAAAATCTTCAGAAAATTCCTAAATCCCTTCACACTAAACCGATATTTTATACTAAGGCTGATTTCAGCATGAATGGGCCGGCTCGACCGGGGAAGTACTACCCTCTCACAGAAAATCGAACTGTTGCGTTTCGTTCGGTGAGCGAGAGTGCCGGAGGCCCTAGAGGATAGAATATTTATGTATTTACAACAAAAAAGTATATATGTATGTTTATCCATTATCTAGTTCCCATAGTAAAAGCTCTTAGTTTGGGACTAGATGGTGATGTGTGTATGTGGTAGAATATTATTATATTTTTATTATTTGTTTCTCTTTCACGGGTATTATTCTAATTTGTTAGAATAATACCTGGCCCTTTGGCAGGCGTACACGGAGACATAGGTCTAACGCGCAGAGGCCCTTTGAGAGTTTTAATCTAGAATGTGATAATTATTATGATAGTTTCATACCAGCCTCAAACACAAACTCGAGACCTACTGATCGATTGCCTGTGTATTATTTAAGCAATTATCAAACGACTAGGTGGGCTTATTAACTTTTCCAAACATAGTAATCGCCAAGCTCAGTTAAGTAGTAATAATATTTTTTCGATCTTATAACTAAAGTATCTTACATACAATTTGTAAACACCTATCGCACAATAAATAATGGTTACTATAATGCCGGTTACTATAATGTTACTATATGACCGGCCCAGTCAAATTTTAACTTGGCTGCTTTTTGGGACACTTCTGCGATTTGTGTTATAGAGCGCAGCGTGGTATTTTTGACTCGGTCAAAAAGTTTTACGTCGAGAATACTCTACTCCATAGCTCGCTGACAAACCCTGAGGCTGGACTACTGATCTGCGGTTATAGACCAGGTTTGAGCACCATATGTGAGGATGGGGAGGTTGCACATGTCCATGAGTCGGCGTTTCAGAGACATAGGTTGCCTTTCAAAAGATCTAATACTACTGTTTAATAAAAATAAAATAAAAGTACTGTTTAATAAATAATATTAACTAGAATAACTCCCCAAAAAAAAGAAGACTGAAAAAAGAAATTCAATTTACTGTCGAACTATAGACAGTTTCTAAAACAATGTGTGAAAAGTAGAGAACATAATATAGTTAAATTAAAACTTATTATTTGAGTATCCCAGTTTGGCGCGGCAGTTATTAAACGCAAATCCTATATAATACTGGTCGTATCATATCCTAAACAATCAAATCACTTCACTATAATATTTGCACTAAACTCCATCAACGCTATTAGGTTGGTATAAAACGTAGTTCAATGTACCAACATCAAACACATTTCATCAATAAATGGTGTCAATATTTGATAACGAATTCAGTAAAATTACTTTATTTATTACTAGATGAGACCGCGGTTACAACCGCGTTATTTAAGGCTACTGCTCCACTCCCGTGACTCAAAGCGTGATGTTATTATTGTTAGAGTAATGGGCTATCTAACACTGAAAGAATTTTTGAAATCTGTCCAGTAGTTGCTGAGATTAGCGCGTTCAACCAAACAAACTCTTCAGCTTTATATAAGTATAAGATATAAGATAAGATAAAATCAGGCTACTTATTTACAGACAACTGTAGTCCTAGCTGTTTCGGAAAGCGAATGAATCGAAGTAACACATATAAATACATGTATTATTATGTCACAGCCGATCCGATATATGTAACTGTACTTATGACGAATATATGTCTAGGTACATATATTATACATAATATGTAGTTTCTTCGCTTTCTATAGTACACAGTATCCTTTTGTACAAAGGCTAACATGGATACGCATGAAAACAGTAATTAAATATTACTTAGGTAAAACTTAATATCTTACTATATTTTAGGTCCGAATAAATTATCATCTACACTACAATATTATAAAGAGGTAAAAATTGTATTTTTGTTTGTTTGTAATGGATAAACTCAAAAACTACTGGACCGATTTTAAAAATTCTTTCACCATTAGAAAGTTACATTATCTGCGAGTAACATAGGCTATATTTTATTTTAGAAAAAAAAGGAGTCCGTAAGATATTTGGGTTTTTCGGGTACGCGAAGTAGTTCCCTCAGGACGCGGGTGAAACCGCGAGAAACGGCTAGTTTTATATATTTTGTATGGAGCTTACGTCAAATATAAGTATGTGTAGTAGTCATATCCATACACAGATCGAATATTTAAATCGGCTGTAATTAGTCTTAATTTATTCAGACCTAAAATATAGCGGGTGTATGATTTCTATTTTAATTCGTGTTTTCATCCGTTAGTCGATATAGTATTAATAAGCGTTCAACAGAAAATCTTAATAAAATGTACCGTTCCTTGGACCAATTTTCTCTCCTTTCGTAACGCTCTTTGTATCTTTTTCTTAGCTCTGTCTCTCTCTCTCTCTCTCACAACTCTCATTCTCTTACTCTCCGACCGTCTTTCACTGCCACAAGCACTCTTCAACTCACCCTCTTTATTTTTATGTTAAGATACACTCTTATCCGTCCACAATAAATAAATAAAACTTGTGTATTCTTACAAAAGGTATAATTTCCCCTAACAGTTTCCACTTTGACCTTAAACTAGCCATTCATAAGCGAACAAGGAAAACGAATCTGTGCAACTTCCTGACGGAGTCTGAGTGAAGTGTAGCGTTGTTAGCAGCCTGTCCGTCCCAAACGGGTGGGCGGACTGCTTAAATTTCTTGTAGCCCCTGTTAGCTGGTTATCGCTGTAAGTCATAAGAGCGATGGAATTTGATAAAAAAAACTTAATATAATGAAAATGTACCGTTCCCTGGCTAAACTCAATTTTGTCTTTCTCTTAGTTAGTTTTATCTCTTGCAACTCACAGTCTCTCTGTCCTTCTCTGTATTTATGTATGTACCTTTGTCTCAAGCGGTACACTCCATCAATCTTGCTGTCATTATATCTCAAGTCGCGCCCCTTTTGTTTATCATTTTCTCTCTTTCTTTGCGGTCGTACTCTTCCCACCAAGTCTACAATGACACTCATAATATCACAAAGCCCTGAACTCAAATATCGTATAAAGGAGGTAAGCCTGTAAAAGAGATTAAATAACTAATATTAAATAGTGGGCTTGTTTGACATCTATACGTTTGTAATATATGCTAGGTGTATAGCCAACAATTTGTTTACATCACGTACAAAACATACACGTAACAGTGGCACTAAAACATTTGTGGGCAAAGTATAAAGGCAAACACCCTATTTTAAAAGGTACACTCCATTAAGATGTAAGTGTTCTACAAGCATCCCTAGCGCGTATGACGGTAATCTTTAACATGCATACCGTCCTAGAAATTTCTTCATAATCTTGTATTATACAAAAAAATGTAAACCATTTACCGCTTACACTTGAACAGCAATAAAGTGGTACGAAAGTGAGGCGACGCGGCGCGGAAATTGGCCGACTCGGCGAATTAAAGCGATACACGACGAAGGTATTTTACAATTACTCACCTTTGTGACGCCAATGGAACCTACTGGAACCTAGCTGTGACGCTTTTGAACGTTCTCGATTCGTACTGTGATATTTATTTTATATCTATATGTAACTGGTCACAATTGTGTAGTCGTAAGACACCAAGAATTATGTCACCAGGGTAAAGGTGGTATAATATTTCAAGTTTATTTAAAAAATCATTAGCTTTATCTATTAGTACAAGCTGTGCAGTTTTTAAAGACAGACTGGATTATGATTTGCCAAAACGACTCTGATTATAATTGTTCTTACGAATAATTTGCTAAGGGAAAATTACAACTTCCAGTAATAGCCACCATCCCAGAAACGTAAGTAAGTAAGTATTTTGTACTAATTGCACTTGACTTGCTTTCATGAGAACTCGGTGAGGAACTCGGTTTTCCTTTTCAGGCACCGAAGCATAAAAGACTTTTCGATGAAATATCAATTATTATAGAGAAATATTCTACAAAACTTAGAATAATTTTCGATAACATTTCGTATAATAATATCAATAATCGCATAAAGGAATGTTATGCATACACTGTGAACGTCTAACTTCAAAATTACTAAAGTATTAGAATTCCATTTATACAATTTTCATTTCATCAAAACTATTCTTCGTTTAGATATTCATACTGAACTAAATGTATTTTACACACATATTTTGGGCGAAATAAAGTTATTATCAGCGTCGATATCCTAGCGTTTTTTAGTTACGTTTTTCTAGTAAAATCAGTTTTGATTACTTTGGATATAATTTATCTTATTCTACGGTCTGGCTCTTACAATTCAACAATATGCCAATGTTTTTCAATTTAAACCAGTGTTCATATGAGGATACTGACTCTCCTTTAGAATATTCGCAATTGTTGGTCATTGAAGCTTAACCCCATCGGGCAGTTATCGAAATATTTTCTTATTCACGCAAAATTACCTATGCGCAGTCAACCCATTTCACAAATTGTATTTTCTATTGAATTTTTAAAATCCCTCGTTTCAGGCACGTACAAAAAAAATAAAGATCTTTTGATAAAGAGTCATATCAGATACTCACTTTCGTTTTTAATTAATCAAACGCTACATATACTGAAGTATTGTATAGACCCCACGTTTTACTCTGAGGGTTAAAAATTCATAGACGGCTCATATTGCTTCCTAAGTGAGCGGAATTTAAAATTAAAGTGAACTTGAACGATTTCAACACTATGTTGTTAGAGGTCTGATAGTAATTTCACTTTTAAGCTCCTTATCTGTTTTTTTATCCTTCTTTCCTACCAAACTAAACACCAATTCTGTTTCGCGCAATATTTACGCGCGAATATTTATGTATCGCCCAAAGTTGTATCCCGAGTGCAATTCAAATCGATAGCACTTACATCTGTAAGGCCAAGAGCTCGATGCTGATTAAACTATTATACTATTCATGTAGTAAAAAAACCTAGTAGATATAGTAGTAGTTTATGGCAAAAATTTTGCTACACTAAGCATTGGATCGATTAGGATATTATGTAGGAGGAGCTATTAGATTGATTAGACTTAATCAATCTTTCAAATATCACAAAAGATCTATTTTTAGGTCTATTTTACAACATACTTTACTTTATTTTGATTAGTTTCGCGTTAATTAAGATCCCGAAGCAAAATAATCAGTCTTTAATATCTTAAAAAAAAAAATTCTTTAAAATCTTAAAAAATAAAAATCAAGTCATGCCGACTCAAAGGCCTTTCAGAAATCTTTTGGAAACAAAAGGGCTGGAAATAAATAAGTGTTGTCGATACAAAGACAAATACTTGGGTATAAATCTAGTGTTGTATCTAGAGTAGTATAGAGGTATCAAGACTGATGGATATATTGAGTCATTCTCAAATTATTTATTTATTTATTTAAGAGTTCATGCAAAAAACAAATAATTTGTACAAAGGCGGACTTAGTGCCAAAGGCATTCTCTACCAGTCAACCTTGGTGGTGCAGAGACAAATCAAAGTGGGTGCTAAAACTGTGTGTAAGATAAAGGACTAATTATACTATACTATACACAAAATATTACAGATAAATATTTCGTTACTATTTTTTTATTTTGTGTTTTTTATTTATAGACTCACGCCTGTAATCCCCGAAGGGGTGGGCAGAGGCGTAATATTACACCCACATTTCGCCATAAAATTTTGTGTGTGATGTAATAGGCGGCGAGCCTATTGCCGTTACCGGGCATATCACCAGACTCCGTGCGACTACTGAGAATTCGGAAAAACCCAGTAACACATTTTCCCGACCCGGGTATCGGACCCGGGACCTCCGATCACCAGTCGCATACGCTATCCACTGGACCATGGAGGCAGTCTTATATTTAAACTAATAAAATAAATATTATATAAATCTACAATACATAAATGTAGGTATCTACTTATATACTTAAATATAAACACATAAAATATATACTAGGAAGATGATTCTGTCAATTGTTGGAATAACTGCCGTCGTAAGCTAGATTTAAAAAGTTCACGAGAAAAGGACATCCTAATTTCGAGAGGGAGTGCATTCCACAGAAGAATAGCCTGGATGTAGAAAGACGAATGAACAAGATTACTACGATAGGTTTTTTGGAATTTCTCGAAACTGTCATGAGATCGATCGGGAAGAAACGGTTTAGTAAAAAAATGTGCGAGCAACCCTAAGTTATTATGTAAAACGAGAAAACTCAAGCACTGAGAGAGATTGAACAAGTAGACGATATCCGTAATAAAATCATACCTGGAACCGGCATAATTATCTAAAGCAATTGTCTCTATTTCTGAACACCAAATTTTAAAACTTACATAGATAAAAATATCGAAACCAAAGGACTCTGCTAACATTGAACACTTTAATCAGTACCTACATACCCGTGCATTATCAATACTTTAACCCAAAATGTCATTTATTCCCCTGTCATATTACTCGTGTATCTAAGAAGATCTCAATGAACCTCTTTTGATGTTAATCAACATAGAAATGCTAAGCTCCGTATAGGAACAGAGCACAAAAACATGTACAAAAAACCTTTTGTTCGTCACAAAATCCCAAGTAATCTACACCCTACAGGCTATCTAGCTGAAACATTTCAAGCGCAATATTAAGCTCTCGTAAAACGAAGCAAAATCTTGCGAGTGACAGGCCTCATTGCTATGTATTAACTCACGAGGCCTAGCATGGGTTAACGTGACAAAATAGAATATCATAATATATATTTATGTATTGGGCCATTTCTCCTTTTGAGTCACAGTGCTACTGTGAAACTCTTAAGAGGCAGAGGGAGAGGCAGCAGTGGTCTGTGAAAAGCTGCACCGGTTAGTTATGTAATATAATTGATATCTAACTCATTTTGTAATTCATATTACAAGATGAGAGACCACTCATGAAGTTTCGGTTTCGTTTTATTGTCGTTTTCTGTTTGTAATATTCAAGAGAGAGACTAGACTGCACGGTTGGCGTAGTAGTTTAAGCGGCCGCCTCGCCGCTTGATACTGCGCCGAGTGTTGTGGGTTCGATCCCCACACAAGACAACACTTTGTGTGATTCGTAAATTGTTGTTTTGAGTCTGGGTGTACATTGTGTCCGTTAGCTGTATGTTTGCAAAGTCCCCCGCGACACAGGATTTAGTCCTAGTGCGGGAGTTGTCTTTTTAAATATATTAACATAAAAACATAAGCATATTGCTTTTGGACGAGAATAATTATGTTCATCATGTTCAGTGAATATTTTACAAAAAAAAATAATTAAGATGTAATATAATAATGTACAACATAATAAAATTGTTGTCTTGCTGCCTGTAATCCGAGTTGAAATTCCATAAATCGACACGAGATAGGTAATTGTGAGCATTCTCCTGTAACGTTGTAACAAGTCGAGATTCGATATTGAGTCATGTGATACTACTTATTATGTTATTACCTCTATAATTCACGGCCAACCGAGGTTATGTTCAATTTGCTACATTATAGTCAAATGCTCTCCTTGCAGAAACGCTTTAATGACCTTGACAAAGACTGTTGCGAAAATCTAATTCAATCGTGCTACCCGTTGAAGTACTAAATATTTTTTTTTATTTATAGACTCACGCCTGTAGCTCCGAAGGGGTAGGCAGGGATGTAAATATTACACCCACATTTCGCCATGAATTTTTATGTCCCATGTAATAGGGGGCGAGCCTATTGCCGTTACCGGGCACATCACCAGACTCCGTGCTGCTACTGAGAATTCGGAAAAACCCAGTAACACTTTTGCCCGGCGTTGGAATCGAACCTGGGACCTCAAACGATATCTAGTGGACGAAGGAGGCAGTCAGCGGTGGTTTGTGGGAACTATTGCCAAAACTTAAAAGTCACGCGACGCACTCATACTTTGCGTAAAATTTCCTTCACTAGCCTTGTCACGTAACCCCGTGCTATGTCCCAAAATACCCTCATTGTTATGTATCAGATAGGCGTTTCATATCCCCGATCCGCACGTATCTATCACTCAAGAGCTCGACTGAAGGATTCAGATTGAAAATTCAAAGCATTTATCTTTTAATTCACGTGCCACTCAAGCTGGGATGTCGGGGATGTTTAGATATTTGCAAATCCGTGACCGAATTACGGTACGAATAAGATTTCAGAAAGTTTATTTATATGTTATTTTACTAAAGCCCAATTTAGGCTAGGATATCTTTTTTAAGAAAATTGTGCTTACGTGTGTCTATGGAGGTATATACTGCCGTGCTTGTGATAAACACAGTAAGTGCCTTGAAGACAGTTTAGAGAAAAACGCGCTTAAAGTTTTTTTCTTTATTTTAGCATTTCTGCCTTAATATAGATAAAATCGATGTTCTTACAAATGTATAACGTAAATATAGGCATGTTTTATTGGTGTTCTATTTTATTTTTTAATTAAATGTAATAAATGTGTTGTAAATCTTAAAAATATATTTATGTTAAGTAATGAAGAAAATAAATAAAAACATTTTCTTATTATTACTACAGTAAGTGTGTGACTTACTGTAACTATCTTTAGTTGTAGGTACATACTGTAACAATGATTATAAAATAAGATAAATGTTTAAATAGAATAACAAATATGATATTTTTTGCTTACAATAACTTTGACACTTACTGTAATTATAGCTAGAAGAAATATGTAAAATTACAGAATCCCTCATAAAGCACCGACACCAACTTTAATTACATTTTTCTTAATTATTTGTAAGAAAATGAAACATAACTGATGTTATGAAATCACAGTTTTATAAGACAAGTACAAATAACTTTGTGAAACTAGAAAATTTTAAAATCAGTTCTATTATTTAATTATTTAAAGCATTTAAAATGGCTTAACGTAACCAAAGGTAATCATTCGTATTTGTACAAAACTTCTTCGTGCATGAAACAATATTAAACAAGCTAAGCACTATCTCTAAAACATAACACGTTTATAGTTTTTCCATAAAACTCTTATTATACTATTAGTTGTACTTCTTTATACACAACAAAAAACATAAAAAGACAAAGGCACTTTAATTTCTGATAAGGCTTATTTACCTTTCAGAACGAGAAAAAAAATATCTTCATATAAATTATGAGATCTTAATTACACTAACTAAAACAAATTCGTCTTACAAACTATTCTTCATCAGTCCTATAATTCATTTATTTAGTTTTATAACCTATTTGTAGAAGTTTAAAAATACCTTAAAAGTGTTTTTAATGACTAGTTAAATGTAGACTTACAAAAATATTTTCCAAAGTTACAATAAGAAAGTTTAAGGGTTGTCTATTGTTTACCCGAAGATTATATACCATAATCTCACATTCCCGAATTTCATTTAGGTACCCTCATTTGTCCGAATGTTTTGTTAGCCCTAAAATACATGACATACTTTTAATTGCCCGAAACTTAGATACCATAAGATACGAGTGCCATACGTATTGTTTTTCATATTTTTAATTGTCATAATAATAATTAGACATAATATTTAAACGCTATAATGATTATTAGATATAATATTTAAATGGGTACGTATCAAAATCCCGAATTTTAAAAGACCGAATTTTAAAATACCGATGGATGAAATCCCGATAATTGAAACGCCGAATGGTTGTTTGGTCGAAAGTTTAAAATCCCGAAGTTTTAAATCCCGAAAAATAAATTAAATATTATTATCAACAGCTAGTGCCTGGGGTTAGGTGCGACGAACTCATCATCATCAGCCTTTAATAGTCTACTGCTGGACTAGGCCTCTCCTTTGAAAGGAGGAATTGGCCTACTATACCACGCTCGCCAAACGGTTTGGTATAGGGTTTGTATCAAGTTTTCCTTCTCTCACAGTGCTGTTCTCTGCATAATATGCTCCCTCTGTCGGCTCTTACAACACCCATGGGATGATATGGGGTGGCGACATTTCGTATTCTTAATCCGTCACCACACGGACAATGACGCGACGAACTAAACGCCTTAAATATCTTAAAATATATACAGTAAGTAATGCACTTACCTTATTTGTTCTAGACAAGTCTACATATAATATGAGGTATTTCTAAACATAATCACAGTAAGTTCCAATTGCTGTTGTTATGCTAAGGTAATGCAATAGTATGTTTTATTCCAATTACTTAATATAGTAACGACAAGTTCCACTTACTGTTAATGTGTTTAAGTCATACTTAGTGTAATAAAATCGTAACTTTATAATATTTATAGTAAGATTGCTTACTGTAGTAAAACCTAGGTAAATTGATTTAACTTTATGCAAAAATCAACCGTATGTGCCCATACTGCATTCATAATAAGTGCACCTTGGCGCCTATCGTGTCTTACTGTAATTATGCAAGTAAGCCACATTTTCAAATTCTGAATATACAGAATTGTAGATCTCGATCTCTACTTTCCGAATATGTACTTAACTCAATATCGACAAAAATATTACTTACTGTGATTATCGTATGGGCGGCAGTATACATACATACTTATGGAGCACTCTTTACATGGCCAATGAGAATTGTAATGAAACGAACGATAAATCCGTAAAAACAAGTCCGTTTATTAGCAAGATAATTAAAATACTAATGTGCCGTAGGCACAAAGCCATTGTTGTAATTGTCTCTCTATTTTGTAAGGGATATTAAAGATAATTATATGGCATAACATTCCTAATGACATTACTATCAATAAAAATATTTCTTCTAATATATCATCACGGTCTATATTTATGAGAACTGTAACGTATATTGAAATAATACAAATAATAAAGAATTTAAAAAACACGAATACTGTCGGACATGATGGTGTATCCACAAAAGTTATTAAATATGTTAAAGATATCATAGCACCACCACTAGCATATATTATCAACTATTGCATTGCCGAGGGGGTATTCCCAAATGAGCTCAAAAAGGTTATTATTAAGCCTCTTTTTAAACGAAATAGTAAAACTGAATTAAAAAATTATAGACCAATTGCGAAAATATCTATTTTTTTCAAAAATCATTGAAAAAGTAATTTACAACAATATTTACAGTTACTTTGAAAAACATAAATTATTCTGCGCCGAACAAAAAGGATTTCGGAGAGATACATCAATTAATATGGCACTTTATGACTTTTTATTCAATATAATGACATCCGTAGACAAAAGAATTCCAATATGTGCTGTCTATACGGACATGACAAAAGCTTTCGATTATGTGGATCATAGGATTTTACTACAGAAATTACATGGCTATGGTATAAGAGGGAATATACTTAAGCTACTAGAGTCATACCTAAACGACAGAACTCAATGTACTGAAATCTCCAGGATAGACTTAAAAAGTAAAATAGAAACTTTATATACATCTTCATTAAGACACATTAAATACGGTGTACCTCAAGGCAGCGTATTAGGACCTTTATTATTCCTTATATATATATATATAAACGATCTTCCTAAAACTATGAAACATAAAATGGTGGTCCTTTTTGCTGATGATAGCACAGCAATTATTAAATGTACAAATCCCAAAAATTATCAAAATTATATCAATAATTGTTTACATGATATTATAAGCTGGCTCAATAATAATAATTTGATAATTAGCTTAAATAAGACCAAGATCATGCACTTTCATCAACGGCGTGTAAATCCAGCAATTTCTGTTACCTATGACAATAATTTAATAGAAGAGGTCACCAATCATAAGTTTCTCGGTATATACATAGATAATAACCTGAATTGGAAACTCCACATGGAAAATTTATGTAAGCGATTAAATAAATCTGCGTTCCTACTTTTCCAATTATCAAAAAAAGTTGACATGATGACACTATTAACAGCGTATCATGGACTGGTTGGTTCGGTTTTAAGATATGGTGTAGTTTTTTGGGGACAATCTACTGATAGGGAGACGTTATTCAGGATGCAAAAGCGTTGTATTAGATCAATGTGCGGTCTTAAGATTACAGATAGTTGCTTACCATATTTTAAGTCACTGAATTTGTTAACAGTACCAGCACTTTATATTTTGGAAACTGCACTGTTTGTAAAACATAACTTACATTTATTTTCTATATACTCTTCTGTAAAACGAAATCCAATGCGAGCTCAATATTTACACAAAATATGCAATCAAGAATGTAAAACCTCTCTGATGTACAAGAGCTTTTTTGGTATAGCTCCTAGAATCTATAATAAAATCCCTAACTCAATCAAAACAATGACTTCACAAAAATTTTAATCAGTTTTAAAAAAGAAATTAATTGACAAATGTTATTACACTATTGACGAGTTTTTAAACGATGAATTGTAATAATGTATATAATTCTTATGCTTATTGTTATTCATTAATAATTCACAATAATTGTAATATAAGTTATTGTAATCTGTATTAAAATTGACATTTTTATTTTAATTATTGTAACTTGTATCTTAATTGGCATGTTTATTTTAATTATTGTAATTGGTTTCTAAATTGTCATTTTTATTTGAATTACTGTAATCTGTATTTTAATTGACATTTTTATTTTTAATTACTGTAATCTGTATTTTAATTGACAATTTTATTTTTTGATAATTTCTTGTTTCATTAATTTGATTTTTACTCAATATTTGTATGTCTAAATGACAAAACATAGCGTACTCCATTATTACCTTATAACCAACAATTGTAAACCTATGTTTCACAAATAAATTTGATTTGATTTGATTTGATTTGAAAAAATAAGACTTGGTAGAAGACATACATACAAAATATAATTTATTGTACACCAGAAAACAAGACAAAGGATTTACAAAATTTATAAATCGTACAAACGGCGACTTGCTTCGCAATATGTATTTTTTTAGCATAGCCTGAATTCGTCATGTTATAAAATGTTATTTAACTAGATGTACTTGGTCGGGCATTCAGGGAAAAACCTGTAATAAAAACAAAACAACATCAATTTTACTACTGGTTTTTCCACAACGTAACTCGAGTCAGGAATTTCCACAACGTTTAACAGTTGACTTAGCTCTAACGACAATCGATACCACTGCAGGCACACAATTTTTAAATAGTCATAAAACTATAATGCATTTATTGTTATCTCTTTTTAGAGTTCAAACGCATTTTGAACATTTTTTGTCACGATTGCGTACTAATATGTAGATACAGGGTCTCAATCACATAACTATTTGAAAAACAGTTCTATTTGGTTCGATGTTTTAGATTATCCCAGCCCTGGTCATAGGTAGTAGAAGGCTTTTCATCTTTATTTTTCATAATTACGTGACTGAAACCATTGACAAAAATATAAGTTAGCGTACAAATCGCGCATGTTTCAAAAAGCGGTTGGTTATGTCTGCAGACTTCGACGAACGTGCAGCGAATGTTAGTATCAATTTATGATACATGCATTTACACTTGCGGGTCGCGTGGCACTTTCACCCACTTTATCGCAACAAAATAATGTATGCGATTCACATTATAATTGTATCAAGGACTTGATATTTATTAGCTTCATATCGAAAACAAAGAAGCAACTTTGACGCAGCCTATTGCCAATTATTGCGTAATATTTCAATCTATTCAATGGCTCATCTAAACTTCCCAATGTAATAAGCTCTTCACTATTTGTATACAGCCGTCGTTATACTATGTTATCATTAATTGGTCTCTGTTTTTCAAAAGACCCGGCGACCGGCAAAATACCGCTTTAGAGTAGATACTTTGTTTTTGTCTCCGTAAGAGCCATCCTCGTACTTCAAGGAATATTATAAAAAAGAATTATCGAAATTGGTTCAGCTGCTCTCGAGAATTGCATTTAGCAACACATTCGGCGATTCATTTTTATGTTATAGAAGACTAGCTGTTTCCCGCGGTTTCACCCGCATCCTGAAGGAACTACTTCGCGTACCCATTTAATGTATAGCCTAAGTTACTCCTTGGTACATCAGCTATCCCCCAGGGAAAGTCTCGTCAAAATCGGTCCCACCGTTCCAGAGATTAGCGAGAACAAACAGACAAAAAATTGTAAAAAAAAAGTCATTTCGTTATATGTACCGTGTAAACCTCCATATGCATTAAGTAAACAGCGGTTATTTTAATATTACAAACAGATACTCCAATTTTATTTATGTGTATAAATGTCTAGCTTCTAAAACTAGTCTTTAATTCAAGACTTTTGTCAGAAATAATAGTTGCTCCTAATTCATCTATTTAACTTACTCTTTTTAACATGTTAATCTTAAGTGTAAATAACTTAAAATGTAACCTGGTCAAGATTTTCTCGTAAAATTTTGACTTTCGTAAGCTTGCCATTCAATACATAAATTGATTCTATTTTCGTTCGAGAGAATGTTTGACTCTGCCTCTAAGATTTATTAGCTTACAATATGAAATTAAATAATAAAGGAATTGGTGAGTGCAGTCTATTCATTCTTTTGAGACGGGGTGTTCTGCTTTTCACCGTCGGTCTAGCATTAATACATTGGTGTTGATTCAAATCGCAAAGTATAGTAAATAAATTACGCTTTCTTAACTAAAGTGCGACTGCTTTCTGGATGAATCTCTTGATATTATCTTTTTAGTTCAACAATTTATATATAAACGAAGGAGTAAATAATAAATTGCATGCATGATAGTACCTTAGGTGGTCGCCTCGCCATTTAGCACTAGGCCAAGTGTCGTGAGTCCGTTACTAAACAACTCTTTCTATGTGTAGACTAAATAATTATAAAGTACCTCGCGAAACATGTTACATTTCCAATAGGGGGGTTTGTCTTAAAAAAAGAAGTTCTTTTACTGATGACATTATAAGAGATCCGAACTTGAACTATCGAAGTTTGCATAGTAGTTTACTTTAAACGCACGTTTTGTTTTTTGTATGGATCGTCTGGCGTCACCTGGCACGTAAAATCACCCACTCTAGGTGGCAAATCCTCCCCTTAAGTAAGAGAAATATCACATTCATTCACCGTTAATTCTAGTCTAAGTTCCCAAAAAAAATACAACCAACCGAAATAGTTAGAGACAATCAATAACCTGAGCGACCTTAAAAGTTCTTTGGAAGTTCTGATATAAAGTGTTATTCGAAAGTTCTTAGCGGAACAAACCAATTCGGTCCGTTGCGCCCGCGTAAAATATTGACGGCTAGCACGAGGTAGGAATATCGTCTGACTACTTGACTAGTAGTTTTATAGTACAAACCTTCATCGGCCATTGGTTGGTTGGTTGGTTGACGCAACTACTTCCAGCAACTGCTCAACTGTAGCCCGTGTCCCATCCACTTCCATGCACTAACAATAACACGGAAGTCCCAGTAGAACCCATATGATTCCGAGAGGTTCGAGAAGCCATTCTTAGGCTAAAAAACAATAAAGCTTCCGGTATTGATAACATACCGGCCCAATCAAAATTATATGAAGTCCTACTAAAGATCTGGGAAACAGAACAACAACCAAGCGAATGGAACGTGGGAGTGATCTGTCCGATCCACAAAAAAGGCTGCAAGAAGAGGTGCACGAATTATCGCTGTTACCAACAGCGTACAAGGTTTTGTCCTACATGCTACTAAAGAGACTGGAACCATTTGCGGAAAAAGTCCTCGGTGACTATCAGTGTGTGTACCGGCCAAATCGTAGTTCTATTGACCAGATTTTCCTCCTTAAGCAGATAATGGAGAAGAAATGGGAATATGTGCAGTGTGTTCACTCATTGTTTGTGGACTTCTCTAAGGCCTATGACAGCATCAATAGAAACGCCATGGACGTCATACTGAGAGAGTTTCATATCCCTAAAAAACTAGTAGATATGATCCAAGTGGCCACCAAAGATAGCAGAATGAGAATCCGAGTTGAGGACGAGCTAACAGAAGAATTTGCGGTAGGCACTGGACTAAAGCAAGGTGATGCCCTGTCACCCATGCTTTTTAATTTAGTTCTAGAATATGTCCCCAAAAGAGTGCAAACACCAGATGTTGGACTGAAACTGAATGGAAAGCATAGGGTGATAGTGTACGCTGATGACCTTGCCTTACTGGGAGAAACCAAGAAGAAGTTCGGCGATCCGCAGAGGTTCTTGAAACGGAAGCTGGAAAAGTAGGACTCAAAATAAACTATACTAAAACAGAATATTCCTTATGAAAGGGTACAAAAACACGCGCGTCCAACGCAACAACCTACGCGTAGGAGATACCGTGTACAAAGGCGTTGCTAAATTTAAATATCTAGGGTGTACTGTGACAGACACGAACACAAGAGAAGAGGAAGTAGATATTCGCATCCAAAACGCGCTTCGATGCAGTGCCGCGCTACATAAAGTTAGCGTCCAAGCTCCTCAGCAGAAGCACCAAGATCCGAATCTACAAAACCGTTATTCGACCAATACTAATGTATGGATGTGAAGCTTTGACGCTAACACTAAAAGAGGAAAGAAAACTTCTGATAGCGGAGAGGAGGATCTTTCGAAAGATCCTAGGACCTGTGCAAAGACCTGATGGGCGTTAGAGAATTAGAAGGAACGCCGAAATCGAAGAACTGGTGGCTGAACCCAATGTGATTGGAGAAGCGAAAGCGCAAAGACTACGATGGCTAGGCCACCTAGAAAGAATGGGAGAGGATCGCAGCGTAAAAAGAGCATATCTCGGACGACCAACTGAACGTCGCCCGGTTGGTCGACCCAGATATCGCTGGAGTGATGTAGTTAAGGAGGACCTTCTGCAGCTTCAAGCCATTAACTGGCAAGAAACTGCGAAGGATCGGGTGAAGTGGCGAGCTCTCATATCGGAGGCCAAGACACACTTTGGGTCGCTGAGCCATCGGAGTAAGTACGTAAGTAACCTTCATCGGCTTTTTGAAGTCCTCTACTGAATATGTGCCTCTTCTAATTTGCGTCACGTTAACAGTGTGAGGCAATACGAAGATTTGGCACCTATATCCGCACGTTTTTGAAACCCTACCTTTGTGCACCTACGCTTTTCAAAGAAAATACACGACGTAAAATTTCAGCTTCTTGCAACCAGTAGTTTTGGCTGTACGTAGAAGAGTTTTACATATATTGATGATTAACTGATTATTAATTTGTGTTGCTGATGCTGAAATATTGTATAGGATTCTTACTAGAAATGTATTTTCCGGACGCGATTGGTAGCTTTGAATCCTCAGTTAACTTACTATTTCGAAGTTTAATTAAGTTAGTAAATTGTTAAACCTTAGCCGTAGTATTTGGAATGTGCGTTTTACGTGCGAATAAGCATCAGTACCTACCTATCTATAAGTTGCTTTTTGATGACCATATCGACAGCATAGTCAGTAAGGCTTTATGAGCGTTAGGGTTTGTGATGCGAGCATCTAACAGTCTTAAGGAGGCAAAAATTTCAAAGTCTTGTACTGTACTTTTGTGCGTAGTATATTAGAATACGGAAGGCAAGTCTGGAATCCGCGATATGAAATACATGCAGGTAGAATCGAAAATATACAACGCAAATTTATGAGATTCCTGTGTTGTAACTATTATAAGCTAAATATTAAATACAAGTCCGATCATTATTTTATTCTATGTGCTTAGTGTCGTATTTTTCCTTTAAAGAACCACCGTATGAAAGCCGATGTCGTATATTTAATGAATTTAATATCCGACATTATTTATTTCCCAGACCTTCTTTCCAAAATACATTTTAACGTACCTAGGATAGGCGCGAGACGTCAAAAGCCCATTCACGTGCCTTTAGTATCCACAAATTACAGACAGGACGCGTTCCTCTGGCGAGCGAGTGATTGTTTAAACCAACAATTTAATGAAGTTCGACATTGACGTGTTTAACACTAAACCGGATAGGTTGAGGCGCATGCTGAGTCTCGACTTTTTTGCAGGGTTTAGTGCTCATTAGTTAATGTTGTTTTCTTTTATTTTGTTTTTATACTGTAACTTGTAATAACTGTCTACATATTGTTAATCTAGAGTTAGTCGTGGAATGAATAAATAAATATAGACTGGCCGAAAGTATCATACAAATATCGTGTCTGTAAAGTTCTAATAGTAATGCGACAGAGGCCTGTGCATTTGATATTCTACCTATATAAACCGCTTACGAGACAAAATAAGGCAAAGATAATGAACTTCTAAGCTCATAACGTACTTGACTTATCGTCCGTACTCGGCATAATTAAGAAACTCCTGTACAGGTCACCACGTGTATGGGCTCGTAGCTTTAACATCAGAGTGTTACCGAGCATTGTACGGCACGTAAACTCATATGTCGGGGGTCTAAATACTTTGACACCAGAGGCCACCCATTCACACGAAAAAGGTAGTGAAAAGTTCTGAGACGGCTTTATTATTTTTTACATCCAGTCAAACCGAGTGACACAATCCTCCTAAATAAAACATAAACTCGAATAAATAAACATAGCCAATTCTTCTAATCTTCCTTGTTTGACACAAAGCGTTGGCATCCTTCTTTAAGTTCACAACCTCTACAATTACAGTAAGGGCCGGTACTACTGACCACCCAGTCGTTACCGGCCGTGTTAATATCTCGACCTTATCCTTCCGTTTCTCAACGATGTCTTTTTTATTTTTTCTCTGGTATAACTTTTCTAGTTATCTGCCGGGCTCTTGCAAATTACGTGAAGCAAAAAAACTCTCAGTTGTGTTAGTGGACTGGCTAGATGGATTTGATAAATGTAAAATATAAAGGAAATAAGTCCCTTTTTTATTTTAAAAGACTTTTCCTGTGCAGGAACAAACTTTGTATTCGTGGGAATTCATAAACATTCAAACAGCAGACATAAAAGCACACACACAACTTTTTGTTCCCTCAAACTGTTATCGGTTGTTGAGATCGTACCTACGATTTTGGCGCAGTGTTAAATGGCGAGGTCTTTTGCAGTCTACTGATTGGCTCTGCTAAATTTTGTCACAATAACAATAGCATTTTAAACTGAAAGAGGGAGAATTTGGGCTACTACACCTTGGCTAGTCAAATTGGTATAAAGTTTGTGTCAAGATTTTCGTCTCTTCGGAATGGAAAAGACTAGCGACACGTCGCATTTATTAGAAACTAAATGCTTGTTCTAAATGACGAGACAAATTGGTCGCAAGTACAATTTTGGAGCATTTTGAATTTATCCATACATTTCATACAGCTTAACGGGATTTATCCATTACATTGTCACAGGTCGTCCAAATGTCACCGACGCTATTAAAACCTAAAATGTGTTACATTTTAATGCTATTTCAAAACCACATTATCTGATTCTCATAATGTTTTTGTCCATTCATTCCAATGGGTTATGTATTTAACTTTAAAGAAAGGTTTTACTCAATAGACCTCGGACTAGCTTTGCGGTCGTTTAAAGGTGGTTTGGGTTGGTACTTTTTGTGATTATAGTATTCAAATTTTGTATCAACAGGGCTAAATAGGGTTAAGTAGTGGTAAATGAAAAACAGCCAGTTTATGAAAGAAATTTGTTGAAATGTTTTACTAAAGTGTTTGTTTCAAAAAGTGATCGTTTTTATGTAGCAGTCTTGTAAATGAACTGGAATAGTGGCTACCAAAACTCAAAGACACTTTTTGTAAATTTTATATAAGTCACATTTAAGTATTGAATTCGCTCTTAGAACTCAGCGTACTTATTGATTCTCTTTGTGTGGTGATGAAACTTATATTACATACGTGCAATTTAAAGTAAAATTATCGGAACATTTATCGATTTTGATGAAATTTGCACTATTATGATTCGACGATTATCAAATTCGGGACATATTTTAGAAGCTCTATTGTAGTTTTTTTTTACTATTGTGCAATTTTGGTATTACGACCAAATCGATCATGCAGATCGATGCGACGAGGTCGAAACAACGCCGCCATGAGTATCTGTGTAGGTTTCAAGAGCTGGTTTTAGGTTGAAATTTCGACCTAAATGTTATTAAACGTGAAACTGAATTATTTGGGTTAAAAATGAATAATATATTCTTTACGCCCATCCTAAGTCCCTGCGCAGAAAACAGTTCCAATACAATCTGTATTTCATTAGAACCATAAAGTATTTAACAATCGCCGTAAACATTTTCCTTTTTATCAACAGACCATTATCCGACTTAAAAATTAAAGCCAGCCTACGACGTCCTTTTCCTCGGCATTGTAAAGTCTAATACAATTAAGTTAAATTAAATGAAGTTAAATTTGTTTTCTCGGAACAGTACCAAGTTCTTTCACATCAAAACCGAACGTTAACAGAATTATTGAAGTTTTGGTAACAAATTAATATTTACAACTGACATTAAAATCGGCCATCGTAAAGAACAAGTTTATATTTCGAATTTTACTTTTGGAAATACGAGCTGACTTGCCTGATTGTTACGATATTTAAATACAAACGTCTACCCTCGGTCCCGACCACGTGAGTGTCAGTGAATGCGATAAAAGGATATTCTGATGTATGAACTGTAAGGGTTCATCAAAATCTGTTCGGAAGTTTTTGCATGAAATAGTAACAAACATACGTACACCCTCAAAAAATTTCATGATTATAATAGTAGTAGTAAGATAGGATTCGATTACATCTGTATACATACATAAACGTCAACTACCATACATGGTAACAGATTAAGAATAAAGATGTCACTAAATATCCCATTTCATGCCGTGGGTGTCGCAAGAGGCGACAAAAGAGAATATACGAAGGAAATAGTATCTTTGCAAAGAGACGGAAAACTAAACATCAAAGCCTGAATCCACCTATTGACTCGCCGTGCAATTGGGAAGCAAATTGGGAGAAGCTCTTGACTCCCGCAATGGATTGCAAAATGCTGTAAATATGAAACTTCAACAGCCTGTTTTCGTTTTTAAAACAAAATGGAGTTATGTATTTTATTTTCCGTTTGCATCAAACCGATGGACTCACTCGATTGGATATAAAATTTTAATAACATTCACGTCATTCTAGTTGATTACGTCCTTTATAATAAAATATAAATCAGTAAGCTTATTATGAATTTATTACTGTAGCGCGTACAGTTTGAATTGAATACGTGTTAAAAAATCTGATACCATGAGATAGGTTGTTTTCAATTTATTTGTGGCATATTTTACTTATGATACTATATAATTATTGGTGGCAGAAAAAAGCTAGTGAACGTTGAAGTAAACTAAAATTTGGAAGTCATTAAAGGTTTTCCAGATATATATCACATAATTATAGGAAAGCTTGAGTATTCTAACTCACCAGCGTTTTCCACGACTCAGTTGGAAGTAATTATCATTATCATCATCGTCCGAGCCCCTCACCGGTTCTGTACAAGACTTTGACGTAACGCAACACAACTTTGACGCAACTCAATGGTTTACTCTCGTTAATCAATGGCTTAGATCAGCGTCAGCATATTCAAGGATAGCTGCAAAAACACACTTCAACTCGTCTTCTCGTTGAAATCAAACTACGGTTTACGGATTCTATCGCGATAATGGGTCTTGATGGTAAAGATAATAATATTACATTTGATCCGAAAGATCTAGAAACTACATTTTGTTTTTTATTATTACTAGTCGACGTTTCAGTTTCTTTACAGAAGCCATGGTCACGACAGACGTGGACCGACTTGTCGTATCATAAACAGTCGTCATTCTACATATATCTATCTCACAAATAACCCAAGACGCGTCGATTTAAAGCTTGTTAACAACACCAAGTGTCAGTAGAGAGGAGGCCGGGAAGCAGCAGGCGTTCAGCAGTCAATCCCGCGTCGGATTATACGCGACGCAAATGTGGCATCATGCGTGACATGCACACACTGAGATTCGGTTAAGTATATAGGTATCAAGCACGTCTATAGTTAACTGAATCTCAGTGATAATGATCGGGTTAAGTGTGTAACGAACTTGTACAGGTGTGATAGACATAGTTTGATAGCTATAGACCAACACAGAGTCAACATTTTATGGCCTTTTTTGTGGCTGTTTGCTGTGTCGATTCTATGAGCAGTCGTTCATCATCATACAGCTCGTATACAGGCGAGACATAGACCAGTCCCAATTAGCGTCAAGGAACATAAAGGTATAAATGTCGATGTTGAGTTTATAGTCTTTTGCTTCCTGTATTTTCCTTAACTGTCTCTGACGACACTCATGGAATAAAATGCGATAGTAACACTTTATTTTTATGTCATATTATATTATGATAGCTTTAAGTCCTGCATCAAGCTCACAGCCTTCTTCAAAGCTAAGCGACGAAGTGAATTTTTACTATTTCGCAAACGATGTGTATAAAAATAATCTCCAGTCTCGTCGTCAAAAGATTATGATTTAAAAAGATTTTTTTTAAAGAATTTGGCAAAGAAAAATTATTTATCATTTTTTTAACTCGACCCTTTAAAATGTTAAAGTAACTTACAATGATAAATGTAAATCCTTACGACATAAAAGCTCCTAACACCAAAAGTAGGAATCCTGAAACCAATAGTGTTGTTACTAGCATCAAGCGACTCAGGAACAAGCCCGGGAGGCGGCCAGTCAATCTGGTGTCGGTTTTTTTTCTTTTTTATCACCCTGAAAACAAACCTGTCAAATTGACTTCACGCTGCCTGGTGGTAAGCTGACAGTGAAGTCCTATTGTGAAGGCCACCATCCCCAATTGCTAGTTAAGCAATGTGACATGGCGGCCCTCACTTTGACGGCCTTGAGAGATGCTTTTTCACGTCCCGCTTAAAGGACCCAGGATCAAGGGAGGAAAGAAACACGTGAGCTGACAGTGAGTTCCACATCTTTATGGTACGGCAAAGATAAGATGTACCGAACCTTTTTGTACGTGACGGTATCTGATCTACCGTATAAGGGCGGTTTCAGATTAGCGTATTTTTCTGCGCGTATACGGTCGTTTTAGCATAGGCGCTTACACGCGCGCTACATTACGCGCTTCAAAAACCCAGACTCACGTAAACGGGCGTGTTCGCTCGAAACGGTAGTGACGTCTTGTCAGCGTTAACATGGATTTTGACGGCTCGTGGTTATACAAGCTTAGAAGCGCGTCAACGCTCGTACGAGTTGCGCGTGTGCCAAAAGGCGCGCCTATATGCGCCTACATGCGCTTCCAAAAACGAGCTTATACGCGCGTATAAAACGCTAATCTGAAACCGCCCTCAGGGTGGCACCTTAACCCGGCACGTGTTTTTCGGGATAGGAAAGGAGAGGGTGGGATGAGTTGAAAGAGTTCTTCTGAACACTCACCGTGATACAATCGGTAAAAGACAGCCATTGAGGCTACGTCCCTGCGTAGTTGCAGAGATTCAAGGGTCTTAGTAGCCTCAAGGTCACCTATGATACGGACAGCACGCCGCAGCAATTATCAAGGGCATCTAGCAGGTACTGAGTGGAGCCGTTCCAGAGATGAGAGCAGTATTCCACGCAGGAGCAAACCTGAGTCTTGTATAATAGACACAGCTGCTCCGGCGTGAAAACCTCCTCACTCTATTCAGGAGTCCGAGTTTTTGAGATGCCGATTTAATGACACCCTCGATGTAGTTTCTCTGGTTGAGATTGCGGCGTATATCCATACCAAGTATATTTAGACTGTCCTGTATCGGTAGTGGAGTGTCCAGAAGAGAAGGTTGGGGAAGGAATGGAAATAACTTTGCTGAAAATGCGCACATCTGTGTCTTCTTGGCGTTGAACTTGACCATGTTTTCAGCACCCCAATTCGAGATACTGTTCAAAACCTGGTCAAGCTCTGCGACAAGTTTTCGCCTATTTTCCTCATTGTCGGCTTGCTTAGCCGCAGGATGGCCGAGATAACGCCCATGCACGGTCCTGTCATCTGCATAGCAATGTATGCTCCCAAAAGTGAGCATATCATTGATATGCAGAAGAAAAAGTGTGGGCGATAAGACGGATCCCTGGGGCACACCAGCATTTACCTGCATAAACTTTGAATTATGACCTTCTGCAAATAACTCGAACACGTCATTCATGCAGGAAGCTAGCAACCCAGTAGCATAATCGAGGTGGCAAGCCGTAAGCCGGGAGCTTGGAAAGAAGCGCACGATGCCAGACTCTATCGAAGGCTTTGGAGATGTCGAGGCTGATAGCCAACGACTCCCCGTGCCTGTCCATAGCTTCACCCCAAAGGTGAGTGACATACGCTAGAAGATCGCCCGTTGATCATTCCGGTCTGAAGCCATATTGTCGATCATTGATAAGAGAGCGATCTTCTAGGTAGCGAACGAGTTGGGTGTTGATTACCCGTTCGAATACCTTGCAGAGAATAGGGGTGATGGCTATGGGTCGATAGTTAGCTGGATCAGAACGATCCCCGTTTTTGGGGATCGGTTGTACGTTCGCCTCCTTCCAAGCCTGCGGCAAGACGCCAGAGGTATAAGACAGGCGATACAGGCGTGTGAGCGTTGGAGACAACTCGGCTGCACATTTCTTAAAAGCAACCGCTGGGATACCGTCGGGACCACTAGCTTTCCGGACATCGAAAGACCGCAGTATCGCGCAAACATCGCATTGCCTGATGCGGATTATACGGATGTGGACGTGTGACGTCACTAGTTACGTGCCGGGTGCCGATATACGTCTAGAGCAAGCTTAGACTAAGGGTTTAAGCACAAACGCTACTTATAGAAAGGTGATCGTATCCGATAAAAACAAACATCGTGATAAACAATTCGGGTTAAAATTGAAAAAACAGCGTTTAATATTCCTCTCAATTCATTCATGGTTATAGTCAGCATTAAGATACAAACTCGGTTGATTACGATGACGACCATTGAACATACAAGAATAATAGATTTCGAGATGTTTATCTGCCTGTACCTACGACTGATGCAAACTAGACGAAATGTCGGATAATAAACTGGTAAGAATATATCATAATATAACGGTTGGTATTACGTGATTACCACACGTATAATAAAATTTTATGATCTACTAATGGATGCCCGCAGCTACGCCCGCATATTTATTTTAATTTAACTGTTTCTCCCCGAATCTTAGAGCACCGCTACGGTCCCCAAAGAAAATACATGTCAAATTTCAGCTCCCTGAGCTTAATAGTTTTGGTTGTAGCTTGTCTGTCAGTCAGTCAGTAAAGCAAAAAATAATATGTAGGCGAACCTCATTGGCAACCTCAACTGGTCATATACTACATACCATAGCCCAAGAAGACAGGCCTGCTCGATTCGTCAAAATACCTAGCAATTTTTGCCAAGGGTACGTCATCGGGAAAGTATGATGGTTCTCAAACTTTTCGTATTACAATTTACCCACAAGTTTGTGGGTAAATTGTGAATTGACAAAGTTGCTTCAATTATCAAAATATATGAAGGTACATACCTATGTTATGTTATACCTATTCGAGATAAAAAGTAAAGGCATATTGTAAAAGAAAATATATAAAATAAAAAAGGAAAATGAATCAGTAAAATCAATGTAGGTAAATAGGAGCTACTAATAATCGATATTAGTTAGGTGGTATAGCTTTATTTTTTTATTATGCGTAATTATGCTTCTATTTAGCTTTCGTAATCGTATATAAGTAGGCAGATCTTAACATCGATTTTATAATGTCATTTTTGTGGGAAGCTTCTTTTTATGTCTTGATAGACGACATTTGCCATATGCGTAAATATAATTTTTTTATAACACAATGATTTTACGAGGTACTTAATATTTTTTTATCCAATATTTTAAAAACATCCAACAGTTCTTTACTTGGATATATTAAGTTGCCCGATATATTAAGTTAACCCATTTACTTTTACAATTCTTGTATATAACACATCACCATGATGATAGTAAAAGTTTGGGAAAATCTGTTTATTTGTATAAAAATATTAGGCCGGTAAGAGTAGCATTGCTGAGCTCAAAATTTTATTCAATCGAATAACTATGAGATATGGACTTGTATGGTATTTTGTTCTTAAAAGATCTCCAATTAGATAATATTTACCCTAAACAGCTTTTTTCAAAAAGTGGCAATGAAAATGTGAGGTCATTTTGACGTCATTTCGCCAGCCCACGGCACGCTGTCACCGAAGTGAGCATGCCTGTCTTCTTGGGCTATGCTACATACCTTCTTTTAGATTGCTACTGGCCGTAGAGAAGAATGTCAACTCCATAGTGAACACCGGGCACTGGCGAGGCGGTCACTTTTTGAATGTGAGTAACTCCATAGTGAACAGCTCAAGGGGCGCTCGCAGCCACGTGATCGGTGGACGTTAGTTTTCGATAGAAATTGAAATTGTTTTTTATGATTATTGATTGTACTGTGAGTAATTATATGAAGTGATGACCTACTGTTATTTTACTTACCATCTCAAAAGAAGTCGTATGAAACAAATGACAGTCGAAGGAGAAAATGGAAGAACTGGAGTCGAAAGCCTTTGACCTCAGTCGTAAGACCAAAAATATATATACAAGTAATTCTTCGTGTGGTGACTAAGAATACAAAATGCCGCTACCCCATTTCATTCCATGAAAAGATTTCATAGGAGGCGACTAAGGCAAATATTTTAACGTATTCATTTCGGAGAGTGTGCAGCGGAACTACACGATTTAACCCCCTCATCTCCTTTCCACTATCGGACAACCAGACGGACTGCCCAGCGCCATCGGTACATGGTCGATATTCCTACCATACGTACAAAACGTTTTGCTTCCTATTTCATCATGCGCACTGCAAAACAATGGAACTGCTTGCCAGAATCTGTGTTTCCCGATCAGTACAATTTGGGTGTCTTCAAGACGCGAGTGAACAGGCATCTTCTAGGTTAGCGTGCTACATCCTAGATTGCATCAGTGCTTACCATGAGGCATGACAGTAGTCAATCGCGAAAATATATAAAGTAAAAAATAAAGAAACATACACCAAATAAATATCTCATATACTAAACCGTCGGAGCAACGTAGTATAGTAGGCAAAACCCTCCAATTGACTCACAAAACTATTGTGACTCAAATAAGAAGAGGCTTATGTCCAGTAGTGAACTCCAAAAGGTTTTATGATGATGATCTATACAAATCCCTCAAGCTTAAATTTGATAATGATGGTACTAATATTCACAAAATCGCCTCCTAGCGATTTTAAGTAGCCAATCTGCTCTACCCCTAAAGCGATATCGATAAAGATTTTATGGAGTGGTTTTTAAAGTAGAGAACTGTGTTTCAGATTGACAATGATATTAGCATTGAGATGCTTTTGAAATTTGTTTATGCTTTTAAACGTTTATGCCTTAGGTAGACAATGTAGAATACCGATATTATTTTGATGGGTTTCGATTTTCTCTTTACTTTGGCGTTATCTACTGCACGGATATACTAGTGGTTTAAGCAGGGTCTTCGTTCTTTATGAGTTGATAATTATAGAGTTCCCCCGAATGAGAGTTGACTAGTCAACTCTCATTCTCTCTCAGTTTGGTTGACAAAAATTGCTACATATCTGGCTGTTTGTTACATCTGTTGCTTCAATATTTATGCAGTCCATGGCCATATAGCATTTTATGATAGTGAGGACATTGTATTTTTTTTTAAAGATGGCCCTTTCGTATGACCATAGTTACTGAAAGTAATTCAAGTGAAGTCGCATTTAACAAAAACTAATCTGTACAAATTAGCTTAGATTGTTTGTCTAACTTCTTCCAAAACGAATTAAAGCGGCTATAATTATCCAAGCCATTATTTACAACCCGTGTATCTCGATACGTCTATCTTCCCATATGTGTATAGAGGTGTTTACTTCCACCGTGGGGTGGAAATGAGTAGAAAAAAGTGAGGCGACATCACGGTGGGTAATGACGCGAAATATCAGTAGTTCACACACCAACTCCGAACCGTAGCTGCCGTGAAGGTGGGATAAACGTCCGTGTATATGTATATGTATGTATGTGTGTATATGTGTTAATGCGAGGCTGATATCCGTAATGTACCTCCGTTGGTTGTTCGGATTGGTTTATTACGTATAGATAGACAGAAAGACCAAAAACGCGGTGCCTTCCTAAAATTAGTATTTTTTCAGAAGGAGATGGAGTGAGTAATTGTACATGCTGTCTCTTTCTGTTTTTATTTTTTTTATTTTCATGATTTGAGAATACGAATTTAAAGGGTATTTCTTTCGGACTTTTTTGGTCAGAATTTTTATGACAGCATCAAAGGTAACCTTCAGTCCATATTTCTATGCTTTTTAGATAATCTGCTTAGCTAGATGGACATGATTTATTAAATTCATCCCATTTGTTGGGATGGCAAGAATTAATAATACTGTTGACGATTCTAGGGGCAGTGCTACAGAAAGTCGCTATATAGATACAAAAGAAGAATCAGGTTAGGACTAGTACGATAAAGCCTACCAACCTAACCACCCTACAACTATAAAGAAATAACATTGCTTGCATCCCAAACAAACTTACACAATACATCTACCATTCAATATATCCCATCACACATCTATATTGATGTTGTTTCCTGTTATTTTTGTGTAAATGAGTTAAGCTCGGCCGACTGATACAGAAAATGACTGCTTGTTGCTAGTTTCTCTGTTCTTATCGTGTTTGTTGATGCCTCATTTATGACGCTGTCTATCATGGTTTATCGAACAAACATCATTGAGTCAGTTTGTTGTCGCGTTAATACTTTTGTTCTTCGGGGTTTTCTTTATGACGTTCGGTTGCAGTGTGTTTTATTTTAAGCGTAGGTCTGACAGAGTTTCTACAAATATATAAAAGAGACTAACGGACTGCTATGCAGACCGTCTTTAGTTCAAACACACAGCGAGCGTATTAAATTGTTACATATCGCTTGCTGAACGGTGAAATAAAATCTAGTGAGGCAACTTACACGTCGGAGGGTTCTCCATAAAAGGACACAAATGCCACGCAGCTCGAAAAAAAACGATTTCCAAAAGAGAATTCAACCTACAGCACTTGGTGTGAAAACGAAATGAAAATTGCTTTTCAAACCACTATTTCACTCGTTTAGTCCTATGTTTGATACGCAGTTAAGTAAATTAAGCTGTCAATCTCTATAGGAACACTCGTCTGTGTATATAATATAAAAACCAAAATTTTCTAATTTTCAAAATTTTATTCAGTCTATACTTACTTTTTCAGAACTAGTATATCTTGTATGTATTTTACTAACACTTCTTAACGCTTCTAACAATAAAGTAAGTTATCAGCTAGAAAATTTGGCGATCTCTAAAGACAAACAGAACAGGTCTCTAAGTTACAAAGTTGTCACTTCCGACAATATAAGGCTGCGGTCAGACATTAGATTTACATCATAGCAAAAACTATACTTGTATCGTCACCAAACTATTGAAGTAAAAGTTCAAATGTAAATTAAGGATGTGGAAGTTCCTAAAAAACAATGTGTTTTACTAGTTAACAATGTAGATAAAAGTAAAAATTTCCTTATGTACCCCTCTAGTATACAATTAAGTCACGAGTCAGTAAACTGTACAAACAATTAAATATAGCTAGGTATGTGTTTAGTATGCTTAGTCCACACGACAGTTGTTCTGTGGCAAAGTCATTCTGTTAAATCGTATTAGACTAAAAAGTGGAGCCTGGGTCGAAATACGAAAGTCTTTGATAATACCAGGAGAGTTGAGATGAATGCGCCGTTATCTTACAATTGCCGCCGGGTGAACCCGATAGCTTATAAATGGCCGCCGCCGCGCGATAACATAAACAATTTTTTGTCGACTCGTATATAACACGAATCTGCTCTGAAGTGATTTTTTTCTTAAAGGTAATGAATGACTCTTTCAAGTGTTAGCAGGTGTTTGTTGATATTTGGTTTCTAATTTATTATACTTAGTGTCAAACATTGACGAGCGTTGAAAATACGTTTATATTAACTTTGAACGGGTTTATATTAAAAAGTAAATCGGTGACATATGTATTTTATGACTTTTATCGACGTAATGGTTATATTTGCATGCAATAAATTAAAAAAATCACCACTTTTTAATTATTAAAATAATTTTATCAATGTTCAATTGGCGCGAAATTTTTGCCGACGGCGGGACCGCACGGGAACAAAATTTTGAACGGGTTTATATTAAAAAGTAAATCGGTGACATATGTATTTTATGACTTTTGTCGACGTAATGGTTATATCTGCATGCGATAAATTAAAAAAATCACCACTTTTTAATAATAAAAATAATTTTATCAATGTTCAATTGGCGCGAATTTTTTGCCGACGGTGCATGGGACCGCACGGGAACCATTGACGTTTTGTGTAATGGTTTATTTAATCTAAATAAGCCATTACATTACTGTTGCAATGTTTTTTAACTAGGAAATGTATTGAAGTAAGAAGTTAAACAAGGAACAAGGCAAGTCACCGTAGAGTGAACAGCTACAAAACTAAAAACACCGCAATCGCTCACTCTAAAATGTTGCATACATTATTATAGCAAAAAAAGGGACAAAAGTCACTTGGGTTCACTCAACGGATATTGAATCAAAGTGACAAAAGTCACTGAGGTTCATTTGAGCGGTTATGATGTTAATGAATCTTCTGTTTATAGAAATCATGAAACTGTAAATCACAATGAATCATCACTAAGACTATCTAAAATAATAGCCCTATAAACAGAGGGTCATAAGTGACAAACCATTTGCAGCAAATACTTTGCTTCATCAGCCCTCAGCTCAACATCGATGTGTCGAAGTTTACGTATTTACTTAGAAAAGTAGGCCGTTTGAGACGAGACACGGATGCTCTTTACAGTTTCAGTTTGCCGATATTTTGGTGACCTATCAAGCGATATAAAAAGTTAGCTGATCGCCGCTTCTTTAAGAACTTAAGCGCGCTTGCCATTTATAGGAGGAAATTAAAACTCCGATTATAATTTTATAAAGCGAGTACAAAGTTATTGTAATTTGTAATTTAGCCTTGGCTTAATCGTTGTAGGTATACGTTACTTTAAGTTCACTAATGGTAACTTCATGTAGAGCGTCTATCTCAAATGTGCGAAAAGCAGATGTTGAATTGAAATGATTTAGGCGATTTTATAAGTAAAATCTTGCATTGAAGCGCAAAACTTGCATATAGCTATAAATTTTATATTTGAAATATCTTAAGTACAAGTTATAATTCCTGTGTAGCGCAAAAAAGTGCAATTACACCCAGACTTGAAAGAACTGCTTAAACAACTACGCCTACCGTACAGTCTAATTTTCATTAAGTTTAAATGTCTTATGTTTCTCTCATAACATATACATACGGCTAGAAGCATTATGTTAGTTGATCACAGAAAAAGGAACAACTACAACAATCGATTTCAATACGATGTTATAGTGTACTCGGCGAGTGTCATCTCGTTAACATTCGAACAATTATAGTACAGCTGTTTGCTGTAATAATGATAAGGTCTTGCAGTGTGTGACATAAGTACTGTATGATATATCTTAGTGGCCTGCAGACTTAGGGCACATTTTCTTTGTAAACAAGGTTAAAGTAATACTACATTACTTCATCATGCATCCAAGATTTTTGCCTTAGAACCCGGGATTGTTTTTCTAGTCTAACAGAAAATCTGCCGTCTGACCTCCGCAACCCGAAGGGATAGTTCAAATTCAAATTCAAATTCAAAATCGTTTATTCATTTGGGTCACAATGTGACGCTTATGAACGTCAAAATAATAAATTTATAAAATAATTACTTAAAGACTCTACATTTATATTTACTGCCACGTTCGCAAAGCAATAGGTAGAACCATGAGAAAGAACGGGCAATAAAACTCACGGTCACTCTTTTTCTTCGCCAGGTTTTGCATAATACACATAATTTACATTTTGTAAGGTGCTGCAACTGTTACACCTTCTATATCACTTGTATATATTTACTGTACATAATAATACTCAAGCATGATACTTTTGATGTTCATTTGGTTAGTCTCCTCAGAATAGACATGGTGAAACAGGAGCATCCACTTACATTATATATACCTAATAATGCAGGCAATCCGCGAAAGTGATCAGACCCATGATGGAAATGATGCAGTTAAATATTAAAATCTAATACCAGCCCGCAAGACCGTCATCAACCAGTCATCGCAAGTAGCACCTGTTCACGAGTATGACGCATGTGCCAGCCATCATCCCTCTCGCCATATTAGAGGGACAGGGATGACCCGACACACGACGCCACCACAAGAAATGACATTTTAGTGAGCATGACGATAACGGTATACGAACCGGCAGTAAGAAACAATCTATTGGTATACTGACCATGACCGCCAATTACCTCCATTTTCCAGATCGTTATTATTAACATAAATCAGTGGACCGCGTGAAGGAATGCAAATGTAGAGAGAATTTTGTGAAGGTGACAAGTGAACAAGGATATGATCAGGAATAAATAATGTTAAACTACATTCAACAAATCATAATAATATCCAAATCCTGCAAAAATCATGTGTTCACGAGGCACCTCCACTTATCATGTTAGTAATTAAGAAGAGAGTATTTTACACAGTCATAAAAATAACAATAATGGTGAATTTAAAAAAAGCATCTAGACCCATGATGTCTTGTCATCTAGAAATTCTTTAATAGTGTAATAACCCCTTTTTAAAAGAAAATTCCTAGTAGTGGTTTTAAATTTGTGCAGAGGTAAATTCATTATTTCCAGAGGTAATTTGTTGAAGAATTGTATACCGAGTCCCGCAAATGAGTTATGAACTTTATGTAGACGGTAGTTAGTGCCCACTAGTTTATGCTTATTCCTTGTGTTCAATTTGTGCAAGTCACTATTTTTACGGTAAAGAGTTAAGTTTTTCTTAACGTACATTAAATTAGCAAATATATACTGCAATGCAACTGTAAATATTTCTACTTCTTAAAATTTATCTCGTAAAGAATCTCTAGCACCTAACTTATATATTGCACGTATGGCCCTCTTTTGAATAACAAAAATTGTCTGAATATCGGCCGCCGTACCCCATAATAGTATCCCGTAAGACATTACACTGTGAAAGTAACTAATGTAAACTAGTCTAGCAGTATCTACGTCTGTGAATTGGCGAACTTTCCTAACTGCAAATGCTGCAGAACTAAGTTTGACTGCCAGACAGGATATTTGGGCACCCCACTGCAGCTTACAATCTAAAGTTAAACCTAAAAATACAGTTGAATCAACTAGGTTAATTGTTTCGTTATTTAAAATTATATTAGTAAGAACATTTTTGACATTGGGCAAAGTGAATTTCACACATTTTGTTTTGCCAGAGTTGAGTAGCAAATTATTTGTCGTGAACCAATGTAGTACTTGCGCAAGAGAATTATTTACGCTGTCAATGTTACTTGTATTACGATCAACTTTAAAAATAAGTGAAGTATCGTCAGCAAAAAGAACAATATCACATAGATTTCTAACAAAGAATGGCAAGTCATTAATATATATTAAAAAAAGAAATGGACCAAGAATAGAGCCCTGTGGAACGCCCATTCCCACTAGCAAACCTTGAGACCTACTTTCACTAACATCTACATACTGAACTCTATCTCTAAGGTAACTGGCAACAAGATTGAGTGCGCTATCTCGAATACCATAATGGTTGAGTTTACGTAAAAGTGTATCATGTTCAACACAATCAAAAGCCTTTGACAAGTCGCAAAAAACACCAATGGCATCCTTCGAATTTTCCCACGCGTTAAAGATATGTTTTAATAGAGTTACACTGGCATCAACGGTGGAGCGACCCTTAGTGAAGCCATACTGCTCACTGTGCAACAAATTATTTGTGAGAAAGTGGCTCTCTAACTGATGCAAAATAACCTTTTCAAAAATTTTACTGATTGCAGGCAAGATAGAAATATAGATAATAGACTAACTAACCTAGTACAAGTTGGTGATTGTTCTAACAAGTTAACATTAAAATCACCACATACGATTATTGACTTCCTGCTGGAACTTAAGTGTTTTAAGACGTCCTCCATGATGCTTTCAAATTGGCTAAAGTCACTTTGCGGTGGTCGGTATACACAGACTATGACGTGTTGCTCAAGTTCAACACAAGATATCTCAGCGGTGCGTTCGATAGAAAGTTTGGCTATGTCCTTTCGTTCTTTACATTTAATACTATTACAAACATATATGAGAAAGCCACCACGAATAGCGTTCTTTCTTACGAATGCACTAATCACTGTATAAAATTCATTATTCAATATTAATTGGTCACCTCTTAACCAATGTTCCGTAATGCATAATACATGCAACTTATGTTTCTTTAAAAATAAATCTATCTCTAATTCTTTGCTAGATAGGCCTTGTATATTTTGATGAGCTAAGTTTAAAACACATGAATGCCTATCTGTTGTCTCATCTAGTAGTTTAAACTAATAGATTTGTCAATACTACTATTGGTATAACTATTATCTACCAAATTCCTAAGTACTCTAGCAGTACTGCGTTCACTATGTAAATTACATTTAATTTACATAGTGAACGCAGTAACTAATAATTTAGCAAGTTGTCGCCTATATATAAAAGAGAGATACATAGTATCTTTTGTTAAAAAGAAATTACTAAAAAAAATATTAGAGTCAAAAAATAAAGTATGGTCACTATGACTACAAGTACTATTATATAATAATAGATTCAATTTACCTATCTGGTTATTTTCTTTATAAGATAAGTTATTGGAATATGGTAATGCACAGACAATAAAGTTGCACCCCACTTTAGAACTTTGTTCTATCATAATATCTGATAAAGCTAATATTTTCAGTAACTAGTAGGCTATCCCTATATAAAATTATAACTGTAGAATGTTTATTTAGTCTAGCATACTTTAATTTATTAATTAACATAGACATTCCTTGTCCTGGTGAACAAATATTTTGTATTGACCGATCAGTATAACTATTAATCAGGCTACCCATACCAATTCCTAATTGGTCAGAAAAATTAAAACATTGTTATCTAAAACCTTATTATTTTCATTATGTAACAATGTGTCAGAACCTGAACCATGACATGTTTTCGAAGGATATTTATCTTGAAAGTCACTATATAACTTGGTTGTATAATTAGGTGAAGCCTCTAACTTATGATTTGAACAATTTAAACAGTTACCGTTGTTGGTTATAGAGAGCAGTTGTTTTAGATTTTCTCTACCAACTCTGCTAATTTCATCATATTTCAATATATATTCCTGTGTTTCACTTTGATGATCTATTATCAATTTGTTGAGCTGTGCATTTAATGATGTGATTTGTGTTTGCAGCTCACATGTGTGTTGTTCATATTGTAATCGGCTACAGGCTAATTGCTCACTACTATCCTTAAGCTTAGAAACTAATAACTCACTCTTTTTAACTAAATCATGGTTAATTTGTGTTAAATCTACAATTTTCTTTGACCTCTTATAGCCTAACTCAAGTCGCTTTATTAATTTATTTAATTTTGTCAATTTCCTAAATTTACCATTTGACACCTTATATGTAAAGTTACAATTACATTTTACAGATTTAAAAATATTTGCCTTTCCACCAATGACTTCAGAGAACAGGTCCTGGTTTGCTGCGCTGCTTAGTGACTGAATGGAATTCTCCAAGGTTGTTATTTTGGATTGAGCTTCACTCAAGCTTGTTTCCAACTCCATGATGCGACTGAGCTGCCTCATATATGTATCATCGCAGCTACTAAATGATCTGACTTCTTCCTGCAGTCTGTCCCGCTGGTCCAGAATGTCCATATGTTCTATGTGGAGTTCCGTCAATTGTGCTTTCAGTTGTGAGACTTTGTCATTAACATACTTAATTTCCTCTTCACTGTCAAGTCGTTCCTTCAACAGTTGACTATGATCTTCCTTATATTTCTTGAGTTCCAGTAGTGCAATCTTCAACTTGTGCTCCGTTTCCTTTGCCAAAGCCTTACGGGTCATCAAAGTGTGTGTAGACATATTTTGTACCCAAATTACCTTAAAAGAAGAAAAATAAAACAGCTGAATTATTAGAAAAATATTATAGGGTATGGGGAAAGGGATGTTAATATATAAATATAACAAATACTCAGAAAAAGTTGAAAGACAGAAATATTTTAAGAAACTACAGTGATGTAGGTATGTTACAAAAAAAATAAATAAGAAAAGATATGTAAATGAAGCTCACTCTTCATTCAATTTATTTAATATAATTCCCTAACGCTAACCTTTTTGGCTGTAGTGACAGCGCTATTCATTATGGTTGGTCTACATAATTGCTGTGCACTCTGGATTTGTTGGATTATATTAATGGAGGATCTTTAAAACAAATATTTTATTATAATAACTTTGTTGTACATAAAACGTTATAAGCAAATAGCTTTAAATGTTGTTTCCTATTTTACAGGTTAGTACCTTATTAATATTGTGTTTATCATGTATGAATGATTTGTTATTTTGTTAAAACAATAAACCCTATTTTACAGAGCAACACATATGAGCTGTTTGTTTCATTTTAACAAAATACTTATTACAAAACAACATTATTAACGCTATTAAAGATGGAAAAACTGAAATTCGAATTTATTGTTAAGCAAAGTGAAGATCCGAAGACTACGACGCCCGATCCGCATACAAATTCGTTAACTATGAGAGTTTTATCCGAAGATCCTGCTTACAAATGCAATAACATTGTCTTTCTCCGCGTAATATTTATCACTTTACCTAAAGCTATTTTACTTATAAAACAATCAACATTTTAATTGGTGTGTATAATTACTAAATGAATTGGCCATTTAAAAGTTAGTAACAATGGTTTAATTAAGCGATGACTATTTCGGCACCACTATTTTAATTCTGTCAGTATGGTTTTTATTGCCGCGTTAAAACAGCGTAAGTACTGAATTGTACCAACATTGAATAAATTCTTTGTTCAAAGACGACTTAATATATATTATCAGACCCGCATCGCTTAAATTTTACTACGGTATAATCCACACGTGGAATCCAGTTACCCACCTAAGCGTCAATACAATAATATTATTCTAAACGCAGCGCAGACACGCTCCGAGCCGCCTTCGAGGAATTTGTCTCGGTCTCTAAACGGGAGGAAATGACTCACTCCACTGTCAACGCGGTGGTTTGCGTAACATCACTTATGGATGCCGATAAAAATGTTTTCTGCTTTCCGGAACGATTACAACCAGTGAAACTGCATGATGCATTAATAAAAACTCAAGCTTTTCAAAAAGTAAAAGCTACATTACAAAGAAGACATAAAAAAAGACAAGTATGGATATCACTAACACCAGAATTGCGTAAAACTTATATGGATGAAGACGGGAATATGCAGTTCAAAGAATATCTACTGGAGGAGATTAAACCTAAAGTACAGCAACAAACGTTTAATGATGACACGTCACAGGCTCTTACGAGAATTCTGGAAAATTTTGCTGACATGAAAAAGGAATCTAACCAGTCTAATTTGAAGAAATTGTCTGAGAAGTTTGTCATAGAAAATTTCACAAAGAAAACATCAAGTGTATCACAGTGGATGAGTATCTTTGAATCGGAATGTACGCGTTTAGGTGTAGAAGAAGATATCCAAAAGATTCAGATATTTCGGTTATTTTTAGATTACTCTTGTCAGGATTGGTACAATTCAATGCTTATAAAATATACAATCAATTCTGAATGGTGTATGTGGAAAAAAATCTTTTGTGAAACCTATGTGAACAAGGGCTGGACACCAATAAGGTATGCAATTTTATTTAAATACAGGCAGGGCTCATTACTGGAATATGCTCTAAAGAAAGAGAGGCTCTTATTAGAAATAAACCGATTAATGGATAAACCTACTATAATTGATTTAATTGTAACTGGGCTACCCAATTTTATAGCAGATGAAATTGATAGAAATAAATTAAAAGAGACTGAGGATTTGTTTAGTAGTATTCGGGGCTTAGAACATTTAATTAATAATAAGAATAGTGAAAAAAGGGGAATAGATTCGGAAAGTAGGATTAAAGAAAATAACCTAAAATACAAACCATGCAGAATTTGTGAAAAAGAAAAGAAAGGAACCCGGTATCATCCAGAATCCGCATGTTGGTTCAAAAATAAGAATAGCGCACACTTTAAGAAGGAGCAAATTAGAAGTGTTAATAACTCTGAATTAGAAATGAGTTTAAATGAAATAGATCCAAAAAACTAATAATTCCACCATTAATCAAAATTAAGTTAATAATAAATGATTCAATGGAAACATTGGGGGTTTATGATTCAGGATCAAATGTTAGTTTAATTAATTCTAGACTATTATCCTTAAAAAAAGACCCAAGCAACGATAACAATAGTCAAGCAAATTTAAAAACGATTAATGGTGTAAAAAAGTCTATTGGTATAGTAACCCTAAAGATAAAAATTTTTGAAATAGAAAAAGATGTGAATGTTTTTGTCATAGACGAACAGAATTTTGATTATGATTTCTTAATCGGATTGGATTGTATAAAATCTTTCCAATTGATTCAAAATAATAATTTAACAATCACACAAAACCTAAACATGAAAAATAATAATGAAAATATTCCTGGCTTTACAGGTAAAAAAAATCAACTCAAACAATGTTTGACTGATAAAAATAATGATAGGGAAATAACCATGAAAAATAAGTTTGATTTTAATGATAAGTATAAGATAAACTTTAATGAACACATAGACGTTACGAATTTCAACATTACAATAAATCATTTAGATGCTCATCAACAAGCAAAAATAGATGAATTGATAAGCAACTACAAATCACTATTTGCTAAAGATAAATATGATGTAGGTTCGGTGAAAGGCTACGAAGCTCATATAGATTTATTAGTAGATACGTATTGTAGCAAGCGACCTTATAGATGCAATTTTGAAGATAAAAAAGAAATAGAACAACAAATTTCAAAATTATTAGAAAAAAAAATTAATTGAGGATTCTTATAGTCCTTTTGCAGCTCCTATAACATTAGCTTATAAAAAAGAAGAAGGAAAGAAATCTAGATTATGCATAGATTTTCGTGATCTAAATAAAATAGTAGTTCCACAGTCGCAACCATTCCCGCTTATAGAGGATTTGATGGTAAAAACCAGAAATTGTAATTTTTTCTCAACATTAGACATTAATTCTGCATTTTGGTCTATTCCTTTAAAGATTGAAGATAGGAAGAAGACAGCATTTGTTACTCAAGAAAATCATTTTCAATGGACTTGTTTACCATTTGGTTTAAAAACTTCACCTGCAATTTTTCAAAGAATATTATCTAGCATTATTAGGAAACACAAATTATCAAAATTTACAGTAAATTTCATTGATGATATTTAAGTATTTTCGCAGACATTCACTGAACATATTAAACACTTATCATTGTTATTAGAAGCAATATCAAAGGAGGGATTTAGATTAAAATTCTCTAAATGTAATTTTGCACAGGATTCCGTAAAATATTTAGGTCATATAATAAGAAATAATACAGTTACTCCACTAAAAGATAATTTAATTGCTATAAAAGATTTTCTTGTCCCAAAAACGAAAAAAAACATTCGACAGTTTTTAGGTAAAATTAATTTTTATGGTAAATATATACCAAATGTGTCAATCATATTAGATCCTTTACACAATTTGTTAAGAAAAGATCAGACATTTAATTGGTCAGAAAAATGTCAAGAATCTTTTGATAAAATCAAGAAAATGCTTTGTTCACAACCTATATTAGAATTTTTTGATCCGGATCTACCGATACATATTTATACAGACGCGAGTATACAAGGTATAGGTGCCATTTTGAAACAACCACAAGAAAATGGAGAAGAAAAGCCATGTGCATATTTTTCAAGAAAATTAAATGAGAGTCAAAAACGAAAAAAGGCTATTTATTTGGAATGTTTAGCAATAAAAGAGGCGGTAAAATATTGGCAACATTGGCTCATAGGAAAAGAATTTAAAGTGTTTTCAGATCATAAACCACTAGAAAAACTAAATATTAAAGCAAGAACAGACGAGGAACTAGGTGACCTCACATATTACTTATCACAATTTAATTTTAAGGTTATATATTCACCAGGAAAAGACAATTTAGAGGCAGACAGTTTAAGTAGAAATCCGGTATTAGAATCACATGTAGGTCAAGAAGAGATATTAAAAATAGTAAATTTTATTAAATTGGAAGACATTGTAAATGATCAAGAAAAAAATAAAGACATAAAACTGAATAAAAATAAACTATTACTTAAAGATAATATATATTTAAAAAAAGTAGGAAAAAAGGAAAAAATCGTACTTACTGAGGAGTTTAGTATAGAATTAATAAAAAATATTCACTATAAATATTGCCATATAGGAATAAAACAAACAGAAAATAAAATCAAACCATTCTATACAGCAAACAATTTATTACATAATGTAAAAAGAATCTGTGATACTTGTCAAATATGCATAAAAAATAAATCTAGAACAAAATTGAAATACGGTTTGATGTCTCATCTGGGTCCGGCTACTTATCCTTTCGAAATAGTCTCTATAGACACCATTGGTGGATTTGGTGGCTCTCGTTCAACAAAAACATATCTGCATTTATTGGTAGACCATTTCACCAGGTATGCTTATATTTTAACATCAAAAACCCAAAATGCAAATGATTTCATAAAACTTATAAAATAAGTTATTCCAGAAAATAACATTGGAATGATTCTATCTGATCAGTACCCGGGCATAAATTCAAAGGAATTCAAAAGTTTTTTAAAAACGGAGAACATACCTATTATATTCACCGCGGTTAATGCACCATTTTCAAATGGCTTAAACGAACGATTAAATCAGACATTAGTTAATAAAATAAGATGTAAAATTAATGAAAATAATAATAAACTAGCATGGACAACTATTGCTCATGTATGTACCAATAGATATAATGAAACTGAACATTCAGTCACAGGATTTTCTCCTACTTATTTAATGGAAGGAAAAATAAATAATATCATACCTGACGAGTTAAAAAAATATTTAACACAAAATGATTTATTAGAAGATAGGAGAATAGCCTTGGAACGAACTTTAAAATCACACAATTATAATAAAAAACAATTTGACAAAAACAGAAAATTTATTCAATTTAAAGTAGGAGATTCAGTTTATGTGGAAAATGGGAATCAGCTAAATAGGAAAAAACTTGATGAATTAAAAATTGGTCCTTATAAAATCGTAGAAAAAATATCTAACTCGATTTATAGGATTAATACAGGATACAAAAAACTGGAATCAAACTTATTTCACGTTACTAAGCTTATTCCAGTCTCCGAAGATTTTTGATTCTTTTTTGATTTGATTCTCTAAAAAGAGGGGGGGGGGATGGAGATGTAAATGAAGCTCACTCTTCATTCAATTTATTTAATATAATTCCCTAACGCTAACCTTTTTGGCTGTAGTGACAGCGCTATTCATTATGGTTGGTCTACATAATTGCTGTGCACTCTGGATTTGTTGGATTATATTAATGGAGGATCTTTAAAACAAATATTTTATTATAATAACTTTGTTGTACATAAAACGTTATAAGCAAATAGCTTTAAATGTTGTTTCCTATTTTACAGGTTAGTACCTTATTAATATTGTGTTTATCATGTATGAATGATTTGTTATTTTGTTAAAACAATAAACCCTATTTTACAGAGCAACACATATGAGCTGTTTGTTTCATTTTAACAAAATACTTATTACAAATTGAACAGAAAAAGAATAACAAAGGAACTAGAAAGGTAATTTGATTACTAGATACCTATATTACTTATAATATCTTAGTTTCTTGGACAATCTTAAGTACACTAGGTAAGATAGCTGTAGGCTGTAGCTATTATTATACTAGGTACTAATTATATTTAAATAAATCCACTGGAAATTGATGCATATACACTTAAAATAATAATTGTGAAGTGTGATTAGTGTAGTGGGTGTTTGTATGGGGCATTTGTTCAGTCCTCGATTTTGCTTCCACTTTTGTCAAGCAAAAGGAGACAGAAACTGTGCCAGTGTGTGATGGACGAAGCTCACGTTATGTGAGCCGAGTAAATATGTGATGAGGAGTGTAAGTTAATAAGTAAAATACTCCCCGGGTTTCAGGATGATGATTTGAAATCCGTCCGTTGACACTGGGTAGTTGATCTGTCCGCCAAGAACTGTCGGCAGCGAGGTTTCAATCCTTTTCAAACACCAAACTCAATGTCTTTCACACTTCTTTTGGCATAAATACAACTTTAGTGAAACATAAACGTTTAATATTGATTTAAACTTTATTAAAAATTTTAAAAGCACGGAGCTACGTAATTTTACGTCTGACGTTTTCAGTGTTGCCAGCAAAAAAAAAAAAAGTGATATTAAATGACCTGAAACAGGATAAGTTTAATCAAGTACTTAATCTCAACTACTGTCAACGATCTCCATTACAGGCGGTACCGATGGTTTAACTAGCTCTCGTAGACATAAAGCAAGCTATCGCTTATTAACAATTTGATAAGCAAAACTTAGAATTAGCGCACCACTATTTTTCGAAGTTATTTACGTGGATTTGATTCTGATTATCGCAATCTGGCAGATCAGTAAGTATATCCACTAGGCTATCGCTGCATTAATTCTATAATATAAAGATCAAAAAATCAAAACGCACATCTTTATCTTCCCATAAGACATATGACTTACTTATTCATGCCTTCGATTTGCCTCATTGAAATAAAATCTTATGCCGCTTGTCCGGCTCAGACGAATCATCCAATTTTCTTTCGGAATCAGATATCTTGATTATATCTTGAGCTCTACTTAAATAATACATATTATTCCTTTATCAGACCCCTTATAATTGGGTAAACGGAGCCTTGTCTATTTAGGTGACGATAGCAAATTATGTACCTGACGGAAGAGAGGGCCGCTTGAGATTCGGTCTAAGGGCGCAATCATGCTGGGCGGTACTGAGTGATAATGCGCGATTATATTATGATCAAGTTAATGTGCCTGAAAATTATTCTTCTTACTGAATGGTGAAACAGCGAGCTGGAAGAAATGAAGGGATATTACTAATTAAGCCATTCAGGTATGCAGCACTTCTTTCTTTTTCATGTGAGTGTATAGGCAACTCTGGTGTCGGTGTTTTCAGATCGCCTGGAGGCCTTCGACATAGCCAAACGATTCTTGTCCTTTGATAAGATCCAGGACCAACAGCATTAGCTGCCCGCCGAAGCACAGTAGCACTTTGATGTAAATGCCACATGCGGTTACTTGTCCAAGTGGTGCAAGCGATACTTAACTTTGCTGATCTAATAAGAACGGCAAGGCAAGTCACGCTATGAGCGTTACTAACATTTCATAAGATTTTTCATTACGGACGGTATTTTCATAAGATTTTGCCGTCTAGAATGTTCCATGTGTATGAAGCTTTCTTGACCGTCATAATTTGCAGTACTAATGTGATTAGATGACAGTTATATTGTATTAATATACATTTGGCCTGCTCCTCGAGGTCTATACCGTAAATTAAGACATAATTAGGTTCCTAAGTTATTTTATTTCTAGTGCGACGTATTCTGTCGGCTGTTCTTTAATTTCTAGTAAAGGTTGTGCCCAACTTTATACCAAGATAGAGCCATATTTAATATAATAAGTTGCTACGCCGTAGATACTCCTGATAGGTAAAGTCCGATCTTTCGAGAAGTATTTCTTTCTGGGAATACTTTTCCTGGAATTCGGCATGTTTTAAAAACAAGTAGACTTCGGCTTAGTGATTGATCTTTTGACACTCTGTATATAAAATCCGTCCCTTACTGACTTACTGACTGACGGATAACACACAGCTGAGACTACAGGTACATATATTATATTCATATTTTCACTTTTATATTATGAATTGTATTACCGTTGATCGTTATTTTTTTAATATTGTTATTTCGGGTTTGTTTTTAATTATTTCAAATCCTTATCATTTCAAATGATTATGACCTCTGTCGCCTAGTAAATCAAGATTATCGTGTATATGTTAGCAAAGGCTATTATTTTTTTCATGTGAATAGAAATCGCTTCAGTATAGCGATAATTTAGAGTAACAGGTGTGGTATTTAGTCGGTTTCAAAATGTTGCTTCCTGTGGAGACCGAACCTACAAGAGTCGAATTCTGATAACCGACCGACTATTTACAATAATACATTATCTGATAGCAAACTATCAGCGATGCCGATATACCTATTATCAATTTGGTATACACAGACAACTCTCGCTTTGGCAGTTGTAACAAACACTTGTTTCCTTTTTTCACACCCAGCTTAAACTTAATACCAAAAGTATCGCGAAGTACCTTCTTCATTATATAAGCATGTAATTTGTCACCGTCTTAAAAAATCACCAGGCTTCCTCTAGGGGTATCAAATTCTGCTATCGTATTTTTAACCACTAGCGCTCATTTAGACGGTCTGGTATCATTTTACTTGCAAGCATGCTTTATTAGGGGGAAATGCAATTACTTACAGAGATTGCACGGTGCGTAGCGTTTAGGGTTTCCGAGGGGCGTTTCGCCATCTTGTTTATTTAGCACTTGTTAGTTATTCATTTGGTAGCATGTAGTTGTGTTGAAGGCTTCTTTGGGTGACAACAATGTGAGTTGGTAGTGAAAAGAGTGTTGGTTTCTTTCGATAAAAAAGGTTTAAAACGGCCAAAGCATTTGATCGTTATTTCAAAGTCATTATTTGATTCGAATTTAAATTATCAGCAATAAGTTTTCAAGAAGCCATGTAGCCTATACAGCCTAAGTAACAGAACAGATACCGCAAGATGACTACATTTTATCGTAGGTACTATGCATAATAAATGTTCTGTATATTATATTGAAGAACAATTTGTATGCCCTTTCCAAATGCTTTTTATCCACCCAAAAGCTAACCTTAAAGTAATATATTGCTTGTGCGTTTTTGACAGAATAGCTTTGGCGCTTATAGTGACTATATAATTTGCAGCCTCCTAGCAGGATACGCAATAGAAATAGAACCCTGCTGTTTGGTATGGACCTGACTTTGGTGTCGGAACCACGCAAGTATCACGCTGTGTTATTGTCCGATAACAATATATAATGGAGGCGAAGTGCAGACGTTAATATCAAACTGAGTGACAAAATAATTAGTTTCTAAGTTTATATAATATTATACAACCTTACTTAGGATATTTAAATTGCGGTGCCTAACATATGCGCCTACCCATAAACACTTCTGTAATAGGTACTCATTTTAAATGGGAATGCCTACTCAAGTCGTCGATCAAAGAACACTCACGGAGATTGGTGTACCTACTCTGGTAGTACGTATAGATTATCCTTATCTAGTATGTGGTCACTGTAGTCTTCTTAAACATGTGCAATACTATCTGTGTATCAAGTCAGTCTTTTCTATAGGCAGCTACGTAATTGTGAGGCTAATAAAATTGTTGCTAGCGTTCAGAAACTGCAATAACAATTTAATACCTAGCTAATTTTGTAGCTGCTATGTTGTGCTATGTTGGTTTATAAAATATGCTTCGCTAAAAGCATAAAATAAATGCTAAAAGTATAATACAATTAGAATCCTTCCAAGCTATTCAAAATATTCAAAGAAGAGAGAGATTCAAAGAAAAAAAAAGATAGCCAGCAAATACATAACTTATTTGTCAATATGTCGACGTACTCGTACAAGAGAGAGGAATTTATATTAGCCAGCCAGTGTGGGCGGCCAGTGGCGGAAACCATGAGGTTATTTTACGGCCACAGCAAACATTCCACCCTTGAGGAGATTTATTGACTTTTACGTACAACTCGCCTGTTTTATTCCAATATGGAGATGAGGGTAGATTTGGCGGACAGCTTTTTATGTCATAAATTGTTGTTTAAATCAGTTTTAACTATATTATTGTATAGATTAATCTGTGAGTAATTTTGTATGTGTCTTTAGTATGAAAGCTTATTATCTTAAGTATGTACTTTACTCTTGCAATTTACCTACAAACATACATAGACTCACGCCTGTTTATCCAAGAGGACAGAGACTGCAAAACGCTATTTGTAACGATCCTGACATATCTCTCTTGATTCATTCACTCTCATTAAATTCAAATTTCTCATGCATGCTCTTCGGTTAAGAGTACTTCTAACCGCGCGGTCCTTGTTTTAGGATGTCTTCAATCTGCAGGCCGATTCAGAATGTCACGACAAGTAATCGTACGATATGTCAAATTATTGTCCTCGTCTTTTAGCCGCTTATTAAGGATATATTGAACAAATATTCATTGAATTCGGTTTATTTATTAATTTACTTCATACTGAATGCATAAAATTGATAGGAAATGCGATAGTTTTGACAAAAAATGAGGTAGCCCGTTTGACAATTAACGGAGTCGAATGTCAAATGAGATATCGAACGATTCTGAATCGCCCCCCTGGTCCGCCTAGGTCTTCCCTTTCCTCCGGCCTTCATACTTGCCTTATATTTCTGCTTGGTCAGTCTTTCGCCATCCATCCTCACCATGTGTCCAAACCATTATAGCATACCTTTTTCGATGGTTGTCACTACATGTTCTTTTACCCCTCAACATTCTCTTATCACCCAATTCTATACTCTGTCAACACACACCACATATACTAGTCAATGCTCTCATTTGTACAGCATTAATTCTACTTTCATGTCTCTTCTGCCGTATCCAGCTTTCACTAACACACATAAGTGTAGGCACTAACCCCCACCCCTCGCCCCTATGCACAGCCAAACATGCCTTTTTGGACACATTTTGACTGATTTATTTTTATTTTCGTAGTATTTAGCATACATATAATGAAAATTATAACGGCTTAATAAATCTTACTAATTAACGAAAAATATTTGATCAACTTAAACTTATATAAGTTAATATATAATAACTCGATCATAATAAGTATGTAGATAATATTACCTACATACTTATTATGATCGAGTTTTTTTATCCTTGGAGCATTAGGTAAGAGCTACTACGGAACTCTTCATTGTGTGTCGATGACTAGGCCAGGTTTATTTTTTAAATAATAGTGAAATACCTTCTATTTATTTAATCATATCGTATCCATCGTTATACAAACGCAAAGCAAATATTACCTAGTAATTATATCATAAATCTCTGTCACATAAACATGTAGATTGGGATTTCAGTGAGTTATGTGACAAACCAAAGGTCAAATCAAGACCTACAGCAATTCTAGACCCTTAAAATCAATCCCTAGTTTATAGAGGCCAGTGCTCGGACGAAAACCGTTCCTAATTCGGTTGGGAATTCAACCTCAGAATGAAGAGTGACGTGAAACGTAGGTTAAGAAACAAAAATACAGCCTTTTATGTTTTCCTCATAACTTTTGCAAATAATACGATATTATATTATTATTCGGGTATTATTATGGGAGTTCTTCACGTCTCCTTTGTAAGACTTCTGTTTTTGTGTATTAGAGCCAAAAGACACTTTACTTTTGCATAATGGTATTATTTGATACTTTAAACAACGACATGCTTTTAGAACGAAATGAGAATTCCTACTCTATTGCAGCATATGGACGTAAACATAAAATAACAATTCTTTAGGTAAGAGATAAGGCTACCTCCTGTTGTTTTTCCCAGTATTCAGTGACCGTGTACCTGGATAAGTTATATTTAAATCCATATTATTATAATCCATGTCTGATATTTTCAATATACGACGACGCACGACACTGACGCATAACACTTAAGAAGCGCTCTCAACTTTATTAGGTGCTTTATCACACCACGGTAAAATAAAGTCCTAAAACGAAACAAGCTAACCAACACGCACCGTAAAAGTAATAATACACGCCCATAATAAACCGTGTTTGTTCTATCAATAAACACAGTCACAGTTCAAGACAAATGAAGCCTAACCACATTCGTCATACATCAGTTTAAGCCAAATCACTGCTTTGATCTTAGCAAACAATTCGAACATGGCAGTATAGCTGTCTATTAACTGAAACGCGTAGAAGCGTAGCTACGACAAATCCGTTTGAGGCCTTCTGTGAAGTAACATTACCATTGGAGGAACTAATTTCAGCCGATTAATGGTGTAAAGCGATTGCAGCAAGGGTTTTCTGACGGTTTGGAATGGGGATGGCTTTTTGGAAGGTTTTTAAAATGTTTTTATAACAACAGTAAAGATAATGCACCTAATGCAGGCACCGTAACCCAGCCGCCAACTCAGTGATTAACTTGTCATTTAATTTGAACACTATAAATTGTATGTAATATCACGGTGTCAAAAGACCAATCACCAAGCCGAAGTCTACGCGTTTTGCACATAATGCTAAGTCACATCAACTAATTAGAAAGGCTGGTCTTCCACTAGCCTTATTAAGCAGTTGATATAAAATTTTGCTAACATGGCGGACTTTAATCGAATATATTTTTGTTTCAGACAAAATTCTCAGTGATCTCTACCTATTTGATCCATATAGCCAAGCTATTACCAGTTCAAAATAAAAATACATTTCTACCTACTCAACAGAACGACCTACGATGACCCCGGACCATAACAACACGAACCACCTTTAACATTGGTCTGGCAACCCTCGCCACCTTTAATCAATAAGGTAGCGACCTTTTTCGAGTTGACTCCACATGGCCCTTGTAATGGCATGAGGAGAGCGTTATGGGCACTAAATAGTAACATGGGCATATGACTGACCTTATATTACAGATAAAGAGTATAGGCAGGTTATTGCGAGTATAGGTATGGATATATAAACTTGTATGTGAACTGAATCAGCCAAGCTGTGGCTACTTGAAAATTAAATTAATCAGGCAAGTATTTATCTTCAATGTACATTTCAAAACACTAAGGGCGGTTTCAGATTAGCGTTTTATACGCGCGTCTAAGCTCGTTATTGGAAGAGCCTTAAGGCGCTTTTGGCATACGCGCAACTCGTACGAGCGATGACGCGCTTCTGCGCTTCTAAGATCGTATAAGCAAGAGCCGTCAGAATCCAAGTTGACCCTGACACGATGTCACTACCATTTCGAGCGAACACGCCGAAATATGCCTGTTTACGTGAGTCCGGTTTATTGTAGCGCGTAAAGTAGCGCGCGTGTAAGCGCGTACGCTGAAACGAGCGTATACGCGCAGAAAAATACGCTTATCTGAAACCACCCTAAAGGTACCAATTAAATCCAAAAAATATTTTTTTCTTATAGACTCATGCCTGTATCCCAGAGGGGTATTACAACCACATTTCGCCATGTAATGAATTTCAGGGCCCACGTAATAGGGGGTGAGCCTATTGCCGTTACCGGGCACATTATCAGACTCCGTGCTGCTACTGAGAATTCTGAAAAACTCAGTAACACTTTTGCCTCACCGGGAATCGAACCTGGGACCTCTTGATCAGCAGACACATAGGCTATCCACCGGACCACGCAGGCGTTCAAATAAAAAAATACAACAATAAATTAAATTATAAGTCCAGAATTGACACTCTTTGATAGAGTCCATTAAAATTACCTGGCAATTGAGATAAATGATCTATTTCCGAAATTTTATATATGACATTGCTGTTTGGGAGATGCTGAGACAGGAGTTTAATATTCTATGTATACGTATATGTACCAGCTTTTCCGTCGTGCTTCACATACAAACTACAAGAAATTTCGCCTTGCTATTTATTCATACGTTCTAGAATACTTCACAGATAAGATCATTAAAACAAAGATTCCGACGAATTGAGAACCTCCTCCTTTTTTTGAAGTCGGTTAAAAATAGCTTTTATTTCTTATTTATCCGTATCATATCATAGGTTAGAAGTGGTATAACTGGTAAGACAGTTATCACCATTGACAGATCGGTCAGGACAAAAGTTCTTTTTAGTATAAATTCTATTCGTCCTGACTAATTCTTACAGGCAATCCTATGATATTAAGTCAACAATTTTAAACATAATAATTATGTAATATATGTATATTCTTGTACCTTGCAGATATAATAAATAAATAATAGCGATGTAGCTAGCTTTAACAATGACATCTGACGACATCTTTCCTTTTAATAGGCCTGTCTATTAAGCGATTACCAAGTTCAACAGTGGCATCATTATATAAAATTGCAAATCAACCGAGATCTAATTTCTAAGATACAATTTCTTTCAATCTTGACGTGTGTAGATGTATGTTTAGAGATAAGGAAATATGCCAAGTATTCAGTGCATGGGTGCCGCGGTCACTGACAGACCAAGCAATGTACTTTGATGATGGGAGTATGTCCGACGGATAGCGCAACGGACAACGAACCGGAGGTCTATGATGTAAGCGAGAGATATTTGTCGCACAATATTTTATATTAAAACAGTGTTTCAAACACATTTTCTTGTATACGCCGATGACCTTAAGCTTCTAGGTCTATCGTGAAATCGCTTGTTTAAATGATTGTAGTAAGCTTCAGGATGATTTAAATCGTTTGTCTTCTTACTGTGTAACCAATAAACTTAATTTAAGTACCCAAAAATGTAAAGTTATAACCTATTACTAAAAAAAAAAAGCTTTCAAACATGCCAATGTTTTACAAGACAGCGAATCGGAAAAAGATGCGGTGGTAGAGACCTGAGCGTATACTTAGACATCAAGCTCCATTTATTGTTAATAAAGCGTATCAGCTTTACGGATTTGAGATGCGGACTTGTGAACCTTCTATTGTACAAGTCGTTAGTTCGGTCTCAATTGGAGTATACCTCATATATTTGGCATCCTCATTATTCTAAATACCTACGATGAACAGATTGAGTCAGTACAACGTAATTTTTTACGATCTATGAATTACCGGTGTTACCACTCTAAGTCCTCATATGACCATCTTTTGCAAAAAATCTACTTGCCAAAATTAAATCAGAGAAGAATGCTGTTGGATATGATGCTCTTATAATTATAATGTCGTACATAATAGTTTTAATTGTAATGCACTTGTTAATAAAATATATTTTCGTATATCCTATCGTTCAACTTTAGTAAGATGCACTCGTAAGCACTGTTCGTTTGCTCCAAAGAATTGTAAAACAAATGCAGGTGAGCGATGCCCCTTGCGTAGAATAATGCACTCATATAATATTGCTGCTCAAAACAATGAATTAGATATATTCGCATGCCCTCCTATAAGGTTCAAAAATCAAATCACAAAATTGCTTGTCTCCTTAGTCCTGATAATGATGAATTATAATGTCTGTGAAGTTATATATACAGTATTATAATGTATCTATTGTAAAAGTTTATGATAAGTAGGTAGTTTGGTTTATATTATTTTGCGGACAACGAAGCTGGTTGCACAAGAAAAGCCTTATATTTAAGTAAGCTTGTAAGCTATCAGTGTAATTGTTTGCAGTCCCAAATAAACTGGAAAAAATATATAGAATACAAGTGCAGTGTGTCGAAATACGTCGTTAAAAATCAAAATTAAATACAAGCGAGGGTAGCTAGTAGGTCCCTACCTACTATAGCTAGTAGGTAGGGACCTACTAGCTATAGGTAGCCCCTTGCTTGTATTTTATTTATCTAGGTAGTAGGTAGGTTTTGAAACCCGTACTTCACAAGAACGGCGCTAAGCTGACATCAGTCCTTTCACGCCCACGATCGTTGGAAGACCGGTCGGAACGTCGGCGATTGATAGCAGAATTGCACAGATGTCGCAATAGGTTAAGTGGGCATCTTGCCAAGCCTGCGCCGAAAATTCTTTTGATTTAATAGCCACGCAGGCGAAATTATAAATATTGGTAACACTAAGCTTTGAATGTTTACATATCGCTTGGCGTAATACACATTAGCATTATATAACCGTATTGTACAAGTCAGATTCCATAGTAAACAATAAACTCTATAGCAGTTTAGATTGAGGCTTTCTGATCTTCCGCAAATAAAATTTCTTCATATAAATATAATAAACTTGCCTTATGCTGTTGGTGTCAAATTATTGTTTGGAGTCTGGGTTTTCTTTGATGTTCAGTAGTCTTTATAATCATTCAAAATTTTAAAGACTGCCGTGACACAGGATTTATTTCAGAAGTGACATTTATCTTCCACACAGTATTAATACCAAGAACCAGATTTATCTTTTTAAATGAAGTAAACGTAGATATTATTCGCAAGAAAGATAATATTACGATCTTCTGTTCATTTTAACAAAAATAATAAGACTGATCTACTGCAAACGTGGGCGGAAATCCACAAGACGAATGAGACAGACATAATAATAATAATTGCGAGAAAGATAATGCTGCGATATTCCATTCATCATAACCACAACTACATAACATTGCATCTAAATTGTATACATTATAATCATCTTTGTAATCATTTTGTTTTTAGCAAAATTGAGAATATTTAAAACTTGAATAAAAATGCATATTTAAACTATTCCGCAACAAATGTTAGACATGCATTATACATGCTATTACCAAAATAATAGTTCAATTAGTTAAAACACTCGTGTCTTTTCTTTTATTTTCTCTCGCTGTGGAAATGCATTTATGCATACCTCCGCAGCATGAAAAGCGGAAAAGGGGGTATGTGGGACTCGACGTCTGGAGTGCAAGGCCGTATACCCACTGAAACCACAGCGTATACGTCCACGGCATTTTGGGGCGCCAGAGCGTCGCGTTAGGCCACAACCTCCTTGGCGGCAGATGAAGGTGTTGGGCGCCGCCGCCAACACACCCACCGGCCGCAGAGGATAGGGAGGACGGCAACCTGACAACACCGCATCTCCTCTTCCTCTGCGGCCCCACCTCAACGCATCGAATGGTGCGCCCCCATTTGGTCGCGGGAGATAGGGCGCGCGGCAACGCAACACCGACACGCCACTAAATTATTTTAACTATGAAGTTCATAATTCTTTCATTTGCAAAAAAAAATATTATTTGAAGATTTAGTCAAATAATTATTGGGATGGAAATATTTATTTCAAAATGTTACTGCGAGTGAAAATGACAGCTTAATTAAAGGTCCCCCCTGTGGGATCTCCACCTTGTCGTGGTAGAGGGGCTCAGTAACCGTCGGTTGGACACCCACGGTGAAGCTAAGCGGGATCCCGGAAGTGGACACTCCGCATTGGCTTGGAGAGGGCCTGCGCAGAATGCGTTCAAGGGTGCGGGTGCGGAGGACAGTTCTGTCTGTCCCTCGCAGTCTGTGACTATATTTAGCCTGGATGTTTATATTCATAAACATTTTTAAACACCCTAGGTGATTATGGTTTTTTGAGTTACTTCAACAAAATTTTTCAAGTAACCTTGCTTTATTTGGAGAAAGCAAACTAACATACTTACACATTGAAGCATTGTAGCTAAATTAGTCCGTAGTGCTTATTGGAAGAATCACTTGAAAACAACGCATCATTCGACGTATTTCTATCACTCCCAAGATAACCCCCGCAGGATTATTCTGGAATGCTTCACTTATGTCGGCGTCATTTGAAATTACACCCGCGATTAATTCGCCGCACATAAGTTAACCCTGCGACTAACTAAATGGTCCATTGCGGCGATTAGACGAAAATTGCGTCGCGGATTATTGCGACTTTTTGTGATTGTCGTCAATTAGCGCTCGTGACGGGACGAACGGGGAAATATTTTTTAATGTCTCATTCAAGAAATATGTTGGTGGTTAGACTTGATCAGTTTTTATTGTCTGTGCAGTCTGTGCACCTGTTGTTTACATCGTTAGATAAATTGCCTAGGGGTGTATATAATTCTGTATTCAACTATAATATAACGTTATAATGTATTGTTTAATTAATTATGACAAAATCAATAGATAATTATATTTGTGCTTATATATTACAGTATCTCGTTGTAAAATTATTATAGTAACCAAATATATTAATCCATTTTTGCAAATGTAGCATGGAGTGAGAAATATCAATGCATCAGGAGCACAACAGTCAGTGGTAATCAGTCTCATTTACGGTTACGTATGGAATTTGTAACCAAAAAACTAAGGTCTTTTATTAATAAAGTAATTATTAATTAGCTACTGCGGATAATCTGATAGTAGCTCGAAGCGAGGCAGATCCAGCCCCATTCTACGGCAAGCATGTTAAGTGATTGTTTCCGTTATTCCTTCCAGAATGTCCTCTTCCTAGAAAGTTCTTCCAGATGATTTCACAAAAGGACCGATCCGTGCTCCTAATCCCCCCAAAAGGGGCAGCAATGCAAACGTGCGTTACCTTTCTCTCTTAATATTATAGCGATAAAATATTAGAAGTGCAAAAACATTGCTCGCATATAAGGATAAACTTGCGAAAACTGTAGATCATACGAAATGTTGTTCTATGTCTGGATCAAACGAAAAATATACAGAATACTAGCATGAGCAGAATCACTATCCGCGGAATTCAAAATCAGATCAATCTATCTTTTGGACATTAGAGATGCATAGGTACTAGACATAAGCTGCATACAGAATATGTCAAACATGTATCTCTTATCTCTAAAACCATGGGGATAGATCGTATATTGAGACCAGCCATACATTGCTTTATTCGCCACATCTATCCACAAATCGTTGTTTCGTGAACATACACACATATATACATAGACTCACGCCTGTTTCCCGGAGGGGTAGGCAGAGACTACGGAACGCCATTTGCAACGATCCTGACATATATCTTTTGCTTCATTCATTCCCATCAAATTTCTCATGCATGCTCTTCGGTTAAGGGTACTTCTAACCTGTCCTTTTTTAGGATGTCTCCAATCTGGTCAGAGAACGTCCGTCTAGGTCTTCCCCTTCCTCCTGTCCCATTCACACTTGACTTATATAACTTCTTGGTCAGTCTTTCATCATCCATCCTCTGCATGTCTCCAAACCATCTTAGCATACCTTTCGCAACGTTCCCTTTCTAATTTCAGTAAAGAATTGTGGATAAGAAAGTGTTGTGGAGTAAAAGAAGATGTAGTGACAACTCACTACATCTTCCTTTACCCCACAACACTCTTTTATCACACAATTCTTTACTCTTTCGTTCAAAGACACTCCACACATACTTCTCAGTGCTCTCATTTCTACAGCATTTTCTACTTTCTTGTCTATTCTGCCATACCCAACTTTCACTACCATACATTTACCATACATTGTTCCGTGTGTGTGTGTTTTTTTTGCGTTTTTTGTTTGAATCCTTATAAAATACACGCGATATGGGCTTTTGCAATGTAAAAGGACATTTTAAAGAAGAACAATCCTAATAAATAACAATTAACAATGTAAACAATGTTGAAGTCAGTTAATCAATAAATAAAAAGGCCCCACGCTTAATTAAACAAATTAATATCCAAGTTCACACCAAACTATTTAACATCTAGATTTCCCTCAGAATTTAATATAACTTCTTAAGTGATGGGTAAAAATGTTCACCACTTGAAACTAACGCATATTTTTTATTACTGAAGATTATAGGGTTGGCGCACTTGTGAAAGTCATGTTCGTTTAATATAAGTTTAACACTTAGATGAATTAAATCGCATTTGCAATAAACGGGATCAATTAGTTATGGTTTAAAAATGCACTCGTTTTGATACCCATATAAGACAACAATTCGTAGAATTGTCGTACATAAGACAACAATTCGTAGAATTAGTTTTTTCGTTCGTTTCGAATTGTTGTGAAAGATTTTTCATAGAACTCTGTAGGTGATCTAGTTTCTAGGAATGGCATGTAAGATAAACTTGTGAGAATTATTGCTTTAGCAAGCTTTTCTGTTCAATTTACTTACTCCTAAAATTCGATTCTATATGATGTACTGAGAATTGAATGGATACACCGATTGATAAATCCCTTTACAGTCTATAGCAAAGTTCATCCACGAAATCAAATGCACTACCAATGCAAAGTAAAGTTCATTGAATATAATCAGCGCAAAGTGCCTCCACAATTCCAAGGATTAAACGATCAATACGATTTAATGTATATTGATACCGCGTATCGATGTCCCGTTTCGGAGAACGCATCTAGAGATCCAGCCTTTAGTCTACCCAGAATTGATTGAATATTAGATTTTCTATGAAGCGAATCGTCCGGCAACTGGCTAGATATTATAGATTTTTTTACAAAAATATTTTATCAAGACAAATACCAAAAGGATTAATGACTTCTAAGTTAAGTTCGTGAAAAGGTATTAATTACTAACAGTAATATAATCAGCCATGGTAACGGCGGGGCAAGGGGTGCGAAGATCTCCGGAAGAGATCGGGCTACCACCACCAACGACAATTGGCCCTGGTAACACTGAACACACGCACACTGCGGACCGACGAGAAGATTGTCGAGCTGGAAGCAGAATTGAGCAAGTTGCGATGGGATATCATAGGCCTATCTGAAGTCCGAAGACAGGCGGAGGACTCGATAGTTCTCAATTCCGGCAACTTGCTCTTCTACCGGGAGGGCAACCAACAGTCCCAGTCCAGGTGGTGTCGGGTTCATCGTCCACAAATCTCTCGTGACCAACGTGGTAAATATCTGGAGTGTGTCGAGCAGGGTAGCGTACCTTATACTCAGAATATCCAAGCGGTCTTCGCTGAAGGTCATACAGGTATACGCTCCGACTTCGACGCACCCCGATGAGGAGGTGGAAGCCATGTACGAGGACATATCTCGGGCTATACATGGTTCAAAACCCATTACACCGTGGTCATGGGAGATTTTAACGCGAAACTGGGCAAACGTGACGGTGATGAGCTGAGAGTGGGGCAATTTGGTTATGGGCATCGGAATTCCCGGGGTCACTTGCTGGCTAGCTTTATGAAGAAGAAAGGCTTCTATATGATGAATTCCTTCTTCAAGAAGCGAGAATGCCGCAAGTGGACCTGGGTAAGTCCAGACGGTGCCACCAAAAATGAGATCGACTTTATCATGTCGACGAAGAGGCAGATATTCAATGATGTCTCCGTGATCAATTCACTTAAAGTGGGGAGCGATCACCGAATGGTAAGAGGCACATTGAATATCTGAACAAGCCTCGAACGGTCGAGGTTGATAAAGTCCACGCTCCGACCGGCACCGGTTCTTATCCAAAACCCCGAGAGCTTTCAGCTCGAACTCAAGATCCGTTTCGAATGCCTGGGCGAATGCGTAGATGTGGACGAGTACAGTAACGGGTTCGTGGATGCTGTCCATACAACAGGGGCTAAATTCTATAAGCCCCAGAAAAGCAAGAGAACCAGCAAGATCTCGGGTCCGACCCTCGAGCTGTTAGAGGTAAGGCGCAAGATGGTTCTGCTATCCTCCGACGACATGCCGAAATATCGGCACCTCAACAGACAGATCTCTAAGTCTCTGACTCGCGATCTCCGCCAATACAACACAAAATGTGTTCGTGAGGCGATCGAGCAGAATAAGGGATCCAAAGTGTTCCAGAGGGATCTGTCTGTTGGGCAGAGTCAGCTGACAAAGCTGAAGACGGAGGATGGCAGAATCGTATCGTCCAAGCCTGAGCTCTTGGAGGAGATCGAAAGGTTCTATGGACAGCTATACACGACAACGCAACAACCCGCAAGTACTCCAGCGTCAGACCCTAGAGCAGGATTGACCCGACACTATACCGATGATATCCCGGACGTCAGCATGCACGAGATTAGTGTGGCTCTCAAACAGCTCAAAAACAACAAGGCGCCGGGTGATGACGGAATTACGAGCGAGCTTCTGAAGGCTGGCGGTGCACCCGCTAGAGAAGCCCTTCGGAAGCTATTTAATTCCGTCATTCTCGAGGGTAAAACGCCACAAGGCGTGGCACAGAGGTGTGGTGGTGCTTTTCTTTAAGTAAGGGGATAAAACCCTCTTAAAGAACTACAGACCCATCACACTTCTGAGCCACGTCTACAAACTGTTTTCGAGGGTCATCACGAATCGTCTCGAGAGCAAGCTAGACGACTTCCAGCCTCCCGAACAAGCCGGTTTCCGTAAAGGCTCCATATATATACGCTGAGATATATGTATATATGTAGACCACATATATACGCTGCAGCAGGTTATACAGAAGTCCGAGGAGTATAACCAGCCCCTATGCTTGGCGTTTGTGGACTATGAGAAAGCCTTCGATTCGATCGAAACCTGGGCGGTGCTACAGTCTCTCCAACGGTGCCGGATTGACTACCGATATATCGAAGTGCTGAAGTGTTTGTATGAAAACGCCACTATGTCAGTCCGCCTCCAGGACCAGAGTTCGAAACCTACTCAACTCCAGCGAGGAGTGAGACAGGGGGATGTCATAACCCCGAAACTGTTTACCACTGCGCTGGAGGATGTTTTCAAGCTTCTGGACTGGAATGGACTCGGCATCAACATCAACGGCGAGTACATCACTCACCTTCGATTCGCAGACGATATCATAGTCATGGCTGAGACCATGGAAGACCTAGGCACAATGCTCGATGGCCTCTGTAGAGTCTCCCAACAAGTAGGTCTTAAGATGAACATGGACAAGACGAAAATCATGTCGAACGTCCATGTTGTACCTGCTCCTATTCAGGTTGGGAACTCTACGCTCGAAGTTGTCGACAAGTATATCTACCTGGGACAAGTAGTCCAATTAGGTAGGTCCAACTTTGAGAAGGAGGTCAATCGTCGAATCCAACTCGGTTGGGCAGCGTTCGGGAAGCTACGACATATCTTCTCGTCCGATATCCCGCAATGTCTCAAGACGAAAGTCTTTGACCAGTGTGTGTTGCCAGTGATGACTTACAGATCAGAGACGTGGTCGCTCACTATGGGCCTTATCAGAAGGCTCAAGGTCACTCAGAGGGCGATGGAGAGAGCTATGCTTGGAGTTTCCCTGCGAGATCGAATCAGAAATGAGGAGATCCGCAGTAGAACCAAAGTCGCCGACATAGCTCTCCGGATAGCCAAGGTGAAGTGGCAGTGGGCAGGGCACATAGCTCGAAGAACCGATGGCCGTTGGAGCAGAAAGGTTCTGGAGTGGCGGCCGCGTACCGGACGATGCAGCAGAGGTAGGCCCCCCGCAAAGTGGACCGACGATCTCGTCAAGATCGCGGGAGGCGGTTGGATGCGGGCGGCTCAAGACCGGTCTGTGTAGAGAACCTTGGGGCAGGCCTATGTCCAGCAGTGGACGTCGTTTGGCTGATATGATGATGATATAATCACTCTTAGTAATAAGACCGGTAGAGATAAGTTTAGCTCTAATAATATTTACTCATAGGATCTGGTTGAAAATAAACCGTCTTGGAGGCAATTCTTGACTTTTTAAAAGCTCCCTTTTAAAAGGATATAATGAATAACAAAGCAATTTATTCTATGTATGTATTGACTCACAAGCTCCGACTTAGTATTCTAAGTCCATTTCAAGAACCTATAGAGTTCAGTTTTATACGGATATAACTTCACTACTGACAACCCTAACAGACTCGAAGAATATTCGACGCAAAGCTGTAGTACTCGCCAATTAAGTTAAGCCTCAACTATTTCATAATTCTTAGAGTTCCTTCGCCCGACCGTAGGTTTCAACGTAACTGTTGATTCTACGAAACATAATCTAAGTAATGGGATATTTTTAGGGAGCTTTTCGCCCCCGGCGGTTGAAGGGTTGCCCATTTTTCGCTATTTACTCTTTTTTTAAGTGAACGGATTAAATAAAGAATGGTGGGTTTTTTGAGTAATTACTTTAGAAATTCTGGCTTGAAGAATCTTATAAAATAACACTTAAGGTAAAATATTTTTATTGTTCTACTGAATAGTAGAGCTGAATTGATTAATAGAAGATTTAAAATAAATGTGGTTTTATTATTATAGTTTCCTCCATAGAACCGGTGGCCGTTGGAGCAGAAAGGTTCTGGAGTGGCGGCCACGCACAGGACGTCGTAGCAGAGGTAGGTCTCCCGCTAGGTGGACTGACGATCTTGTTGGGGTCGCGGGCAGCGGCTGGATGCGGGTGGCTCAGGATCGGTCTGTATGGAGAGCCTTGGGGGAGGCCTATGTCCAGCAGTTGCACGCCTTTCAGCTGATATGATGATACTCCATACTGGCTACAGGACATCAGTGGTCGTGTGTGTGTGTGTGTGTGTGTGTGTGTGTGTGTGTGTGTGTGTGTGTGTGTGTGTGTGTGTGTGTGTGTGTGTGTGTGTGTGTGCGCGTGTGTGCGTGTGCGCGTGTGCGCGTATGCGCGTGTGCGCGTGTGCGCGTGTGCGCGTGTGCGCGTGTGCGTGTGTGCGTATGTGCGTGTGTGCGTACGTGCATAATATGCTCCTTCTGTCGGCTCTTACGATGATATGGGGTGGTGACATTTAGTATTCTTAATCCGTCACCACACGGACAGCGTATAATAGACATGACTGTCATACTTTTATTTAAGTATCGGCGTAGAAACGGTCATCTATCAGATTTTCAAGAAAACGTAATAAAATTAATTTTGTGTAAATAGCATTATAAAACTCTTAAAACTGTTAAAATATTGTACAAACAAGATATTTATTATTGGTCATAGAACTATTTCTAGGGCGTGTTGAACACAAATTACGCTCTCCTGTAAACCTCGATTTTTGACTTGACCTTATGTACGTAGGAACCGTCGAGATGTATAGATTTAATCCCATCTCTAGATCAGTTATCATGCTCTATCACCAACCACATCCTCACTTACAATAAGTTAGTTATGTTTTCTACCGTTTATATATATACACCGCTATTTTTAATTAGTACAAAAAATTTAACACAGCACTAAGTATCTTTAACTGATCATATTTATGTAGTTAAAAAATAAAAACACTAAGTCCCAAAACTGTCTCAAAACTGTCCACAAAAATACGTGATAATTGGTAAATGCAATACTAATACTATGACCGACCCGAGTACTACGAGTATCATAGTAAAATGAACCATTGATAAATTCCTCTCCCCCCCGCCCCTCTGCGCCGCCTGCGCCACGCCCCGACGATGCAATAAACAGTACTCAATTGCTAGCAAAAGTGAGCGTATCTAATTTCGTTGCAAAAGTTAATTGTTTGTCTACGTTTGCCCGACGCGATGGCCTATCATATTAGTTCATATCACGGGAGTATGTAGCTATGCTTCGTGCGTACTTTTTGAGTGGAAAAATTGCGAGTGCAGCTGTGTACCCATGGACATCTTATTGTGAGTGTACAAAAGTGATCCGGTCTGTGTCAAACAATTAAAACAGTGCATATTGGATGCTTTTGACAACGGTGGTGGACATTTCGAAGGACAATGGAAATACTTGTAAGTTTAGTAAATAATACGTACTTAAGTAAATAATAATTTGATGCGGGCGGCTCAAAATCGGTCTGTGTTCTCCACACACCCTGAGGAAGGCCTATGTCCAGCAGTGGACGTCTCTAGGCTGACATGATGATGATAAAATAATATTTGTAAATAGCAGATGATTCTAACTTCATAAATACGCCAAAATTACTCTTTTCTTTTAGTCCAGAACACCTTCTTTTATTTTGATATTTGTTTGCTTTCTAATTACAAACCTCCGTATTTAATTACTTGTTAAACGATAAATTTTACCGGTCCTAAGCCCGAATGAAGTATGAAGGAGAGGGTAGAATTAACAAAATTAAAAAATAACTACCTACATTTATTATTTTTCTTCATTTTATTTTCTATGGCTACCTACATCATAAGTGCGACAGAAAGAATGCGAATGAGCAGGATGGAATATTATCAATGTATTAGTGAATAGATTGTAAAATATGACTATGATTTAAGTGAGATTTTCTACAATAAACAAATGATTATAACTTTGCTCTTTATTGATATTATGAAATTCTTACGTCACATATATGATAATAATATCTTCGCTAATCTGTCCTTAAAGTTTATGTACTAATTAAAAAATAGCGGTGTATATATATATAAATATATATAAAATTTTATATATAAAATATAAAAATTATGTATAATTATATTAAATATAAAAAAAAATTGAGTGCATAGGGTTCCCACCAAGAACTTAGGGTCCCCAGCCAACCTCACCTGCAAGTGGTGCACCTGCCGATCAACGGACGAGGCTCTGGCAAACAAAATATCCCGATAAGCGGCAATAGGCTCGCCACCTATTACGTGGGTTCAAAACACTCGCCAGTGTTTTGATCCATACTTATATATCTCTTCTCGGTATATGCACCGTGTATACAATTATACATCCATATGCATTTAGACAGCGGTTATTTTAATATTACAAACAGATACTCCAATTTTATATATAATATTACAAACAGACACTCCAATTTTATACATACATACATAATAGACTCACGCCTGTTTCCCCGAAGGGGTAGGCAGAGGCATATTAAACGCCCACTTTTCGCCAACAGTTAAAATCAAATATAAATGGTGAAAATGCAAATAATTTATGCATACAATTTTTTTAATTACCCTAGTCATTTAATTTGTAAATAATTGCATATTTAGTATAATTTTTTTATAGACTCACACCTTTATCCCCGAAGGGGTAGGCAGATGTGTAATATTACGCTCACATTTCGACATGAATTTGTTTTTTTATAGACTCACGCCTGTATCCCCGAAGGGGTAGGCAGAGGTGTAATATTACACCCACATTTCGCCATGAATTTTTAGGTCCCACGTAATAGAGGGCGAGCCTATTGCCGTACCGGGCACATTACCAGATTCCGTGCTGCTACTGAGAATTTCCTAACTGGAAAGCCCAATAACACTTTGCCCGACCCGGGAATCGAACCCGAGACCTCCCAATCTCACGCGCACATTTATGCCGCGAGACCAACGAGGCAGTCTGAATTTGAAGGTCCCACGTAATAGGGGGCGAGCCTATTACAGCTGCCGGGCACATCACCAGACTCCGTGCTGCTACTGAGAATTTGGAAAAATCCAGTAACACTTTTGCCCGACTCGGGAAGGGAACCCAAGACTTCCGATCAGCAGACGCATACGCTATCCACTGGACCACGAAGGCAGTCACTGGACCACAGAGGCAGTCTTTGTATATTTAATATAATTATGCCAAATTTCATCTCTTATGTATTTTGTTTTTGTAACTTCTGTCAAATGTTTAAAAGTAACTGATGTGATACAAAACGATAATTCAATAAATATTATTATCTTTGCATGTTTGTGCATTTATGTCAATGTTCAAAAGTAGCTGATGCGATATAGACCAGGGTAGATAATTTTTGAAACGATAAAAAATATAATAGGATGAAACCCATTGGAAAAGAAAGAAAATATAGCAAAAATTTAAGGAAAAATAAATTACGGGCGATCTGAGGTCGGGAAGTGGATGGGGTTGCAATTTTAAGGGTAAAAAAGGGTTTATCTCGATTGCCAGCAAAACTACAAGTCCTACGGGAAAAACGTAAATGGCAAAGTTGTAGGTAATAAAAAGATCTACAACTTTTGTATTTACACTTTATTTACACAACGTCATAATTTATGTGAAAAATTCAAATAATCAAGTTTTTGGTTTTTTATTTTTAACTTTTACAATAGTTTTTCTGTTACACAAAATTTGGTGAAAACTTGCCTTTTTATGTTCCAAATACAGTGTAAATGTTTTTTATTTAAAATATTTATTTTTACGCCTTATTTTGACTTAAAATCGAAATAAAACCTCAATTTTCAATTGAAAATTCTCACGTCAAAATATCAGCTTTTTTTTTAATTGTTCGGCATTTTGTTCGTTGAGATCTCTACTTTCTGATGGTGTGAATAAAATATACATTACTAAGGTAAACGTTCTCAGAAAATACAAAGAAATGAAACAAACTCGAGACCGATTTTTTTATCATAATGTACAATTTTGAGATATTTATTAAAATTAATACTTTAATTACTCGAAAAACGTAAGATTCCATGCTACATTGATAAATAAGAACTTAAAAATCGATATATACAACTAAAATTAGCAACCAAATAACTTAATATTTAATAAGACATCTACGATATTTTGAGAAAGTTATAGAATCTTCTTTAAATTATAGCGTAGACTTCTATTTATTGCTATTTTAAGATAATGTATATACCCGAGTGACTCACAAAAAATTTTAGCCCATCATTAGTTATTTTATAGAGAAAAGGGGAAGTGCTAGGTGGATCTGGGCCTTACTGCCTGTTATTTCGTGTCAGCTGTAAAACAATTAGTTAGTATTTGAAATACAGAACAGTGAACATCATTGTTCAATTTCATGTCAGGGCTGGGATCCACCTAGCCCTTCCCCACTTCTCTATAAAATCACTATTGATAGGCTCAAATTGTCTGTGGGTCACTCGGGTATATACATTATCTTAAAATAGCAATAAATAGAAGTCTACGCTATAATTTAAAGAAGATTCTATAACTTTCTCAAAATATCGTAGATGCCTTATTAATATATATCAATTTTTAAGTTCTTATTTATCAATGTAGCATGGAATCTTACGTTTTTCGAATAATTAAAGTATTAATTTTAATAAACATTTCAAAATGGTACATAACGATAAAAAAATCGGTCTCGAGTTTGTTTCATTTCTTTGCATTTTCTGAGAACGTTGACCTTAGTCATGTATATTTAATTCACACCATCAGAAAGTAGCGATTTCAACGAACAAAATGCCGAACAATTTTATTAAAAAAAAGCTGATATTTTGACGAGAGAATTTTCAATTGAAAATTAGGGTTTTATTTCGATTTTAAGGCAAAATAAGGCGTAAAAATAAATATTTTAAATAAAAAACATTTACACTGTGTTTGGAACATAAAAAGGCAAGTTTTCACCAAATTTCGTGTAAAAGAAAAAACTATTGTAAAAGTTAAAAATAAAAAACCAAAAACATGGTTATTTGAATTTTTCACATAAATTATGACGTTGTATGAATAAAGCGTAAATACAAAAGTTGTAGATCTTTTTATTACCTACAACTTTGCCATTAACGTTTTTCCCGTAGGACTTGTAGTTTTGCTGGCAATCGAGATAAACCCTTTTTTACCCTTAAAATAGCAACCCCATCAACTTCCCGACCTCGGATCGCCCGTAATTTATTTTCCTTTAATGATCGCTATATTCTCTTTCTTCTCCAATGGGTTTCATCGTACTGTAATTTAATTTTACTTTTTACAGTTTTCTAACGTATCTGCACTGGTCTAATACAAATTATAATTCAATGATTGCTTTTGCTTAGTCTGCTACAATATATCTGTCACAGTACACAGTGTACCTATCTGTCACGGACTAATGCTATGCCTTGCGTTTTGTTTCTTTTTTTATGTTGTACTTTTTCTGTGTCTGTGACAAATAATAGTTTTTCCATAGGTATGTATAAAAACTGGAAGGTAGATTGATAATTTTATCTTTAGGGCATTATTTATATTGACTTCGCGCTTTTGTCACACTGTTAGCAAGAGTTCTGTTGGAATAGTGCAAAAATCCAAGTATCGAAACTCTTTAATGTCAATCTGTAATTCAGATGTCACGTACAATATATAAATTTGAATTTAGAATACAATATTGATGAAATTTACTGATCACGAATATATGGAAGCTGTACTAGTAGTAAATGATTGGTATAATTTACCACAGAACAGTTAAGAGAGGTTAGAACGGAAATAGTTACTGATTTGTATTAGAACGCGTGTCACCGATTGTCTCCCACTCTCTATCTCCACTACAAGCAATACACTAATACGTACGCGCATTACGCACACAAATCAACTGCACTTACTTAGATCGCGAGTTTGCCATTGGTTGTCATACTAGCGCAAACACTTCGCTTGACATGGAACTATCGCGCTTGACGATCACTCACACACTCTCATTAATGTTACGGTGTCCAAAAGGTCGATTATTTATATCGATAAAATACTATTGTATTGTTACTTTAAGTTTTGCAATTGTTTGTTTTTATTTCGGGATGGTGGGATAGGGTACAAAGAGTGTGGCCTTTCTTAATATATATAAATAATAATATAAAATTAAAGGGGAAGATACAATTTGGCCTTTATCATATCCGAATACCAAGAGTTAAAAATCATGTCCACCTAGGATGTCAGTTTTGTTTAATAGATTTCACCTAAACATCAGATCACTTCGAAAAAACTTCAACGAGTTATTAGTTTTACTTGATAAAATTAAATACAATATAGATATAATAATATTAAGCGAGATAAATATAAAGAAGTCAGAACTTACTATGTACCACATAGAAGGATATAATACATTTATACATACTAGAGAAACTTGCAGAGGAGGAGGAATATTAATATATGCTAAGAATGGATTAAACTTTGAGGCTAAAATAGTAAACACAGAGGCTGTAGAAACATTGCATGGTCAACTGAACTGCGGGAGAAATACAACACACATTATTGCAATATATAGACCACCGATTAGTAACAAACTAACATTTATTCAGCAATTAAAGACCTTAATAAAAACTATTTCGCCATCTGATAACGTTATACTGATAGGCGACACCAATATTAACATATTAAACAACATAGTAAATACGACAGTAACAAAATACAAAAACACCCTGTGTGAATGAGGTCTACTAAATGCAATCCCGAGTAACCAGGTGACGCGCGAAGCGATCGCGGACGGCCGGCTTGAGTCATCGTGCTTGGACCATGTCTGGGTGCGAGCGAGACGGAGCGAGAGTGACGCGTGCGCGTATATACTCGAGTCGCGCATCGCCGATCATCACGCCGTTGGAGTTGTGTTAGACTTATGTGTGCGTGACAATGAATGTGTGAGTGCCAATAGCGAAAATCGTAGTGTGCGCGAAGTGATCAGTGAACAAATGGTAAGACAAAAGCTGGATGATTATGACTGGGCTCAGTTGCTTACGATCACATGCCCTGTATTATTATATGAAACTATGTGTAGTGTATTCCGTGGGATTTATAACGAAAGTACAAAGAAAATTACGTTAAATAATAAGAAAACTGTAAGACAGCCATGGATAGATAAGTATTTATATTCAATGTTACTACGTAGAGATTATTTATTTAGAGTATGGAAGGCAGATCCAAAGAATATGATTAAGCGTTTAGACTTTACAAAATTTAGAAATAGAGTTAATAAATTAATAATTAGGGCCAAAAATAATTATAGGCAGGAACAAATCTTAAAATGTAAGGGTGATTATAGGAAAATATGGGCAAATATTAACTTATGGTTGGGACGAAACAAAACTAGCATAGACGATGTTATTTTAAAGTATTTAGGGAAAACAGACAGCATTAAAGAAATTAGTTCAAACTTTTCTAAAACGTTTACGGAAGAAATAAAAGACATTAAACATGTTTGTAACTATAAGTTTCTAGATAGAAAGACGTATATCAAACCAAGTGTAGTAAGCTTTAGATTCTGTAAAGTGACTTCGACAGACGTAGAAAAGGTAATTAAAATATTGTCTTGTGAGAAAGCCCCCGGGATGGATGGAATACGGGTGCAAGATATTATTTATTTACGCAAAAAAATAAGTCCTGTGCTAGCTGCATTTATAAATATGTCATTATATGAGGGTTACTATCCTGACCAGTTAAAACATGCAATTATACGTCCCATATACAAATCAGGTAGTCATTTAGAGTATGCTAATGCTAATAAAAATGCTAATCGCCAATTGCGATATTATCTGTTGTAGACAAAATTACTGAAAAAATTATAGTTGGCCAGATTAGCGCATTCTTAGAACGACACGAAATATTAAGTGACGTTCAGCACGGTTTTCGTAGAGGGCGCAACACTGTATCTGCCTTGACGAGATTCTCAGATTATATAAACGACTGCCTAGACTTAGGAAAACAAATTATAGCACTATTCATCGACTACAAAAAGGCATTCGACACTTTAGACCACGAAATCTTACTACAGGTAATGGATGAATGCGGAATAAGAGGACCCATAAATAAATGGTTTAAAAATTATTTAACTCGTCGCAAAATGAGCACAATTATCACAGGTGTTGCTGGGAAAGAGGCAGACATTGAGTTAGGTGTGCCGACCGGTTCAGTATACGGTCCTGTCGATTATATAATGCACGTTAACAGTGTATCAAATGTCATTAAAAAATGTAAGGTATTTATGTACGCCGATGACATGTGTCTTGTTTATGCATCCAAAGACATAGCCGAGGTACAGAGGTGTATTCAGAGCGATTTCGAAAATATAACCAAATGGGCACATGACAACGGCATCATATTGAATCTGGCGAAAACTAAGTGCATGCACATTCATTCACCACACAATCGCAACGTTAGATTTGTAAACAGTGATAATCTCGCAGTGATAGGACACACGTACGAATGTCTGCATGTGAATAAATATAATTGTTATTGTACTAAATTAGAGTATGTAGATAAGTTTAAGGGCCTGTTTCACCACCCTCGATTAAAGTGTCGAATAGGCTATTCACTGATTATACTAACAAGTAACATCATGCGTCAATTTCACGACCTCCGAGTAGCACTAATCGTACGATTAAACTTAGTTATCACTACGGCTACCAATTAGCGTGCATACTGACGATTAAAAGTTTACCGCTGACATTTTGTGTAAGAAGATGTATTTTTTAATTTTTTTTTTCATCAGTTTGAAGAATTAGAACATTATACGCGTCATCGAGTACCTATCTCGAATACGTTGTTTTAAAATTCGTGTTCATTATTTTACGGACCTAGATGAAACTGCTTTTCTAGCCAGATTTCGTCAATCCAATTAAAGAGTAAACTAAGTGCTTAACCTTATAAAACATAAAATAATCTCTTAATCAAAAAGGTAAGCGGTATTTTTTTTGTTCAAAATGTCCCTTTCATATAAAGACAGGTTTGCACTTCTATCTCTTTCAACTTTTTCCATGTTAATAATTATTATAAATAATAAAACTATAGAAATTACAGTAACTAAATAAAATCACACACTCTCCAAACCAGACCAGACACAAAAACACCACGAATGACAATCAACAAGCATCTGTCAATGACGTTTGACGATTGACTTGACGTTTTATTGAACGAATGTAACGTACGATTTGTCGCATAGTTCACTTAACCAGTGAATTGTTACTTGAAGCTTGATTTTAGTTTGTGAAATTGACAAAATATACTCTTAACTTTCACTCGCCAATTCACGTTAATTGCGAATTAGTTGAACGACACTTTACTCGGAGATGGTGAAAGAGGCCCTAAGTATTTAGGTCTAATAATAGACAAAACCTTTAACTGGAAGTTACATGTAGAGGATATTTGTAATAGGCTAAGATCAGTATTATGTAAGTTTTACCAACTCAAACAGGTATTGAACAAAACGACTCTTAGTGTAGTTTATTTCGCTCTTGCCGACTCGTTAATTAGTTATGGGCTCCTAATATACGGGAGAACCTTTATAACATATTTAAATAATATCAAAGACTTACAATTAAGACTGATTAAACTCTTAGTTAGTAAATACATAAAAGATAAGTGCAATAAAGAGTATGATAAGTTATTCCCTATCTGTAAAATTATCCCCGTAGATAAAAAACTAGCATATTTAATAGGATTGGAATATTATTACAATAATGAATATAAAATAAATGTTAAAAATAAGTACAATACACGTAGGGTAAGAGAGAACAAACTAGTCCAACCAGAGATAAATAACTATTATGGTAAAAGAACATCTAAGTATTTAGTGCCTAAAGTGTTTAATAAAATAGATTTGTTAAGAGAAGAAGCTAAACTTAGTAAAGGGTCACTTAAAACAAAGTTAAAGAATATTATACTTAACTGCTGAGTTAAAAAGAAATAAACAACAAAAAATACAAAAGAAAATGTAGATCTATATATGTTTATTTATTATTATAGTGGAGGAAGTTAAAATAAAAGGTGTATTTAAATATACCTATTTAGTTTATATATATTAGTTGGCTAAGATCATAAAAATAAGTGTTAAAATATGGAAGAAGACATACCTAGAATATTTTTTTATTGTGCCATTGTAATAGGTACCTATTGTTTGGTTTGCTTTTTATTTTTGTAAATTTATATGTAAATGAGCGCCTCTCGCCATCAAACGTAAAAGTTTGGCGAGCTTAGATATAAGAAAATATGGCTTGTAATCATTTTTAGTACTTAAATAAAAAAAAAAAAAAAAAGTGTCCGTGATAAACTATTCCTGTGTACAACCACATAAGCTAAAGTTTGTAAAGAAATAAATGACAAAAGTATATAATACAATAATATTTTAATGTTGAACAATAATTTAAATTAAATTTCAACCCAGATTCTATTATTGTCCCTGAAATAAGACGTATTTATTAAGAAGCATACGCTTGCTATCTTTTAAATTCGAATTTTTCAAAATAAAATGCAATCTTACATTGATATATTTTTCTATGATAGCTTTAGATAGGTCTGTAACATGGCTCGCACTAGGATAAAATCCAACCTGGTGATAACTAATCCATCAATCAATCAGCCTATCGCAGTCCACTGCTGGACATAGGCCTCTCCCAACACGCGCCACAGTACACGGTCCTCAGCCTTCCGCATCTAGTCAGTCCCAGCCACCTTTTTCAGGTCGTCGGTCCACCTAGCCGGGGGCCGCCCTATCTTACGCTTGCCGAGACGTGGTCTCCACTCTAGGATACGCTTGCTCCATCGGCCATCAGTCCTTCTACAGATACGGCCAGCCCACTGCCATTTGAGCCTACTGATTCTGTGAGCTATGCCGGTAACTTTGGTTCTTTGTCGGATAGCTTCGTTTCGGATCTTATCCTTCAAAGAGACGCCAAGCATAGCCCGTTCCATAGCTCGCTGCGTGACTTTTAGTTTGTGGACTAGTCCAACTGTGGGTGTCTACGTCTCGGCACCGTACGTCATAACAGATAGGACGCATTGGTTGAAGACTTTGGTCTTCAGGCATTGTGGTAGGGGCGAAGAGAAAACACGACGTAGCTTGCCAAACGCTGCCCAACCCAACTGGATCCTGCGGTCGATTTCTTTCTCGAAGTTGTTTCTACCAAGATCTTGATAACTAATGTTGCTAAATAATTCAGTTCCGACAAAGGTGCGCAAGATCTTTGTTGCCAACATATATTATGTTCATTAATTTGCCGAAGATTGTCGGTGTAAATCTTTATATAATGATACAGGAGACCCCCTTTATCTTTTGCTACGGTAAATTTATGGTCCGAATTTATTTCATTTGACAGCAGTGCTCCAACGCATATGTCACAATCAATTTTCTTAATTAAAATATGTGATATGTAACCCGCGATACTAAGTTAATAACCCACAATAAACATTAATCGAGTAATAAACAAAGTTATGTTAATCTTAATATTACTGATAACAATCATTTGAATACTTTCACACGAAGGAACTCACAATCGACATTGTTCACAACTTGGTAGGTACAACACTATCGGACCCACCACCATAGATTTAGCAGAATTCAAGCTTTGACGTTCGCAGTGAACGAAATACATTGCGCAATTGCCTACGTAGTACTAGATGGTACCCACGTATTGCCAGCAATGTATATTTTTTTATTTGCTTGCAATAGTATCGTGTTTGTCTACAAATTACATAATACTATTGTAATAATTACAAATATCATTTTTATTTTAAGGTTTTCGGACTTACCGGTGAAAAGAAATCCCTTCTCGAACCACAGTACATAACTGGCTTCTTTTTCGACACGTTATTATAGGGCAAGACGGCATAATTCTTTTATTTTCGCGGAGCTTCGTACGCTGTCGCAATATGAGCACGATTGTTGACAGCGTCAATCAAATTTTTCGGCATATGAGCGTTTGCTCACATGGACGGCGAGGCTGCCACGCCCACAAGGCCGTTCTAACCTCTCTTAACTGTTCTGTGTAATTTACAATCACATACTTTTGAATCACTTCGACGTCACATAGTTCTGACGCGAACTCCGTTCATTAGTATTGATTTATGATTTTGATCATCAACTTTTGCTGTTGACTGTACGCGAAGTAGTTCCCTCAGGACGCGGGTGAAATTGCGAAAAACAGTTAGTACTAATATAACTATTAAAAATAAGGGTTAGTGTAAAAGGGTGAAAATTAAGGTTTGCATGTATTTTCAATGCAACAAAAAATAGAAGTAAAGAATTTTGTCCAAAAATAAAAGTATATTATGTTTGGGATGGTCCAATCTTATGACTAAGAGATTTGAAAAATAGATTTCAACCGATTCTCAGACCTAAAAAATATACTTACTTTAAAATTCGGTCTTGAAGTTTCGGAGGAGTATTGAGATTAAAACGGTGAAACGATTTTAAGGGTCCCGTAGCTAAAAAAGGCAAAAATCGGCACCCTTATAGATTCGCTATGTCTGTCTATCGGTCCGTATGTCACAGCCGTTTTATTCCGAAATTATTGTAACTACTCCTTTGAACATTATTGGTAGGTAGACCTATTCTGTGAACAGCTTCCCGATTCTTATACAAACATAAAAAATACTGTTTCCGTGGTCCAGTGGATAACGTATGCGTCTGTTGATCGGAAGTCCCGGGTTCGATTCCCGGGTCGGACAAAAAGTATTACTGATTTTTTCTGAATTCTCAATAGCAGCACGGAGTTTGGTGATGTGCCCAGTAACGGCAATAGGCTCGCCACCTATTACGTGGGACCCAAAAATTCTTAGCGACATTTTGGGTATTGTATTACACCTCTGCCTATCCTTTCGATGATACAGGCGTGATTCTATACAAAAATATTAAAAAAATGCATAAAATAGGAATGAAAATTAAGGGGCTATACCTACATGGAACTGACGTGAAAAATATTTTTTCCATCAGTCATACATGCGCGGTATCTATAGATATATCTTTTTAATGATTTAGAGGTTCTTAAAACCATAGTTTCTCAAGGTCAATCATTTAAAAGATAGACGCTTCCAAAGTGATAAATCCTGTGGTTGTAGTGATATGATTAAATTACTAATATGAATATTAAAAATAGGGGTTGGTGTTAAAAGCCTGAAAATTAAAAGTTGTATATATCTTTTAATGCCACGTCATAAAAAAATATAAAATAATGCCGTGAAATAAAAAAAATACTTAATTACTTCCATACACTTTCACAGGCAACCTTGCGGTCCTCCACAAATTCATCCCCATAAGTTTTGATACCTATAAAGTTATTTATTTTAGAAGACTCGCGCCTGCATCCTCGAAGGTGTAGGCAGAGGTGTACGCTATGAATTTTTAGGTCCCATGTAATAGGGGGCTAGCCTATTGCCGTTACCGGGCACATCACTAGACTCCGTGCTGCTACTGAGAATTCGGAAAACCCAGTAACACTTTGCCCTACCCGGGAATCGAAACCGAGACCTCGGATCAGCAGTCGCATACGCTATCCAATGGACCACGGAGGAAGTTATCAACAAAAAAAACTAATTTCAATTTAACCACTTATGAACGATAAAATCTCGTCCACTGGACCAATAAACGTTTATAATAACACTGATAAATTAATGTACAAACAGACAAATATTATTATACCACCTTAGCAATACTGTTTGGCTCTCACACAAAGGCAGCGGGAAGAAAATATTAATAAAACCTCTATATATCAAATAAACGGACAGAAGCAGAAAGGGGAATCAACATTAAGTATAACAAATATCAAACAAAAATGTTTTCGTATTACGTAGTAATACGATGCGGTAGGTTAGTGGCGCACTGGTATCTTAAAATGACTACCTCTGTGGTCCTGCGGTAGTGTAGACTGCGGATCATGAGATCTCGATTTCGATTATCGGGTCGAAAAAAAGCGGTATTGCGTTTTTCTGTTAAGACTAAATCCACTAGAAGTTCGGAATCAGGGAAATGGCGGTGTTACACCCTCGGGCCTCGAAAAGAACGTTAAGCTGTTGGTCCTGCGCCCAATCTCTTTCCGGTCATGTCGCTTGTGGCGTCCCATCGGACTATGAGAGTGAGGGAATCGTCAGTGCTGTATGTTTGCGCACATACTTGGCCACTATAACATGTCCCGCACAGTTGGTTAGTTTCATATGACACTGGCCGCTGCGGCCGAAATTCGGCTTAGAAGACATTAATAAGTAATTATATTCAGATAAATGCAAGTATCTGATCATTATCCGTCTTGGACTGTGTTATAGTGACCAAATCTTCCTTTTGACTCATATACTACTTTGACGCAAAGTGGGAGAGCCATAATTCCAGCAGTGTACAAAAGGCTGTATTAAAAGCTATACATGCTGAAACGATTGAAAATAAAATCGCAGATATTTCTAAAAATAAATAGTCTTATATCAAGTTCGTAGTAATTCATCGTAAGAATTCAATTCAAGATTAAATTCTTAAATCTAAAAACAAATATGAAAATCATGGCAGAGTACTTCGAAACCAACTCCTTTACGTGCAAAAAAATATCGTATAACTTTAATACAATTGGATTTATTCTTAACTTACAAATAATTTAAAATGAATCTAATTAGTAATTAATCTGGTATTGCGATCGAAAATAATCAGATTTCCTGTATAATTTATTCATGCAAGTAAAAGCAATACGGGAATCCATGCATGTTTTATTTATACTCAGCAACTCTCGCATTGCACTGCACTGCTATTAATTATAGTGATATTATACCATCCTAAGTAAAGGTTTACACCGCTTGTCGGTGGCAACGCAATATAAAATGCGATAGGTTTCATTTCATGTAGCCTTATCAATATTTTTATAACTCTCCGAGGCACGGGGCAAGCGATAATTAACAATTCAATACGCAGATAACTCCGAAATGTCATTGGTGCATGGCGTGGATTCGAACCCGATACCCTCTGCATGGCAGTCTGTTGGTATATCCACTAGGTTATCGCTGCCTTCCACTAGGCTTCTCAGCGTAGAATTTATTACTCGTGGCTTGGTTATTCAATACTGATGACCACACCTGAAATCTGTAAAATAAAATTGTGAATAAGTTTAAAGCTCTCACAAAACAGTATGTAATTACAAGCCCATATGATCACCAAGGTGATATCAATATCCTTATCTTCCCTTTAAGTAGTAGTAGCTCACTATAAAAATTACAACTGATATATTGCGTGAACTAAAACCAATTTCCCCATTATGACACGTTTTTGTTGCGTTGTAATTTTAAGCATGTTTGATTAAATTGAATGAATCGCAATATGCAATTGATTTGAGAATTATATTTGTAGGGACACATTATGCTCATGTAGTAGTTTGGCGCCGAGTGCGTTAGTTTTGTACAGCCAGTCAGACAGTCACTTGTAACACCGAGCCGTAGACGCACGTAGGGGAATATATAACTACTGTGCAATACCATCTTTTATATCTCTAATCCCTCTAGTCGATAAATATTTGGCCTTGGACTTAGTAACGCAACTCAAGTAATAAATTAAGTGCAGTCAGTGCATACACTTACATTGCCACGAGGAGCTAGCACTGCATATCTCAGCCACGTCGATATGTCGTGTCGTCTCCATAATCTTGTCCGCTACGACAGCTAATCCCTCCAAATACGGACTAAACTATTAATGTTCACAGGGGTCACCAATGTAAGTGTATGCACTGACTACACTTAATTTATTACTTGAGTTGCGTTATTAAGTCCAAGGCCTAATATATACTGAGTAGAGGGATTAGAGAAATAAAAGATGGTATTGCACAGTAGGTATATATTCCCCTACGTACTGTTAGGAGGCCGACCACGTTCGTCTTTTTAAAAAAAACTCACAAATTAATTTAGAGTCCTTTTATTACCTTGACACACACACTACACTATACTGAATGCCTATACTAAGGTTTCTCAACCGCTCACTGTCGCGTCCCAGGCCCAACTGGCTCATAATAATATAATTGAAGTAAAGAAATGAATAAATGCTGATTAAGAGCTTCTAGAATATAATGGAAAATACGCGATGCAGTGAAATTGCTGACTAGGCTTTCTATACATAGTAATATGGGATGTAACAGCTCCCCCCTTTTGACGGAGCATTATCTAAATTACGATAAGTGGAGTCAGAGATGAGATTGAGAAACCTTTACAAAAGAAATAGTAAAATAATTTTATACAATTAGATATTGTTATTCTAGGATATAGAATTTAAATCTAATTACGACATAGAAAATAGTAAAGTTCAACATTATTTTCTAGAATATAGAATTTGAAATTGATTATAATATTTGAACAATTGAATTAGAAAGTATAATTAAAATTAAAACCGACATAGTAAATAATAATTGATTAGAAATATCATAGTAAAGTAAATTCATTTTAATTAGTAGTAAATTGTAAACAAATGAAATAGTAAATATTTAGCAAATGTAAAAATGTAAATAGTTTGTATATATCATTTAGTACATAGACATTTTCTAATAGTTTTTAATATTTCTTGTAGAATTAAATTGAACTTTATGCAAAGAACCATAAGGTTTATAATTGGTAGTGACATTCGGTAATGATTTTATAGATTTGTCATCTTCTGATGCTGATAGGTCTGTCATTTCAAAAGAACTAGAAAGTTTTGAATTATGTTGGACAGATTTCTTTGTATTACATTGATTGAAGATTTGTATACAACATCCAGAACTAGAATGATTTGTATAACATTTATACATCTTATAAGCTAAGTATAAAAATAGAAACACAATAAGAATAATAGTTAATGTAGAATAGTAGTGGCTATATTTAATGAAATGAGTTTCATTTTGCAGTTTATTTAATTCGTTTTCTAAATTATTTAATTGATGAGTTTGATACTTTAACGATTCTAAATTGATTTTAGATAAAGAAAGAGGCGTTAAGTGAGGCAAACTTTCATTAAATATATCCTTCTTGCAACAATCGTCATTTGTTATGTCAAAGTGTATATCAATAGAAGAAAGAAAGAAAGAAAGAAAGAAAAACTGTTTATTTTCCACAGATACACACACAACAAAAAAAACAAGGTCAAAACGTTTAAACATAAAGTAAAAAATTAAAAATAATCGTGCGATCTGTGGAGAATTTGGTACGCACTCAGCATAATGCTCCACTGTGGTCCACAGAGCCCACAATAGAGCGCTGTTTTTCAGTGCGACCATTTGGTGTCGTACGGACGTAAAAATCAGCACAGATTTAATAATTAAATAAATAAATTGCTACAGCAATGGAAACAAATAACAATGAGCAATGGTCTGGTTGAGCGCATCAGCCACAAACACGATGCATACAACGCGCTGTGTGTGCTTACAACTTAAATTAATGCCTATCGTACATCCGTCGCGTCGATCCAACGACTCAGTGTGGCCGGCGCGCGCGGCGCATACGGCGTACGCGCTGCGTCTCGCAATGAACTCAGTTACGTAAAATCATTTGTTTACATAAAATAAATAACATAGATAATATATATTGTTACATCTAGCAAACATAAAGCATATTTTATAGGTATATAAATAACTAACAGACAATAATGTTAAAAGAAACATGCTATGCGGTCTCAGAATTTCATACAAGATCATGGAAAGTGTGTGACAATAATAAATAATACATAGTGGATACAAAAAATACAAACAGTGAATGCCGCCTCGACTCGCCCGGAAGTCGATATAACTACATCGCCCGTAGATCACAACCATTACGTAAGTAATACTACGTACTGCTTTTATATTGTAATTATATAATTGTGTAATTATGCTTGCTTTTGTTTTAGTAATAGGTATCTTTTGACATGTGACTTAAAACATCCTTTTGTTTTAAGGGATCTAAATGGAGGCGGCAGATCATTCCAACATCGGGTCGAGACAAAACGGAAGCAGCCACGGAATCCTGTTGTCTTAAATTTTGGTATTGTGAGCGGGTTGGAGGTGGAGCGGGTGGAATAAGAATAATGGTCCTGTCTCCAGCACAGCTTATCATATAGATACAACGGTTTGTGTGAGTTAACAATTCCAAATAATAACGTAGCTAAATGAAGCTGCCGTCTCGCTTCCATTTTTAAAATATTGGCTTCGTTTATGTACGGTGTGACATGGCTACGACGTGGGATATCGAAGCAGAACCTGGCACAGGCATTCTGAACCCGTTGTATCAGTCGGGAAGTTCTCGACAGTAAACATGGGCCATATACAACGTCCATATAATTGAATTTAGCCAGTACGAGGCTGTCTACCAACCTTTTTCGTAATACAACACTGAGATAATTTCTGAACCTATAAAGTAATTTTAATCGATAAAAACAGTTTTTTACAATATTATTTACGTATGTTTCGAAGTGAAGCTCCGGGTCAATTACCAAGCCTAGGTTACACGCCGACTCCACTCTAGCTATTTCTACCTCCTTGACTTTTATTACTGGCTTAGCAAAAGCAATGTCTTTTATTTGTTTTTTACTACCCAGTATGATATAGTGGGACTTTACCGGATTTAAAACAAGGCAATTTTCTTCAGACCATGTGACTACCCTATTAAGTACTTCATTGATTTTCTGGGCCGCTGCTGCTGTATCTTCCGCTTTAAATGATGAATATATTTGTATGTCATCCGCGTACATGTGGTATTGGCATTTTGTGAAACATTTTGTTATGTCAGCAGTGTAAATTATAAACAATAATGGTCCGAGGATGGATCCCTGAGGAATTCCGCGGGACACCTTCAGGGGAGGGGATGACACTGAACTACCATTTTCTTTCTGTATCTCGACATACTGCAATCTGTTTGTTAAATAGCTATTGAACCATTTAACTGCGCTTTCATCAAAACCATAATATTTTAATTTAGAGAGCAATAGCGGGACACTGATGGCATCAAAAGCTCGGGAATAATCCAGTAATGCCAGAATACTACCCTCCCCCCTGTCTCGCGCCTCAATAATGTTACCTATCACATCCGCTAGAGCCGTAGCCGTACCGCGTCCCTGTCTAAATCCTGATTGTAACTCAGGAAGAATCTTGTTAGCTTCGAGATACTCCGTCATTTGCAAGTACACTACCCGCTCCAGAACCTTGGACAAACAAGGCAATATGCTTATGGGACGTAGGTCTTTGTAAGTCTCAGGGGCATTATTTTTGGGTAATGGCAGCTTTACCTTTGCACAGCGCCAAAGATCAGGAAATGTATGCGTGCTGATGGAAGCATTTATAATATCTGTTATAGCAGAAAGACTTTGAGGTAGTGTTAGCTTTAACATCTCAATGGAAATACCGTCTATTCCCTGGGCATTTGTAGTGATACTTCTGATTATTTTCAGAATAACCTCTTGATCTACAGCGTGAAGTGAGAAAGTTGATTTTCCGAAGCTATGAAATTCAAAAAATGTTAATTGAGATATGGATACATGTGGATTGCCGGGAACGTCCAGGAAAGCGGTATTTATTGCGTGCGGATCGTGTAAATGACATGGCAGACTAGTGCTTTGATCTGCTTGATATACATGTGTTTTTAAATTATTCCACAAGGTCTTGGGATCGTGTAATTTTTCATTGATATTCTTATTAAAGTAGGCTCTTTTTTCAGAATGTAGGGCTTCCTTAACTTGGCGTTTAAGTTGAAGGTAGTACTGTTTATGGCTGTCTATTTTAGTACTGCGGTGTCGATTACGCGCGTCATTACGCAGACGAAACATCAATTTAATGGTATCTGTTATCCAAGGGGTCGCAGGGCCACGAAATACCTTCGTTTTCAGTGGAGCATGTGCGTTAAATAGTTTTAAAATGTAGTCAGTAAACACAGATACCATAGTATCAACATCCCCCGCCCCAACTATGCAATCCCAGGGAATCGAATCCAGGTCACTAGTAAAATTTTCAAAGACTATATTTTTGAGTGGACGATACTTTACTGTTCTTTTCTGTGGTTTATCTTTTTTAACAACCAGTTCACACGACACAAAAGAGTGATGGCCCAGCTCATCAATATGGTCCACACACACTTTTCTATAGCGAGCATCCGTACAAATTATGTCAATAAGTGAGCTGCTTTCCTGGGTGAAGTGTGTCGGCGTAGTCACTATCTGTTTTAAACCACAATAATTTATGAACTCTAACAGTCGCCTGTATTTAGAAGTATCCCTATCCAGCCAATTGACATTACAATCAGCAAGTAGTATTATATTATCGTATGGGGCTAAGGCGTTAATGCTCGCTGTTATGGAGTCAATGAAACAAGTCAGATCCAGCCATGGCGGCCGGTACGCAGTGCCAACAAGAAGTTTTTTTTTGTTCAAACTTACGCTCAACCATAGCTGTTCGACCTGAGCATCCTCCGGATGAGCCAGGACTCGTGCACGTATGCCACATTTAATATAGAAGGCTACTCCCCCACCGCGGCCCCCACGCACACTCAACGGACGAGGTACATGTTTAAGACGGTAGCCCTGTATAGATGGAGCTTTAGCTTCCTCTCCCACTCGTAGCCATGTCTCATTTATTGCCATTATATCAACCGAGTGTTTATGCATAGCCAAGATAAATTCATCTTGTCCAGTAGCAAGAGAACCAGCATTAAAAAGACCTAACTTAAGAAATTTATTTTTCGACATTGATGCAATACGAATGTAAACAAAACATACAACGCATTTGTAAAAACAAAACAAATACAAAGACAAATGTAGGTGCACAGTGAACACACATGCGCACAGCCACAAAAGGCGCCCGTCCACATACAATGTGATGATATAGGTAAAATAAGCCCGGATAATCGTATCATTTGTACTCTAAAGTTAATGAATAATTCGTTCTTGGCATATAGCTTAGCGTAAGTAACGCGTACAACTAACAAAATCCCAATATGTGTGCTGTATATATAAATAAGAACCTGTAAATAAAAACGATTACGATGACATGAGTGTTTTACTTTGCTCTCCAGCTGCAGCGCCAAACATGCGCGCGATGTCAGCTTCGCTGCGTATGTGGCAGGCGTCATCGCCCGGCGCATTTCGAGCAAAAATTCGTCCTCTGCTGGTCCAGACGAACTTCCATCCACATCGTTGCCCGGCCTCCCTTGCTTGCCGAAATAAAATCCTGTTTCGCTTGGTAAGCCGCTCGTTAATATAAAACCTCTTTGGCTGCCCGGGGAGGTTTAGGCCTGATGTGTCAGCACCACGACGTACTCGAGCAGCTCTCAGTATGTTGTTACGTAAATCATTTCTTACGAAACGGACAATGACGGGACGGCAGCGGGTTTCGGTAGGTCCCGACGAGTCAGTAGCATTCAGGTGTCGCCCTCCAGCTCGGTGTACACTCACCAGGTCACGGTCGATGTCAATAGATACACCGATTTTGGTGGTTATGAGACCCAAGGTGTGAATGAGGTTTTCGCCGCTACTCTCTGGGATATTTGTTATTTCTATATCGTTGGCAAGCAGCTGTTGATCACGTTCATCAAGATCACGTTTCAGTTGTACTACTACCTCATCAAGTTTAGTCGATGACATCCCCGCCTGGTTTTTATTTGACTGCTCTAGGAGATCGATGCGCTTTTCTAGGCTGTCAACACGGATGTTGAGAGTTCTCAGTTCTGCGATCTCTTCCCGGAATGCCTGGAACTCCTCCCTTACCGAGCGTAGCTCACTTCTAATACGGCTTAATTCCTGCCCAATGTTGACAACTGTCTCCTGAGTGATGACTTCATTGTTTGGCGAGGCTCTCAACGACGAGGACTCCTCGGCACCAGTCTGGTCTCTGTTTGTCCTTTTTTTGCAGTCAGGGCAGCGCCATGAGGAAACCACAGGTCCCGCCAACGGCAAGGATGCACATGAGCGATGGTAGATTGAATGGCATTTATTGCATTTAGCTCCATCTGTCTGCGCCATGAACTTACTACAGGCGCCACACTTCAGTCCCGGCATCGTTAAAATTGAGAACTAATTGGGTAGCTAGTAGTGTACAAATATATCGAACGACTGATCTATCCTAGTTTTGGTGCACACAGAAAGATGGCGCTGTAGTATGTGATGTATCCTGACTCTAGAAATCTTTAATGATACTTGTATCATTAAACGCTGGACGAATAGATGTCGCTGTTATAATACTATAGATCTATGGTGCTGCCTGTATGGTTTCAGTGTGAGAACAATGTCAGTTCACATAAACACTAGCGCCTGAAATGCGCACACGCACAACACTAGGCACTGCTTGTATTTTCTGTATTTCCAGGTTTTCACTTTTACTTTTCTTAGTTTCGGGTAGAGATAATATTGTCACTTAATTATAAGTTTTAGATTTAATTACTTTTAAGAGTTTTCACTGCACATAAAACTTGTATAACATTTGCTGTTATGTATCACACTAAGATGAATGTTTTGTGCATTAAATACTTATAAATTTGGTAATCTTTTATTTTTTTAAACACAAATACACATAAAGAGCGTATGGCTGACTTAACGTCCGTGACGTCACGGGATAATAGGAGATTTAACAGAAAAGGAATAGACGTTACTAGGCAACAACTGGATGGTTTTCGAATAACCTATACAATCCGTTGTTAATTTCACAATTCCTGTGCCAACAATAGAGTAATCGTTAATATCGTCCTGACATTTAATTGTTAATTTGGTTACATCTGACTGTACAAATATCCACCTATTATTTTTAAGTCTTTGCCAAATATCTATTTGACCATATAGCAATCTAGAGGTACATTCTCTAGGTAAGGTTAAGGTTATTTCAGTCAGTAATTTAGACTCACAGCTTGCATTATTCAAACACGAAAATATAGAAGTTAATTCACAAATAGAATAATTACTATAAATAGTTTTACAACTGTTAAGATCATTTAACATGGCATAATGCATTCTATCATCACTCAATGAAATATAATTACTAGAAGGTTGAATCAAAGCAAATGTTTGAATATGAGAGTTTGTCTCATGAGGAGTTGGTAAGGGAATCACTTTATGAACAGTGAAATTATCTAACGATATTAACGGAATTTGTAACACAAAAACAATCTTATTATTATAGTAGTAACAGCTAAGTTGCGATACATCTATAATTGAATTAATATTATTTATATCTAGTGGAACTGGAAATTCCAATTGCTTACTTATTTAATTGCTATGTTCTGACAATTCTTTGAAAAGATTCAGTGGACTTATAACACTAGGGTGTAGGACATTTAGCTTAGAAAATAAAATAGCATTAAGAGTAGTATCTAGTAAATTAGAGATAGACAATAAGGAACTTTCAATAACACTAAAAAGATTATTTATCTTAGAGATATAAAGAAAAATGTTATCAGTTTTGGTAATTTGAGAAAATATTTGATTCATAGCATTAATTTGTTGATTTAATTTTACTTCATTTTGATTAAGTTTAGAAATGGTAGAATTAAAATTATTTATAGTTGATTTAATTATATGTATATTATCTCGAAACAAATGAAATAATTCCTTGTCGTTTTTGCGACAAGATTCAATTGCTGCATCGTACTTGCGAGCATCGTCGGCGGATAATGTGCCGAAAAAGAATTTAAGAATTTCGCCACCGAATTCTAAAGATCTTTTAACTTTATATTTAGATTGATTACTTATAATATGAGACAGAGATTCGAGTTTGACATAACTAGATTGTATTAAGATTTCGATCGGGCTAGAAAAGTCTTTACATTCGGATAGATATTTAGATTGAGACTTTACGCATAGATCTAAGGTATTTTGCAATAAATTTTCGATTTTGTTAAGGTATGGATCTAAAGTTATTAAATCAATATGTGTAATGACTTTCCAATAGTCATTATAAAAATGTATATTAGTCTGAGGTTCAAAATATAAACCGGGACTATGAGAAATAGGAATTATATTGGAGTCTGCTTGGCAATGCCTTCCGCAGCATAATATTCTGGAAATGAGAAAATAGAAGAATTAAGAAGATGCTGGTTTAATTTCGTTAACATGATATTTAACTCTTTTGCGACCTACTTGCAAAGTGACATTTCGATTACCATGAACTTAAACGATTTTATATGGGCCTTTCCATATAGGAGACAGAGCCTTTCTTAAACGATGGTGATGTTTTAAATAAACTAAGTCACCAACTTTATAGGATATTTGACGCGAACTGCTGTCATAATATTGTTTTGACCTTTCTTTGTTATTTATTATATTTTGAATCGCTTTTTCGCGACTGAAACGCATACGATATTGTAAAGCCCGAATATATTCATGATATGTTGTATTAGTATGAGTTTCATAAAGTGAAGAGGGGATTACTGGTTTATAACCGTATAACAACTCATAAGGCGTGAAATTTGTACTAGAATGAGGCGTATTATTGTAAGCTAAAATTGCAGTAAATAGGTAACAGTGCCAGTCGTTTTGATTTTCGTTAACAAAAGATTTGAGATACTCTTTTAAAGTGGCATGAGAGCTTTCCAGAGCTCCATTTGTCTGTGGATGATACGGAGTAGTGAAAAGATTTTTAATTTTTAGTATCTCTGTAAGCTGTTTAAATAAATCCGAAGTGAAACAAGTACCAAGATCAGTTAAAATAGTTTTAGGAAAACCAAAAAGAGACATAAAGTGTACAATATTCCGTGCAATTTCTTCACTGGTTGCTGTAACCATGGGATAAGCGCTAGAGAATTTGGTAAGGTCATCTTGTAGGGTTAATATGTATTGAAAATTTTGAAAACCTGCTTCGGGAAGGGGACCAACAACGTCCAATGCAAGTCGTTCAAATTGCCTTGTACTGGTGGAAGTTATTTCCATTGGAGCTTTATTTGACATTCTTAAAGGTTTATTAATTTGACATAGCTGACATTTTTTTACATAATCAATAATATCTGAGCGCATACCTTTCCAATAATAGGATGATTTTATTCTCTTGTACATTCGGTTAGAACCTGGGTGACCAGCAATTGGAGAATCATGGTTTTCTTTTAATATTTTTGGCACTTCGGCTGGAGTTGGATATATTAACTGATTTTTGTAAATGTGGATTTTAATATTGGTGTTACTAAAGATATAGGAAATCATATTATAGATTTTAGTATAAGGTAGCTTAGAAAAAGGGTCAGAGAAGTCTGATATTGCTAAATCAGTAACATTTGAATTTTCTGTAATGATTTTATCTCTAAGCTTTAGAAGTAGGTTATAAATATCTTTTAATTTAGTCTCTTCATAGTGATGAACTTTAGTATATAAGAAATAGAAAGTTTTGTTCTTTTCGACAAACATTTGAATTGTGAAAGGTTCACGTTCAGAATTTAACAACGTTTAAGAATTTTCTAACTGTGTTAAAATTTCTTCACAGTGGGGTAAAGAATTGTCGAAATCTAAAGAAACAGGGAGAACAATGGTATTTAATTTAGTTAAATGTAAACTTTGGGAATATTCTTGAATAATAGTATTAGAAATTGGAAGGCGATTAGTGAATTGGAGTTTAAAATATTTTTCATAAGTTAGGTTATTTAAACTATTAATATCTATAACATTAACGGGACACCGGGATAAGGCATCGGCGTTAGAATTAAGACGACCTTGTTTATACACGATTTCATAATCATACTCCTCAAGTTTGAGGCGCCAACGAATTAATCTACTGCCTGGGTCTTTGACGTTAAATAGCCATACGAGAGGTCTATGATCAGTAACGATTTTAAATTTATTACCGTATAGGTAAGGGCGAAACGTTTTAACGGCAAACAAAATAGCTAACAACTCCTTTTCGGTTGTCGAATAGTTTCCTTCAGCACGATTCAGAGTACGAGAAGCAAACGCTATCGGTTTGTCTTTCCCTATAGGTCCTTGCGAGAGGACAGCTCCGACGGCATAATTACTGGCGTCGGTAGTAACAATAAATGGTTGCGAAAAATCAGGATACTGGAAAATCGGTGCAGTAGTTAGTTTTTCTTTAAGAATTTCCAAGGCAGTTTGTTGTTCCGGGGACCAGTGGAAAGTGACATCTTTCTTTAATAAGGACGTAAGAGGTTTGGTAAGTTTTGAAAAATTGTTAATGAAACGGCGATAATAACCAATAAGACCTAGAAATGATTTGACCTCCTTAGGGTTTTTCGGAATTGGGAATTTAGACACGGCTTTGACCTTTTCGGGATTCGGAGAAACATCTTTATCGGTGATGATGTGACCAAGGTAACTCACTTCGCGACGTAGGAACTCGCATTTATCAGGTTGGAGTTTTAGGTTGTATTTACGTAGTCTGTCAAAAACTAGTTCTAATTTTTCTATATGATTTTGTAATGATGAACTATAGATAATACAGTCATCCATATACACATAGCAATGTAGACCTTGTAACCCTGATAATACGGTGTTCATAAGTCGTTGGAAGGTAATAGGGCCATTTTTCAACCCGAAGGGCATCCTAGTGAATTCGTAGTGGCCGGACATAGTAGAATTAGAACTAACAGTGAAACCTGTTTTGGTGCGTCCTTTTCGGACATTCTCAATTGATGGAAGGAACTTGCAAGATCAAGCGTAGTAAAATATTTAGAATGACCTAGTTGGTCGAGGATATCAGTTATGAGAAGCAGCGGATAACTTTCTGAGACAGTGACATCGTTAAGGCGGCGATAATCTATTACAATTCGCCACTTCTTTTTGCCGGATGCATCTAACTTTTTGTGAACTACCCATACTGGGGCACTCCAAGGTGAAATTGAAGGACGTATAATATTTTGATTTAGCATCTTTCGAATTTGAGTATCGACTTCTTCCTTGTGACACTCAGGGAAGCGATACGATTTCACGTGGATAGGGGCTGCGTTACCCGTATCGATTGAATGTTCTACGGCAGAAGTAAAGGATAATGGTTCGCCCTCGAGATAAAATATATCTGTATATTCTGAACAACAATTAAGAAGAGATTTCTTCTCTTCTTCATTTAAATGGGAACAGCGAATAGAATTTAATACTTGATTTACCCGATCAGATTTAGTATAAGAAATAGAATTAATATTATAAGAAGAATTATACTCTAAGTTTTCACCATAATCAATCGGTGACAACTCTACGACATAATCTTTGACCTCAAGGTCTAGGTCAGTAGTATTTAATATAGTTACATTGACCTTTCTATTCGGTTTAATAGATACAATGCAATTTGCGACATAAACACCTTCCTTTAAGGCATGATCTAGTACTAAGGCTTCATTGTTTAGATAAAGCTCGGGAGAGTAATTGGATACGGCGCATTCGATAACGGCCTCGGAGCGTGCCGGTATCATATAAGTAGGTTGATGTAGAAAAATTGGCAATTCATGGCCATTGAAGGTTAACGTTTTGGAATTATTATCTATATTCGCCTCATAAAGATGGAGAAAGTCTGTACCTAATATACCATCATATTTTTTTAAGTTAACATTATCATTTATGACGTGAAATTTATGTTGAAAAGAAGTATTGGATAAAATAAATGTTAAATAAACTCCTCCTAAAGTTTCGCAATAGGAATTAGTATCATTTATACCTCTTATTTTAATAGTGTCAGAGGTAAGCTCAGGCATATTTCCCAAACTAGACTGTTTAACAATGCTGATACTTGCACCGGTATCGATAAGAAAATTAAGGTAATTACTAGAGCCTTTCGTAAATAATTTCGTATAAGGTAACGATATTTTATTTGATAATGAGCTCATCTCGAAGATGGGTTCACTCATAGATTTAGAATTAGAATAAGTTTTAGCTATGGAACTAGAATGACTCAGTCCCTCCTTGGGCGGCTGAGATGTAAAAGAACTAGAATGACTCAGTCCCTCTTTGGGCGGCTGAGGTGTAAAAGAGTTAGCATGACTCAGTCCCTCATTGGGCAGCTGAGATGTAAAAGAACTAGAATGACTCAGTCCCTCTTTGGGCGGCTGAGATGTAAAAGAACTAGAATGACTCAGTCCCTCTTTGGACGGCTGAGATGTAAAAGAGTTAGCATGACTCAGTCCCTCATTGGGCGGCTGAGATGTAAAAGAACTAGAATGACTCAGTCCCTCTTTGGGTGGCTGAGATGTAAAAGAGTTAGCATGACTCAGTCCCTCATTGGGCGGCTGAGATGTAAAAGAACTAGAATGACTCAGTCCCTCTTTGGGCGGCTGAGGTGTAAAAGAGTTAGCATGACTCAGTCCCCCTTTGGGCGGCTGAGATGTAAAAGAACTAGAATGACTCAGTCCCTCTTTGGGCGGCTGAGGTGTAAAAGAACTAGAATGACTCAGTCCCTCTTTGGGCGGCTGAGATGTAGAAATAGTAACTGATTTAGTAGAATAATTCGCATAAGGTTTTGTATAAGATTTAGCATAAGAATTAGTATACGAATTATTATAAGACTTAAGATTAGAATTGGCATAAGATTTAGGATAAGAATTAGTATAAGTATTATCATTCAAGAAATAGTATAAGAGTTTGTGCCGTTATGATTTATCGACTTCGGCAGGCACGCATCCAAAATCTTAGTTAGTTTAAAGGTAATTGGTTATTAACTACGTCATCACCTTGAGATAAGGTGTGCACGGGCATATTATTGGAAGTTGATTTAGAATTAGACTGATTTTGACGCTGCGCGTTATACTGTCGTTTACGACATTGATCTATAGAGTGACCTATATTTTTACAATAATTGCAAGTAATAACATTTGTTTTAGGATTAGAATACCGTTTAAAATTCTTATTTTGTTGAGAATTAAAGTTAGACCTCTTATGAAAATTATTTGAATTCGAATTAGAGTTAGACGAAAATTTATGATTATCAGATTTATTAGAATTATTTTGGAAATCGTATTTGGATTTATGTTTTAAAGAATGAGACTGCAGATTAAATAATTTCTCTTCCTCAGTAGCGTGTTGCACAGCTTCATTGAGGGATGACGGGTTCCGACATCTGACAATATTTGAAATTGAAGGATTCAAACCTAACATAAATGTATTGAGTGCGAGATCTTCCATAGCGGCTAACCTGCCTGGAAGCTCTTTGGCGTCCTTGCAGTTGTACTGGACGTCTGCTAAAATTCTAGTGAGAATATGTTCTACACGGAGGGAGTACTTAGTGACATCTTCAGATGTACATTGTTTGCAGTTCTGTAGATCGACTAGCAAATGTGTGGAATGTTTCTTTTCCCCAAAAGTTTTTCTTAAAAATGATTTTAAATCGGACCACTCGTTAAACGTTTTCAAAGTACATGCAACTTGGGCTTTTCCCTCAAGTTGAGAAATTATGAATTTACACAGAATAGACTTTTGGTCCTCACTAGCTAGAGAAATAGCGTTATCATAATTTGTGAGAAAAGCTGGTGGTGACTCTTTGTCACCATTGTACGGCTTAATAAATTTTGTAAGAAAGGTTAATGTTATTTTGTCGGACATATCGACTTTTTCCGATTTTACAGACATATAGTTACAAAGTAATGAAATGGTAGACAAATAGAATTCGAAAATCACATACTTATAACGCTAAAAATAGGCACACGGAATTGGCACACAAAATTGAATAAAATAAGTAGTAATAATTACAGTTTATAACAAAGACTCACAAGGAAAGCGACGCGATGTAAAACGACGCTGTCATTCCTGGAACTCGGCGACTCGGTGAAATGTGAGTTGATGCGCAGTAGCGGCGACGCGACGCGTTGTCCTTGATGCTCGGGATCTTTCCCGTGGAACCACGTTGTCGTGTAGAAAACGATGTAGAAATATAGAAATAGCAAAACGGAAATGGTATTAGAAATGAGATAGTAAAGATGTAGATGGTGAGTGGTACCTGGTGCGGGTTACAGCTACTGAAGCTGTATTTTAACCCAGCTTAATGTGATGACGCGACGGAGGAGGCTTCTTGATCTGGTGGTGGTGTGCTGGAGCGGGCTCGCACTTCGAGGTCGAGGCTTATCGTCGTCCAAGGTTCACGAACTTTTCTTTATGGCGCAGGCTTAGCCTCGAGGCTAAGGCTTATTGTCGACCGGCGACTAGACGGGGCTCCCAAAATACAAAATTTTATGTGACAATGCCGTATGAAGGCTTTCTATTTTGGCACATAAAATAGATGTGTCAATGCCGTATGAAGGCTTTCTGTTTGACACATCCCACTTCTGACACCAAATTGTTAGGAGGCCGACCCCGTTCGTCTTTTTAAAAAAAATTCACAAATTAATTTAGAGTCCTTTTATTACCTTGACACACACACTACACTATACTGAATGCCTATACTTAGGTTTCTCCCGCTCACTGTCGCGTCCCAGGCCCAACTGGCTCATAATAATATAATTGAAGTAAAGAAAAGAATAAATGCTGATTAAGAGCTTCTAGAATATAATGGAAAATACGCGATGCAGTGAAATTGCTGACTAGGCTTTCTATACATAGTAATATGGGATGTAACAGTACATATTAATTGGGGAACGCGTTTAACCCGGCGAGGATGTGGTGAAAATAGTAACGTGGAGATTGTGGAGGGTCTTATTGACCCTGTACATAATTGGGTTTAAAATATCTAAATTTATATCAATTTACCAAATATTAATCAATATTATTTATATTACATGTTATTTTTACGGTTCTATTGAAATAAAATGCTGATAAGAGTACATCATATTATAATTAAATCACTTTTAGCAAAGTACTAGAAAATAATCAACTTTTGCATGAACTTTCTAAACTTACAATAAAAACAACAAAAAGTAACTAACTTCTTGACGATAACCTTTAAATTTGGTACATACGTAGAGATAAATTAGTCGCACTTATTTATTTTTATTTATTTATTTATTTATTTATTCTTCATATACACAAAGTATATAGGCGGACTTAATGCCATAGGCATTATCAACCAGTCTACCTTAGAGTGGTGCAGAGAGATAGAAGTAGGTGTATTATATGATGTAGGTTACGAAAGTTACTAATTATTGAATTATTGGTAAATTTATTGGTCCTAATAATTATACATACTTACATAAATATATATTATAATAAAAATACATAAACGTAATACATACACATTAAATTCAAATATATATACAAATAATATATATATATACATAAACATAATTATGATACATGTTAATATACATATATAAACATAAACATATACCTGGTTAAGATAGTGGCTTAGAATACATTCGCGGACTCAGCTAACAAGAGTTCCTTTACTTTGGACTTGAATTTGAATTTAGTTTTGGCCATTCTGATCTCAGGAGGTAGAGCATTCCATAGGAGAATAGACTGAATGGTGAAAGAAGAGTGAAGAAAATCGAATCTGTGAGAAGGTACCATGAGTTGAAGATTAGTGGAGGAGCGAAGATTGCGTTCATGGTTAGAACATAAGTATTGGAAGTAAGGAGTCATATACTGAGGAGAAGTAGGAGATGTGAGAATAGTGTATAGAGTAGTGAGAGCACGCAAACTACGGCGCTGACGTATAGGGAGCCACTTTAGTTGAGAACGATAAATAGACACATGGTCATACTTACGAAGGTTAAACACGAATCGAATGCAGTTATTCAGAAGACGGTCAAGTTTATTGAGGAGATCTGCATTCAGGTCAAAGTAACATACATCACCATAGTCGATCAGTGGGAAAATCAAAGTTTGCACAAGCATTGTTTTAGTCTTGGAAGGGAGTAAGTTTTTAAGGCGATAGAGAGCGCGCAATGTGCCGGTGACCTTCTGACTAACCTGTGTCACCTGTGCCTCCCAATTCAGCCTGGAATCCATGTGTAGCCCAAGATTTTTAACTGTAGGGTAAAGATCGACCAAAGTGCCGTTAAAAATGATGGCTGGTAGTGTTGTTAAGTCCAGCCTGCTTAAAATTCGTTGACTACCCACTATTATAGCCTGAGTCTTGCAAGGATTTACAGTGAGACCAAACTTGTCAGACCATGTCTTTATTGTCAACAAATCCCTATAAACTTTATCGATGGCCTCAGCTACGCATTCCACACTTACATGGGAGTCAATCTGCAAGTCGTCGGCATACAAATGGTAAGCGCATTGAAGATGTTGAGTTAGGAGATTAATGAAAATAGAAAATAAAAGAGGAGAGAGGATGCCGCCTTGAGGAACGCCAGATGTGATGTCATACCACCCCGATGATGACTCATCGAGGCGAACAGACTGTTGACGACCTCGAAGATAAGTTGAGAACCAATCCAGGGCCCCAACCGAGACCTTGAGATGGGAGAGGATAGATAAAAGGACATCGTGACTGACGGTATTGAAAGCATTTGAAAAATCGATCAACACTAAAACAGTGAGTTCGGTGTTTTCCATAGCCTCTCGAATATCGCCAGTCACTTTGAGGAGGGCAGAGGTAGTGCTATGACCAGGCCTGAAGCCTGACTGAAGTGGACTTAACAAGTTATTGTGGTAGACAAAACGAGACAATTGTTTGTTCACACAGGCCTCAAGCACTTTGGATAGGAAGGGTAAGATGGAGATAGGCCGGAAATGTTGAGGAAGAGTAGGATTGAGGATTTTGGGTAGAGGAATTATGTGGGCTTTGCGCCACAAGGAAGGAAAGGTACCAGAGGTAAGTGAAAAGTTTATGATGTGGGATATTGCCGACAGGAACTGATCTAGGATTGTTGTAATCATACGACGACTAATGTTGTCACATCCCACAGCATTAGACCTTATGGAGAGGATTATCTTTTTGATCTCGGCCGGAGACTCTGGAGAAAAGAAAAAAGATTCTATTTTGAGTTGAGGTAACCCGGCTAAGTAGTTGACAGTGAGACTCGTAGTTTGGTGTTCCAGCGAATCAGTAGAGGTGAAATGTTTGTTGATATCATCCAAACTAAGAGTCCCATGGTAGTCAACACGCCGCTGTTTACCAATACCTAGAGTTCCAAGGAACTTCCAGATATTAGCTGCTGATGAAGAGCTGATATTATCGAGAATATGTCGGCGTTTAGCGTTGCGTACCATCTGGTTGCACCGATTCCTTGCAGACTTAAAAAGTGCCCAGTTTTCCTCACTACGGTCCTTTTTGTATCTCCGATATGCTCGGTTTCTACGGCGCATTGCCATCCGAACACCCGTAGTAATCCAGGGTGCTGGAGGGCGCCTTATCTTCACCCGTCTTACTGGAGCATGTACATCGTAGAGACCGCAAACCGCCTCATTGAAGAAGTTAACCTTTTCGTCCACCGTTGAGGCAGATAACATGCTGTCCCAGTTCAACCCAGAAGCGTCCTCACTGAGTTTATTCACATCGATACGACCAAAACAACGCCTGTGCAGAACTTTGGGAGGGGACTTAGGAGGTTTTAGACGGTATGCAAGGAAAATGAGATCATGACGGGAAAATCCAGGTGCAGAAAGTTGGCCATGGGATGTGACTAAGGAAGGATCAGAGGTGAGGATTAAGTCAAGCCAAGTGTCCTCGCCATTGACATTGTGGTGAGTTGCTTGCAAAGGTAGTATGTGGAGACTGGCTGACTGAACGACGTCGAGTAATTTGCGGGAACGACTGGAATGTTGGGAAAGGAGATCGGTGTTAAAATCGCCCATGATGATGTGATGTGTGAACTCTGACCCTAAAGATTCCAGAATCGGCTCGAGACTGGAGAAAAAGTCAACACAAGGGGGACAATAGACGACGCCAAGGACGGCTTTAGCCCCCCCGACGTCGACCTCAAGAAATAAGTACTCCGCAGGTGAAGAAGTGAGTAGTGAAGAAGACAAGATTTTATACGTAAAGGAACTGCGGAGGTAGATTGCGACACCGCCACCTCTCCTGCCAACTCGGTCGTTACGTATAAGAACGTACTCCGGCAGAGAGTAAGAGGTGGAAGGAAGAGATGGTTTAAGCCAACTCTCAGAGACCAGAATGGCATGAGCGTTGCAGTTGGAAAACCCTTCCAACAAATCACTATAGTGACTCGGTATACTCTGCGCATTTATGTGGCAAACGTTAAACAACGACTGACTTCGTTGCGCAAATGCATTTTGCAGGTAGTCACTCAGGCTTCCTTCCGCAGAACAGAAACTCTCGTTATCAGATGAAGATACTGACTCATTAGCCGACAGATATGTATCAAAGTCCATTATAAATATAAATGTATGTAATAAAATATATAAAAATAAAAACAAATACTAATATATAAGATAAGCAATAGAACTATATAAAATAATAAATATACACGATAATTTGAAGAGTTCAGAGCAGTCTTCTCTGCACCACCCGCCAGCAAACACAAACAATAACAAAAATAACAGAAGCAAAAAAAAAAAATAATTTAAAATGATAACAAAACGTTATACAATAGAAAGACAGAAAACAACATTTCCGAACGTAATCGCATCACTTACAAACTGTCAAAATGTCAATGTCAAACGTACCTCCCATTATGACAAATCGATTAGCGAAATAAACAAACGAAACTTGCATTATAATATAAAATATAAACATTGAGACTTGAGTATAAAATTGGAAAAGCAAAGTATAGAAAGGAATAGAGTTAGAAATAGTAGTAGTGAGCTGATTGTTTATTTACGCGGCTTAGAGGTCGTGTTCGAAGAGAAAACAGCCCCGACGCCGCTCTTGCCCGCAGAACCGCTTGCCTGCCTGGGATATTTCTGCAGCAGACTGTCCAGGCCGTCCGGGGTGGTTACCTTATGCCGAGTGCCGTCCGACGCCTTCACCATGATGACACCGTCTTGTGTCCAACAGGAACGGATCCCGAAGTGCTGGCGAGCTTTGCTGAAGATAGCCTGCCTGGACCTTGTCAGGAATTCCTTGACTGTCACAGATGTGCCCTTCAGTTTGGTCTTGGCTCTCCAAACTGCAGACCTCAAGTCCATTCCAGAAAACCAAGCCAGGACTGGCCGATGATGTTCTTTAGTGGACACACCGATTCTATGGCATGCAGTGAGGCTATCGTCTGAGATACCTGGAAGATCCATTTTGCGAAGAATCTTCATTAGAGACGCCTTACAGTCTTCCTTGTCAACTTCAGGCACCCCAAGGAATATGAGGGCCTTCCGCCTGTGTCTAGTTTCCATGGCATCTATTGCCTGAGTACATTCATTTACCTGCTTGCGCAGAAGCCCAAGCATGGTGTACATATGCTCCTTAAAAGTGCGGAACTCCTCTGCTACTTTTGCGACAGTATCCTTCGCAGACCCGCCGTGAAGCTGCGCCTCAAGCTCCGCCATCCTTTTAGAGAACATCTCCTCGAGGTTGTTCTGGGCAGTCTTAATGTTGTCAAGCTCAGACATTTTATTGTGTTGTGTGTTCAAGTGCTTCCCTTGAAGAAAACTTGAGATGTGTTTGATGTGCTGGCAGGTGGTATAACTTGCAGAGTTAGGTTTACATACAGTGATGTAATACAGTTACTAACGTGAGTACAGTCTGATTGTGAACTATAATACTCAAATTAAGCTAATAAATGATGAGAATTTTACTTAAAATAATTAAATAATAGCTTTTAAAAATTCGAGATGTGTTCACTTTTTTAGCACCTACCGCCATATCTTATCATCAATTATACTTACAGTCTTATCATCAATTATGAACTACAAATCATTATTGCCTGTGATTGCAGCACAATCCTGGCACAATGAAATAGTGTGTTCTTATCTGGACAAATATACTTATGGCAATCTTCACAAAGATTGGTTGTCTTGCGATGGCGGGCATAAGGACATACTTAGCACCTTTTTTGTACACCTGGAACCCTAACAGGTGCTTCGTGTTCAGGTTTTCCGATGAATTCTCTGATTCTCTTGCGTAGCTGTCAAATGATCTTCCTTTTAGCTATCGTCGAATAACAAGTCGTCTTCACTGTCAGACTGCAATAAAACAAGACGTATGCGCTCATCCTCAAGCTCCTGGCTTTTCCGCATTGTGTACACCTAAAATTATAATAATATTAAGTAAAAATATAATTGAAACCTTACATAAAAATGTTACATCGCGGTTGTCGCAGGGTCATATTTACCCTTTCTGACTGCACGCACTTGTTGCTCCCGTCACAGGCAGCGGTCGACTGAACAGGTGCGCGGGGCGGGTGCGCCGGTCCTATAGCAACAGCTATTGTGACGTTCAAAACTCTTCGATCGCAGAATAAAAAACTACACACGATTAAAAATTGACAGGGTCAGAATGACCCCTCCACATCCTCGCCGGGTTAATATATTATTGCGTTGCTTTTATCTGTGTCAGCTACGAGCGATGTAATGACGTATTTATTGGGTTATGACATTGGTTTATGAAATTTAAGGTTTGAGATAAAGCTTGAAACAATAGTATCAGAAAGGAGATGTTTCCTTTTTGTATGGAACTCTGGCTACAACATGTACCATATAAAAAATCCTAGGAAAATAACCCATAAACATAATTAAAGTAAAAATATCCACTTTGAAACAGTTTTGAAGATGTAGAAAATAAAATAAAATAAATATTTGACGTCTATCTCAACAATCATGGCGGAATATTGTGACATTTGCAAATGACATTTTAAAAAAACATTGACATAAAATAATTGTCAAGCGGTAATATCAAAATGTCAAAACGAATATTTCGTTCCGAAATACACAGGACCTGTAAGATCAGTGCAGTTTTATAACAATTTTTTACTTTAAAGATAGATTCACAACGATTATTCTAAATTATTATTATTGTAGTCGCAGTATGCTGCAATTGAGGTATACATAACTATATTTATTTTTTATTTTACATCATTTTGTTACTTATGTTCTGTCATTTTATCTTGTACAATTTCTGAACGCATTGGGTATCATGTTACAATCCCACAGAAGAAAAACTGAAGCATGGAAGGAACGATATTTTTAAGAACAAATTGAATATAGCTACACTCTTCACTCATATGATAATTTAGAGTTGCCAGAAGAAGATGGCACTATTTTTGTCAGTTAGGGCTAAAGACAATTTGAACACAAATATCGTAACTTTTTAATTTAATAGTGACTGAGCAAATCCACTATCGATATCGATTAAAGTTTCAATATAGGTTCAAAATTAAACGGACTTGTAAAGTATATTATTTATATGTTATACATTTTAAATTCCGTAACTTTGCGTCCACAGCAGTCAGAACGCTAGTTGATGGACAGTCTTTAAATAATTATTACACAAACTTGCATTTTTAAACTGAACTTATATATTTTTGTTTCAAATGGGTACTCAGTAGCATATAATCTTTCGAGGCATTATTTTCTAATTTACATGGTATTTTTGTTTACGCATCAACAGCCTTTTCCAGTCCACTGCTGGTCTTAAACCTTCCGTGGTGGAGGTTTGGCCTACTATTATACCACACTAGCCAGACGTATTCGTATAGGGTTTTATTTCGAGATTTTCTTCTCTTGTGTTTCTCTTAGTCGCCTCATACGACACCCTCGGCATAAATGTTTATTTATACTGATTTATAGTTAGTTTTTCAGCTGTAATGATAGCTGTAAGTGGGATTAATAAATATTAAATAAATAAATCATCACCCCCAAATAACATATTTTTATTAGAAAAAGCAAATAATTAAGAAAAAAGTAAAACTCATAGCTTAAGCATTATGATAACTGAGAATGGCATATCCTAATTAATTCTTCACAAGGATAGGACATAGTCGACATGGATTTTATCAAGCAAAAAACATAAAAATTAAATTAAAACAGATAAATCAGACAAAACCTTAAATAGTGCCCAAAGGTTTCTTATTAACAATAATCACTTTATTGAATTTTTTTCATTACGTAGTGTAGGTAATACAAATCTATTTGTAAAAAATGTATGTGCGGGATCGGACACTTTTCGATCATACATGTAACACACAGAATATTTAGAGATAAAAAAATTGTGGCTAGACTAGCCCTTCGATTTTATCTTGGGATCGGCACATTATTAGTCCACTAGTTGAAAAAGAACAACCAAGTTTTGGTCTCTGGGTAGATGATATTTAACAAAATTTCTTTCAAATGAAGATTCCCTTATTTTGACGCATAACCACTCAGTAGCCGTGACTATGAAAGCAGACAGTTCTTATCAAACCTTCAAATTACTGTCCTTTAAATATTACTGTCTTTGTAAAGAAAGATCAGATTTTTTCTATAGGTGCATAATTTTTTTTGTAATATGATGGATTCTAACAAGCTTCGGAATTCACAACTGTTGCTGATAGTTTAATTATTAGCAAGTAATTATTTAAACACTCACACTGATATGTTTAGAAGGGAGGAGCCATCTGTCATTACTATGATAACATTCCGCAGTAAAATGCTTGGAACAAATTCTATGTTGCTTTCTAGGCAACCAATTTTATCCACGACATACTGCAGCAATCCACTTATTTTATAAATCTTTATCACGTGCACATAGTATCTAAAAAATAACGAGGTAAAAATATACGGTGGATAGACATATCGATAAGATTTTTTATAACACTTGAAAAGTCGATATAAATATTATACGGCTAAATTCAAAATCATGATAGAAATGTTATAAAAGAAAAATCACTAGGGTTATATAATTTGATGGCATAAATTGTCTAAATTGTATCTTACACGTCAGTTGACTGTGTTCAATTTGGGAGTACTAGGACTACCTCTATGTATTATCCAATCTCTTTGTACAATCCAATAAACCGCCATATTGAATGTGGCAAGAACATAAAAATATTTTTGTTTTCTATGATCTTAAATATGATTAAATTCTTCAAATAATATTTTCCCTGATTTCTGACATGTTTCCCTATTTTTTAAGGTATGGTACCTTTTGTAGCAAAAAATGAAACATCTCCTTTTATGTTCTTTGAAACTATAGAAATTGCAAATATCTTGGCTATCTAGCATTTTTGTTTAATTACTCAGGTATTTATTACCAAAGTCCATGCATACACACTAACCTACCTAAAGTAACACGTCTGTCTCCATATTATTTTATAACTACACCCCAAATGTATCATTCATATTTCACTTGCAAAGAATGACAAGACTGTTAAAGACTGCTAAAAAGCGGACTAACTCAGTTTTGTGTACAAAATTGACAGCAGTACTAGTAATATAACATTCGTAGCCTTAAGTCGCTTTTCAAATGTACCTACAGTTAAATATGCAAATGCTATGTTGCCATGCAATAAAAAAATACTTCTACAAAAGACGAAAACTGTACCACTTTTACTGCCATAGACATGTGTAAAGTCTTTGGACATTTACAATATGAAAATCTTTTAAATAAGTCCAATAAAGTATTTATTCAAGTCATAACCAACTACTTCATAAAATATATGAAAAACAAACATGCATCGTTAAACAAAATTGCAACTTTTTACTACAACATAACCGCATTCCATTAACAACAAAGTCAGCGAGTCAACGCAATGGCATCATCATAACCATATCAAAATTCATAGTCAATTAAAAAGCCTCAATTTAACCCCGTCTATTGTGTTGCTGGCCATATACGAAAATTGTTATAACTTGAAACGACCCGTTCGTACAGGGGTTATTTAAAATTCCATCATAGAAAACTGCCTGTGACGCGTTTCAGGGATGGCGACCTTCAAAAGGTCTTTTCAAGCTATTCAGCTGGATGGTATGTTGTAATCAAAAGCAACTTGATCCGTTACATATTTTATGAAGAGTTGTAGAGGTTTATTGTGCAATGAATAGTAAAAGATAGCCTCCGTGTTCCAGTAGATTGTGAATGCATCTGCTTATCAGGACTTCGGCTTCTCAAGTTTGATATAAAATAAAAAAATGGAAATTTGAAAAGTGTTACTGGGTTTTCCTTATCGTCAGTAGCAGCACGATGTCTGACAATGTACCGGTAAGACAGTAAGCTCGCTCCCTATCACGTGTGACCTAAATATTCATGGTGAAATGTGGGTTTAATATAACACCTCTGCCTTTCCCCTTTTTGTATTTATCATAAGCTCCTGATATCGACTTTATCAGCGCAGAGACTTTTCACTTAGCAACAATCTTCTACTATTCTGTCGCCTGTATTCTAAAAATTCAAAAGAAAATCTAATTTTATTATAAACTTAGTATCAGATACGAACCGTGGATCGGCGGGAGAGTTTTTAAAAATAAAACCCTCGGACTATGGTCCGGCTTTAACTAAGACACTGATTGGAGTAAAGACAAAGTTTCTTATTAAACAGAACGAATCTAGAAAATTCTATTACCATTTTTGCAGAACAATTAGTAGGGCGTCTCAGCTTTTGTTGAAACTTGTAAATAAAGTTAACATTTCAAATCGTATCACCCTTTGTTACTATGTAAAACTTTATAGACTAAGTCTGCTGTAGGCTTAAATTAGGATAGAGCTTGATTAAGGAGTCAATCGTTTATTTTATAATTTATTTAGAAATTTCGAGGCCCTGACTCCAAAGTTGGTGAAGCTAGAAAATTAATTAGAAAAAATACGATCTGTCTGGAATAAGTTTAAGGAAAATATTAATGTACCAAAGTTGCGTCCATGGACTTATGATATTATTATAAGTGCCTTAAATAGGTATCATTAAACAATGCTCGGTGAAGTTAGCGCTACAAGCGTAATGACAGAGAAGGAGAACTCTCATGGTAGGATCGTAATCTGTCCAAAACTTGTCACTCACTACAATCATAATAATATGTGTACAGAACAAATTTTAATGGCGCGCACTTTCCAAGGTATTCCTTAAAAAATCTCGTACTTATTAACAAATGCGATCAAACACGTCAAATATCTTATATATCTACACAGTTACTATCATCTTATTCTTTGGTAAATATTGAAATTTTACCAAACTGCAGAACTAACAAATTTTGTAAGTATTTTATCACGAATAATTTTAGTTTTGAATCTATAACATATTAACATTGAAAGGAAAACACCTAAAATGTCATAACTTACTATTACTGAGCGGTTATTATAGGCAGACTCATGGAAAGTAACTGAATGTGGACTCTATGACAATCGCAAGTCCATTCACTCAAATCATACTACTATTAAAATGCGATAATTTATAAAGATGGATTCTTTGGATTTATCGGTTTTGCCACTCTTTTACACAAAACTACTGCACGCAATTTGCTCAAAGTTTGGAGTAAGAAATAAAGCTTATACACCAAAATAAAACGTAGTCTACTTTTGTTATAGTACTCGACACCCATGCGAGCATAGTCTATTCGAAAATAATTCATGAACATTTCTCAAAAGGACAGCACAAAACTTCATCCATATCAACACTAACCTACTTCATAGAAGAACCGTTTATTGTCCTCAACCATAAAAGATGTTAAACTGCCTTGTCAATATGAAGTCATAATTGAAAGTAGTGTCACGTACCTAGCTACCTGCAGTGTACATTGGGCTACAAATTGCTTGGACACCGTTACATGGCCGTAGACATGCACCTCGTACTATTGAAATCAATTATAGAGTTAGTAAAGGGATAGAGCTGTTATTTAAAAATCACTTTGCATTTAAGGAATTACGTCGTACGCATTTATTTTACTATAATATAGTACAGTAAACTTAAGGAATATTAATTTGAATAATCTTTTCTTTTGTAAAATAAATAACTAATACTTTTGAAGATCATTCCAATCTTCCTTTAAATTATATTATATCCCTATTAACGAATTTGAGCTAAAGTAAAGGTAACAAGACATTGTTGTCCAGAGCTGCTAGGTTTCTAAGACAGTGTGACAGACACTGGATGAAAAAGGAGCGAGCTGAAAAGCGAGCTCTATTCAATGACATGCCATAGGAGACATAACATACCTATAATGCAAGCTGATAATTACAATGATGACACATTTGATGCTCGTTCATACACTTGCGAACCAAGTCCTACTAATATTATAAATGTGAAAGTTTGTGAAGATGTACATATGTATAGATGGATGGATAGATGGATGGATAGATGGATGGATAGATGGATGGATGTTTTTTACTCTTCACGCAAAAACTACTAAACGGATTTGGATGAAACTTTACAGTAATATAGTTTATACATCAGAATAACACATAGGCTACAATTTATAACGATTTTGTATAATGTTGCCATAATAAAGGAAAAGTATCAACAAAGTCACAAAGTAAGTTACAAATTTAGTAGGTAATTGGAATTTTACCTCCTTCCTGATGACATAATGATCTGATATTTGGTATACACTCTTAATCTTGATGACAATATAAGATAATATTTAAATTATTGTAAATCCAAGATGGCCGCCGATACAAAATGGCAAATCACATATTACTTCACAACAACCTCAATATGGGTATCAAATGAAAGGACTAGATTGGTAGAATAGAGCTCACTATGGAAAATCCAAGATGGCCGCCGCCACAAAATGGCGGATTACTAATTTTCCACATACCTCAATATGGGTATCAAATGAAAGGGCTTGATTGGTAGAATAGACCTCAGTATAAAAAATCCAAGATGGCCACCGCCACAAAATGGCGGATTACTTATTTACCACAAATACCTCAATATAGGTATCAAATGAAAGGGCTTGATTGGTAGAATAGACGTCAGTATGCAAAATCAAAGATGGCCGCCGCCACAAAATGGCGGATTATCTATTTGCCACAAAAACCTCAATATGGGTATCGAATGACAGGGCTAGATTGGTAGTAAAGGGCTCACTTTGAAAATAGAATGAAAAGTATCAACTAACAACAAAACTAAAAACTTGAAAATAAAGTACCTAAACTAAAAAAAACATTTATTTTAATTTTGGGCGTAGCGTATCCAGGACAAACATTATAATATAAATTTCACTTGACCAACGATTTTATTTGTCTGATCAATACCCCAGATTGATGAGAAGATTGGTGCGATCTGTTAGCTATGACTTACCGAATTACTTTTTAGCTTTTAGTACATAACCCAACCACATCATTTTTATTGTTATAAAACAGTATAAAATTTAAAAAAAATGTTTTGTACAATGCTCATTCTAAAGTAGTTATCAAATTGTTTTCAAAATTGATAGATTTATTACCTTAAGTATATAATGTAGATTAACTTTTTTTCTTACAGTAAGTAGTTTGAACGAATAGTTTAAAAGTTATCAAGATATAATTGACCTAAGCGCAGCGTCATTAAAAGCGCTTTCTATGAGTTGGCGCGCTTAAGCACAGCGGGGCGGAGGGACGGTCTGATATGTACTTTGTGGTAATGCTTTCAGTTTTTATTTTTGCTGCGGTTATACCTATTCAGTAGGTAATTATATAAGCTCTTCATAACTTCAATCATATGCCTTCATACTAATCTTTACCTGAACTTCGACGATTATGAAAACAAAAGTAATTTTTAAGTAATATCTGTTAATACAAATTTTATGTATGCTACACGGCTAATCTGCAGAGCCGTTTGTGATGCAATTTTACATAGATAGTCTGAAACCCGGGGAAGTTTATAGGCTACTCTTTATTTAAATTTCATGCTGGCGAAGCCGCGGGCGAAAGCTCACAACAGCAGCAAGTACTGCTATATGAATTTTTGTACAGGACTGCAATTTGTTTTATTCAGAAATGTTTGTGCTGTATTTGGATGTTATTAGAGTCTGTGTATTTCTATATTTGTTTTAACCTTGAGAAAAATTACACCGGTCTTGAGAAACTGCACTGAACTGTGTATCATTTGAATCTGTGTAGTATCGTTTTTGTAGGTGCTATGTAAGTCAATTTGTCGCAATCGCAGCGCGGCCATTGCGGTAATCCAGTTCAAATGGGATCGATCCGGTTACGTGTTAGCTTGTTTACCGGATTAGACCGGTACACCTGGTTAACACCGCTCAGGTGGATACCGAAGTGCTTCGGAAAGTGGGTCACTATGAAGCATTCTAAAGATTTCCTCGAAGTTTCTAGAAAATCTTTTCTAACTATAGATTAGCTTTCAGCTTATACTTTTTAGATTTCTATTTCTACATAAGTGCTTTAAGTGTTTATAAAAGTTTCAGTTCAATGCACAAAGGAATTTTTAATTTGTACATTGTAAATATTCGTTACATACCGAAACGGTGTCTAAATTGAAGGCGGGGTTTTGACACAAAGCTTCTCGATGGAAAGAGCTCTCTATTACCACCAGAATAATCAAATCGCTATCTTCTAGCGAGTGATGTGTTTTGGATATAATGATTGTAAATAAACAGCAATGAAGAGACTCTCTACACTTCTTTTTCGGTGATATCCTCATATTCACTAAGCTGATAAATGAATACTTTACATCAAGAAAATACTAGTCTCATTTTATCTATTTAAATGTGTATTTTGAGTGCCTTTTATAACATACAAGTTTATTTTGCACACCAGGGAAAAAGATCTATAAAATTTAAATTGAAACGAATTTACCTAAAACTAAAATTCGTATTTATTTACCTGCCTCAACAACTGAAACCGATGTCATAATAAGTTCTGATAAAACCGCAACTATCGACAAGCAAAGGGAGTGCCTATTCCAAAAGAATTTAAAGGCCATAGAGTTCAAAATTTTTTAGCATGTTGGTAACCGAATATATGTATGTAATAACAGAAATCCTCCTTCAGTTATGTTTTATACCAGTCGGTAACACTCCATAACGTTTGCACAGGAACTTTACAAACTTAAAATATACAGCTATGTTAACCAAAGCTTATCGAAATTGCTCCTTAAGTCTTTAAGCTTAGGTTTCAGCATAAATATTCTGTTTATTTTGAATTGTATATAATAATGGTAATAAAGGTAATGCAAATTACTTCCTTAGCTCGTAAGGTGACTGTAGACCGGCCATTATGCCTGAACGTTATTCCTTAATATTTAGAAAAGCGGATATATTTTGTTGACGGAACCCGGGTATTGTTTTATACAATCTGGCAATGGCAGTAGTTCCCTTTCCCATATGTTTTATTACATAGATAAACAATAGGTGTACTAATTATTGTTTCTTGTTAACGCCTAATTAAGCTGCATTATCTTCTCTGCCATTAACATACCTTGAGCCCTAGATGGGTCTGACGTCGGCCAGGAATAATCGTAGTAGCATTCTTTGCTGCGGAAGTACCAATCAAGCCATCGCCAAGTTTACGGCTCCTACAACACAATACTGACGACGGCTGGCTAGATGCGCGACATCAGTTACAGCAAGTCATGTCTTTGGTCAGTGGTCATAGAGACGAAATTTGCGTTTTCAATCGCTTTCTATAGTTTACATGACTGCGCACAGTGATTTTAGTGGTATTGATTAAAAAACGAAGATCCTCTGTTTATTTGTTTATTATCCAAACTAAGCTATTATTGTCACTCGTTAATTGGTATTTAGTCTTATCACTGTCAGATTTAACGTATTGCTGACTTCTTATCTTTATTACTATTTTGACTTGATATAACATCCTTGAGTCACTGACTGATTGACAGTCAACGCACAGCCGAAAATATTGTCGGCAAGATGCTACAATACGGCATGAAGGGATGTTTCGAAATTCGCACGCGAGTAAAAACGGTTAGGTTTAAAAAAAATACACGAGCATAGCTGCAGGCATCCTTTAGTTCATCATAAAGTCATCTTTAACCTGCAAACTTAGCCTAAATAATTCCAAATAAGATCAAACCAAAATTGGCTTATGAATATAAAAAAGAGACAATGAATCATCGATCACGGTGCATATCAACAAGTGATCAATAAAAATATAATCTAGAAGAGTGTTTGTATACCCTCATTTTATTACTACATATCTCTCTCACTCACCCTTATATATGTGGAAGGAGAAGGGGGATCTATTGGAAGTGTTATGGTAATATCAACGTCAAACATTTGTGATGGGGACGAAGGTTTTCATATAATATATCATTGGGTATTACACGCCGTATTGGCTGTTTTCTTTCCTTGTTGTATTGTAATTGACGCTAGCTTGTAACACATTAAGAATAACTCTACTCGACTCGTTTACAGGACTAGACGATATTTGAATAGACAGTTTAATTCTTTCAATATCAGTTTTCTCTGTGTGATTAAAATAATAATAACACATACTTTATATTAACTAGAATTCTATAAGGAAAAACAGAAATGCAACTCTCAAACAAGCATACAGCTAAGATGGAAGCTTTAGAAAATTCAATATATATCGCAAACTTTTTAAATTAATAGCACCTTTGTATAAGAAAATCGTATTCTAGACAATTTCTCTAGCTATAATGCTCAAAGTATATTAAAATCTTTGCATTTCTCTCAAATTATATCTCGTTTAATGATCGTAAATAAAAGTGAACAAAAACAAGCCGACAAATAAAGCTCCGACCCATATCAGTTCACACACTTACTTTACTGAAAGGCTATCAAAAACTAGGCTCGTTCTCATCGAATATCAATGTCTCATTAACAAAAGTTACGATCAAACTAAGTACATTTCTAATACGATTTTCTCATTAATAACATTACTTAGACCATTTCTATTAATCTTATTAAGTGTCTAACAGGCTGTTTGGAAGTAGCCATTCACAAAAACGCCTAAAACAAGAATATAATGGAAGTTCTGAGAACTGAATCAATGTTCTGTAATAACTTTTTTTATGGCTCTCGTAAAATGTTAGGCCGAATATATCGACTGCAAACAATAATATATATGAATTGCAAAGGAATATAGTGTTGATAAAGTTCTCTATTGCGTTTCATATTACTGCGTTGTTATTAATTTTGGATGATGATATAGAATAGTGATTGCAGTAAAACAGCCTTTGTTTATTAGTTCTTTTGATGATGATTTGCTGTTGCTTAAACACTACTGCTGGCACAAGCCTTTTACCAGTAATAGGGGTCCCGTAGAGGTTCTCTTATGATTCTTATATAACAACATGTGTTCTAGAACTACTTACTCCTACGATCTGTTTTTTTTTGTAAATTGATGAGCAAAGTTTTCAGTTTACGCAATTTTTTTGCCGCCCGAAGGCCTCCGTCATGGCCTAACGATCCTTATCCTTAGACAAGAACCGGGACCAACAGCTTTACGTAGCCACTGAAGCACGGTAGCGCTCAGATGTAAATATCTCATAAGGTCACCCATCCAAGTGGTGACCTGTGCAAGCGTTGCTTAACTTTGCCGATCTGTTACGAACTGCGAGCCAAGTCTCGCTATGAGCGCTACAAACGACAACAAGCTTCGAAATGGCGTCTTTCACCTGAACCGAAACCGAAAAAACCTCGCCAAACTCGTTCAAAAGTCAAAGTCATGTTGAGTGTTTTCTTTGACCATAGCGGTGTTGTACATTCTTGCCAGTAGGTCAAACGGTAAATAAGGAATAATATTTGAGCGTTAGGTATGCGGCGTTTGAGATAGCAAATTTAGTGAATTAGGCCAGATTTGTGGAAAGAAAATTCTTGGATTTTGCACCACGATAATGCGCCTTCGCACAAGGCCATCATTGTGAACAAATTTTTGACCCAACACTCAACAAATACCATCGAGCAACCACCATATTCACCAGATATGGCTCCAGCTGACTTTTTTCTTTTTCCTAAACTCAAATTACCACTTCGTGGCACCCGTTTTCAATCGGTAAAAGACATAAAAGAGAATTCGCGGCGAGAACTGAACTCAATTCCGGAAACAGCGTTTAAAAAATGTTTTGATGATTGGATTATTCATTGGCGTAAGTGTATCGTTTCTGAAGGAGCATACTTTCAAAGTATGCTCCTTCGGCGAGAGGTGATAAAATAAATTTGGATGAATAACAAACAGTTTATGTATCATTGATCTTTTCCTACATTATCTCAAGCATTTTTTCAAAGGCTAACTTCAACTCGGTTTTTATTTAACGATAGCAATCTAAAACCTAGCCAAATAAAGCCTAATCTATTTCCTATGCGTGCAATAAAAATTCCTAATCGTCAACCTCCATTATAAGCACACAAATACTGTCACTCAATCGCATACACATATTATGACAAATCAAACAAACAGAGTCATGTTACTCGTCAATGGCATCAAATCGATTCGATGTAAATTGAAACGACTTTTTGAATTATAATCAGAAAACCCTACAATCAAGTTCGACGTTCGAATATAATTTATGCCGTAAAATTGTCAGGCACGAGTTGCGAAATTTAATTTATTTACAACTAGATTCTGCCCCCGGCGCCGCCTGTGTGGGTTGACTATCACGATAAAAGCTAGCCTTTATTTTATTATGATGCTATATTACTGCAGTATTATAGTTATTATAGTATTTGTTCAAATCAGTCTAGCGTGAAAAAAACTACTTTCGCATTTAATAATTTTTTAGGTATCTATAGGTTTTATATTAAGTTACTGAGAATGAGATTTTTAAAGGCTATTTGACCAGACATCGCAGTAGAGGTACGTTCCGTGAGGTAGATTGAGGATCTCGTTAGGATCACTGAACATTTTTGGCTGCGGGCTCAAAATCAGTCAGTATTTAAAACCCTCGAAGTGGCCTGTATTCAGTAGACTGTATCTTTTGGTTGAATAAATTATATTAAAAACAAATTTACGTCAAGTTGCTGAGACTGGGACATTAACAGAAGATACTATTTTCAAGACCACTTAAAACTCTTTAAAAGAATTTAAAGCTTAGAAGCCCATTAGTAACACAAGCCATTTTCCTAGAACTGTTACTAGATTACAACAATGAATTTCTAAAGAATTAAGAGCATAAAGATAAAGCAAAGCTACCCGTTTTATTCCCACTGTCGAGGGCTGGGTTCCGTACCTTAATATTTTCTATCAGTTTTTCTGACTGAGGTTTTTAGTTTATTACCAGTTGGACTTTTATCTTGCATGATTTTTCCATCACATTCCTTTGTGGCTAGTCCATTTATTTCAATAACAGCTCACTATATACAACCAGGCTTCGTCTAGTCGTAACCAGCACCAACGTGAGTGTTGTTTATGGCAATAAAATATAGCCTAGGTTTAAAGACCTAGATTACTGCAAAGTTTCATCCAAATTCATCCAGTGTTTTTGCGTGAGGGTAACTTTTTAATTTATTAAGTAAGTGAGTAAGAAGCGTGCTGTTTGGAAAAGGATCTGGGACGAAAACAGTAGATCGGTTCTTGTGGCGTACCCCGGGGGATGTAATGTGATCCGAAAGTTGCAGTCAGCCAGTTTCATTGAAACGACTCAGATTTATGTAGAGGTGAACTTACTAAAATTCAAACGCGTTTTAAACATATTAATAAAATACTTACGAAACCTTTGACTATTGACCTCGTAAATAAAGTTAATCTGATCTTTATTCGTAAAAACTTTTTAATATGTTTAAATGTCTAACTGGGGATAAGATTTAACTTATTATAAAATAAGCGAAAAGGTTGTTAGTAATAAAGCTGTATCTTTTATTGTTAAAATAATGAATGGTTACGTTATCATTAAACTCGGATAGTCCCTCGCAAGTGGCTGGTGGACTAACAATCTGAAGGCCAATACTCCTATTTTCACCGCTGACATCGAAACTACTTAGGTACATTATGAACGAAATAAGATAAAATTTTGAATTGACTCACAATTGATATTCTGCTAACTCAATGATATTATCGTCTAATATTATATTAATAGTTGGCGGGTGTCACATATTCTGAAACATTAAATTTTTCAGTCTATGATCTAGTCGCGATATCATTCAATTATCAGTTAATTTAAGAGAATACCATTTATATAACATTAGTATGACACTGAAATTATATTGAAACTTTATTTTAAACAAACATTATTAGGAGAATTGGCCCTCGGGTTGTGGTCGCGGGAAGTGCGGGAAAAATCGGGCTGTGTGGAGATCTTAAGAGGAGGCTTTTTTCCTTTTCGTATTTCTTATACGATAGTACCGGACCAAATTCTTCGGTTTCCCCTATCTTAGCCATGCCTTAGAAATGTAGAACCGCTAGTCAACCTACAATATTCCTTCCTATATGCTTTTTTCAGATATTGTGACGCATATTATGAGACTCCTAGATAGATGATATTCAATCGAACGTTTTTTAAAGTGCTAATCTGTGCAAGCATAAATAAAGGAAACCAGCATTGCTACTACTGATACCACGTATTAATACAGCAATAAATTACATAAATTCTCCGGAAAATAAACGCATATTACTAGACTCGGTAAAAGGTAGAAAGGTAATCACAAATATATTCGGTCTCGACTTCTGTTGGATAAATAGGATTCAAGGAAATTCCGTTGTCCTTTTCTTCGGCACCGAAAAGATAAGTCTTCAACATCCTGACTTAAAATATATAAACAAGTTGACTGCCAAAATAACCCTACGTTTACTTAGTTTACAAGCGGATCACTAAAAAAGTCAGTGTAAAATATTAAGCGATATTTTCTTAAAAATCTCTCTTTCGCCAGGGTTAAACTTAATTTGTGCCTCTGATCCAATTTCCGTCGGGTACGGCCCCCTACCTTCCTCCCCTGATTATCGGAAAGATATACATCACCATCTTTCTTCGACTAGACCTTTAGTCGACAGTGTGAAAATGCCTTCGAAAATATTTTTCACTTGCCTGCAGAATTCATAAGAATTAAACGGATTAAAGATAACGAACGTTTTGATTGGGTTCTTTGATGTCAGGAGAAAATCCTTTTGTTATGATATGATTGTGCTTTTGACACATTTTACTACATTTTATGACTTTATTTTTTAACTCTTCTTGTTTTTGTCTTTCTGAATTTGTCCGGTGTTTTGATTTTGGACTGCATAGTGGATAGCGTAGTGCGCCGCGAGCTGTGGTTTCAGGCTACGGGAAAACACGTTGTCATTGTTTCGAATCTGGGTGTTCTTTGGATCCCTTGATTGAATGTTTGTAAATTGCTCCATGAAAGGTTGGTGTCCGATCGTTTTATGTCAACCAGTTGCCTTAATACAAAGCTACAAAACAGTCGTGTTCTTTTATTAAAAATTACCTGAATTAGTACCTCAAGGAAAAATCGACCCTAAGTCGTCACCATTTGGTCGCATATCGAGCCGCATAACTGGCTAATTATCTAGTAACACGTGTGAAGCATCGAGCGGCCGATCGAGACCCGCGAACAATAGACGGCCGCATTCCAGAGATTAGCGGACAGTTTGTTTATGCAACATTATAACTTTTATAATATTGGTTGAATTCAATTAGTGCAGTTCGCAGTGCAGAAGTGTTATTTACGTAACAAAACTTTAAAATGGCTACGTTAACAACGGAACAACAAAGTTATTTGAATACATTAGACGATGTGGCAAAATTGATACAAAAAACACAAGTTAACCTAAAGAAATGCCCCAAAGCGAGACTTACAGACGGTTACCTAAAGGCGAGGATAAAGTGTATTGAAGAATACTGGTGTTCTTTTAAGCAAGCTCATGAGATGTTGGCAAAGTGTACACCGAGAGAAAAACGTGGAGAAATTTCTTATTTTCTTAACGAAGATTATTTTATCATCGAAGATTTGTACCTTTGTTTACAAGCTGATTTGACCGACATGTTAAGAAAAATTCAACCAACGCCGCCGTCAATGGATACCTCGAATTCTTCGGCTTTTAGTGGACAAGGGCATAGTTCGCTTGTGAAACTACCTCGTATTCAACTACCAACCTTTTCGGGCAGATACGAAGAATGGCCCACATACCAGGATATGTATACATCGCTCGTGCATAATAATGTGTCATTAAGTGACGTTCAAAAATTACACTATCTTAAATCTAGTGTTACTGGCAAAGCGGAAATATTATTACGACACATTCAGATTACGGATTGCAATTATAACCAAGCGTGGCAACTTTTAAAAGAGCGATTCGGCAACAAGCGTGTTATTGTGTTCTCAGTTTTGAAAATACTTTTTAATCAAAAGAAAATAGTATCACAAACATCTAATTGTCCAAAAAACCTATTAGATACTACTACAGAGTGCATAAATAACTTGAAGAATTTGCAAATTAACACCGATTCCCGGGACCCAGTAATTATATTTCTGGTAGTTCAGAAATTGGACCAGGAGTCACACAAAGAGTGGGAAACTCAGGCTTATAAAGAAAAGACCACAGAGATGCCATCTTGGGAAGACCTACGAAAATTCTTAGAGTCAAAATTTGAAACATTGGAGATGATACAACCCGTACCGAATAAAGAACGTGTCGTCAAGGAGCGATCCTACCACGCTGTTAGTGTTACAAAAAATAAAAATTGTGCTCTTTGCGATGAAAAGCACACATTATGTCACTGCAAGGAATTTATTAGGATGAATCAAACTGAACGTAGTAATTATGTAAAAAAAAATCAACTTTGTTACAACTGCCTGCTCCCAGGACATCTTCTTTCTCTTAGCGTTATCCCAGTTTCAATCTGGGGTCCGCTTTCTAGTCTAACCGGATTTGACTGAATATTAGCTTTTCCACGGAGCGACTGCCTGTCTGACCTCCGCAACCCGAAGGGATAGCGATATTCCATGGCTTAGACTAGTGTCAGTTTTATTTAGAAGGTACTGACGCCCTGTAACGATTGTCAAAGATCTTCATGACAACCGGGACCGACGGCTTAACGTGCTCTCCGAGGCACGGGACAAGCGATAATTAACAATTCAATACGCACATAACTCCGAAAAGTCATTGGTGCGCGCCGTGGATTCGAACCCGATACCCTCTGCATGGCAGTCTGTTGGTATACCCACTCGGCTATCGCCGCCTGCTCCCAGGACATACAGTATACAAATGCAAGGTACCAGTGAACTGTCGCGTATGTAACAGGCGTCACCACTCCTTGCTACATAAAACAGTTATGTCGGTGGATCCCAAAGAACCAACACAACCATCAACATCTCAAGAGGGAGACAACAACAAACAGACAGTATCAAGCCTTCATGTGGGAGTTGGAGCGAGTGGAACAGCATTGTTAGCGACTGCACTAGTGACAGGAAAAGGTGAAGAGGGACATACTACACTACTTAGAGTTCTCGTAGATCAGGGCTCGCAAGCAAGCTTCATTAGTGAAAGGGCAGCTCAACTATTGAAACTTCGAAGAACACCAATACAAGGCAATGTGATAGGTGTTGGTTCAATGAAAGCACAAATTAAACACGTGGTTCAGCTCAATATAGTATCTAGATGGAAGCCTGAATTCAACATGCACGTCGAAGCCTACGTCATGTCCAAGCAACTGACCACGAAAATACCACATCAAACTATGACAGTGCACAACTGGCAGCACCTAAAGGGTCTCACCCTAGCTGATCCTGAGTATAATGTTCCAGGCCCAATAGATCTACTGCTCGGTGTTAAGGAATATGCACATATTGTTGAACAGCAAATAATCAAAGGTCCCCAGGGTCACCATGTGCTCAGGAGACAACCCTAGGGTGGATTTTATTTGGAGAAATAAATACAAAACACAACGAACATTAATTTCTTGTCATGCATCACCAAATAGACGTTGAAAACATACTAAAAGTTTTCTGGGAGATAGATACAAACACAAGGCGAAAAAATACAAAGGAAGAACAATTATGCGAAGACATTTATGAAAAAACATACACAAGAAATGAACAAGGAAAATTTTTAGTGAAATAACCATTTAAATCAAATAACATTAAATCAACTGAAGGAAATACTAAAGACATAGCTGCAAACAGATTGAGACAATTAGAAAAAAGATTTCAAAAACACCCTAAGCTAAAAGAAGAATACACAAAGGTCATAGAAGATTACAAAAAATTAGGTCATATGGAAAGGGTTCCTATTGAAGAAATACATACAAAAAAATCTGTATACCTACCACATCATGCAGTCATACGCGAAGACAAAGAAACCACAAAGACTCGCATTGTATTCGACGCATCCTGTAAGGGAACAAATGGGATATCATTAAATGATGAACTCTTACCTGTTCCGGTGCTGCAAGAAGATCTACGTAGCATAATTATGCGCTGGAGAATGCACGCCGTATGTTTTGCTGCAGATATACAAAAAATGTATAGATGTATAAATTTATACAAAGAAGATACAGATTTTCTTAGAATACTATGGAGGGATGACAGTAAAGAAGAAATGACACATTATAGATTACTTACCGTGACCTTCGGGACAACTTCAGCTCCATACCTAGCTGTGAAAAGTCTGATTCAACTTGCTCATGAAGAACGAGACAACTATCCCGTGGCTGCTGACATTACATTATCTGATTTTTTCGTTGATGACGTCATGTCTGGCTGCGATACGGTGCCACAAGCTATAGAAGCAAGTAACCAGCTGAAAGCCATGTTAAGCAAGGGAGGCTTTAAATTAAAGAAATGGTCATCAAATGATGTCAACTTCATGAAGTCAATAGATCCCAGCAACATTTCTTCGTGCATCCAACTTGACATAAATTTGGATGGTACCGTAAAGGCTTTAGGCATCAGTTGGAACATTGGAACAGATAAATTTCTATACAAAATTAGTTTACCTTCACCGCCATCTATCATTACCATAAGAAATGTTTTATCTGATGTACAAAAACTCTATGATCCTTTGGGATGGATTTCACCAAGCATTGTGTTTGCTAAAATGTTTATACAAAAGCTATGGTTGGCTGGCACACAATGGGATCAACCACTATCAGAAGATTTAACCTTAGAATGGCTTAAGATCAGAGATGACTTCGAGAATGTCAACCATATTTCCCTAGATCGATGGTTGCACACATACAGTTGCAACATAGAATTAATAGAACTGCATGGTTTCAGCGACGCTTCAACCCGAGCATATGCAGCTGTTGTATACAGCAGAGTTAAACAAAACGATGGAACAGTTCACACAAGCATAATTGCATCAAGAACTAAGATTGCCCCATTGAAAACAATATCAGTTCCACGTCTTGAGCTTTGTGGAGCACTGCTGTTGTCTAAGATACTAAAGCAAGTCGTATTAGCTATGAAAATCCCTTTTACACAAACCTACTGCTGGACAGATTCTACAATTGTACTGGCATGGCTTCACGGTGAATCTCAGAAATGGAAGACATTTGTAGCAAACCGGGTCGTAGAAATCAAAGACAACACAAACAATATTCAATGGCACCATGTTGATTCACAAGACAACCCAGCTGATATAGCCTCCAGAGGAATGTTTCTAACAGCCTTGAAAAAGGAAAGATTATGGTGGAAGGGACCAGAATGGCTCTCGGAACAGGAAATTCATTTTAAAAGATCAGAAAATACAGAAACTGATTTAGAGTTAAAAATAACATGTCACACAATAGCAAGAGACGAAAATGAAGAAAAGCTAATTTGGGAAAGATTTTCTAATTTGACTAAAATGAAAAGAGTACTTGCTTACTGCCGAAGACCAATCGTAAAACATGAAAAGATAGAGAAGTATTTAACTGTAGAAGAATTAGAAACAATAGTGAAAAGATGTATTAAATTCTATCAAACATTAATTTATGAAAAAGATATAGAAGACATAAGGAATAATGGAAAAGTTAGAAAATCAAGTTCATTAATTAGTTTAACGGCATTTTTGGATAAAGATAATTTACTTAGAGTTGGAGGAAGATTAGAGAATGCTAACTTACCAGTTGCAATGAAGCATCCAATAATAATACCAAGTAATCAACATATCACCAAATTATTGATTGATGAAGCACACAAAAACACATTACATGGTGGTATACAAGCCACAATGACATACATAAGAAGTAAATTTTGGATAATTAGTTTAAAATCAGCAGTAAGAAAACACATAAGAAGTTGCAAGGTCTGTATAATAAACAAAGGCAAGGTACAACACCAACTAAGGGGTCAATTACCATCTGTGAGAGTAACCCCCCATCGAGCCTTTTTAAATAGTGGAGTCGACTACGCAGGTCCAGTTTTTATCAGAACATCTAAAGGGCGAGGACATCACACAACAAAGGGGTACATCTGCCTGTTGGTTTGTATGGCTACGCGTGCCATACACTTAGAAACTGTAACAGACTTAACTTCCCAAGCATTCTTGGCTGCGTTCCAGAGATTCGTCGCACGTCGAGGTCAATGTCTTCATCTATACAGCGACAATGGCACCAATTTCATAGGTGCTGCGAAAGAGCTTAAAGACTTGTTTCGGATTGATAAGAAAAACATTTCGGCGGACATAGCTGAACACCTCGCAACTGACGGAACAACATGGCATTTCATTCCACCACGAATGCCAAACTATGGTGGTCTCTGGGAAGCCGGGGTGCAATCTGCCAAGGAACATCTATCAAGGATAAACAAGGATACCAAACTTACCTTTGAGGAGATGACTACACTGCTCACACAAATAGAGGCATGCCTAAATTCCCGTCCCCTGTGCCAGCTGGATAATACTGTTGAGACGATAACACCACTCACACCTGGCCATTTTTTAATTGGCAAACCTCTTCTCAGTGTTCCGGATGCTAGATATGAAACTTCAAACATCAACCTGTTATCTCGATGGCAGCTAGTACAAAGACTGACGCAACATTTTTGGAGAAGATGGCATACAGAATATCTTAATACTTTACAGCAACGTACTAAGTGGCAAACATCTATCCAATCACCAACCGTAGGTGACATTGTGGTCATAAAGGAGGAAGCGCCAACGAGATGGCTCCTGGGAAAAATCAAGACTCTTCATCCTGGAAAAGACAATTTGGTTAGAGTGGTCACTATACAGTGTAAGGGACAAAGTGAAACAAAGTGAAATGACCGTTATATAAACAAATATTTCTACCTAAAGAAATTTAATTGTATACAATAATATTCTTACTTACCTATATACTTACCTGTTGAATAATTATTAAGTAAGTGAATCTAGATGTGATATTAAGATACCATGTGCTAATTATACTGTGCAGCTATGATTAGATACCGTTAACTTAAATTATTTACATAAACTTGTACACTTGACAAAGTTAAAATTGATTAAAGCTAAACTTAATAGTAATAACAAAATGTATGCACGTACTTACCCACCTTTCTTCTGTAGTGTATAATGTGCATAGATACATAAATAACTAATAAAGTGTGTCAAACAAACTTACCATACTTACCATGTCAATGTAAAACAGACTTAGGTAATTATTGTGATTCTTTTATACATGCCTGTGTTTATTTACAGTTGTTTTACATACAGTCCACTATATTCGGTTGTTTGTTTCTTACGTTGAAATCTTGTATATACCTAATATTGTATTAGTTATTTAGTTACACTATAGAAATATTATTGGAAAAGGCCATAAGGTCCTTTTGGTGGGCGGTATATCCGATCGTTTTATGTCAACCAGTTGCCTTAATACAAAGCTACAAAACAGTCGTGTCCTTTTATTAAAAATTACCTGAATTAGTACCTCAAGCAAAAATCGACCCTAAGTCGTCACCAGTTGGTGAGCTCACAACTAAGTTTAAAATCTGAAAATTTTAGGAGCGGTTAGCCACAGCTTACTTTCTCACGTCTATATTTATCTAACCTGTAACTACAGTGTAAAAATTCTAAAATAAAGGTATAAAACCTTCAAATTACCCGAAGTTCTGGCGGGACTTACTTATCTGTCTCCGTGAAGGGATGACTCACGTACTTCAAAATCATCCAGCTACGAATTTTCTTCCAATACCAAACCACATTGCTAATCAAAACAATAAAAACATTCACAATAAACCTAAAACTTTCTATTTGAATTCGTTTCCTAAAAAATAAGTAAACATTTTATTGCTCACATCCACTTTTGAAGGGGTGCGTGATCAATGGCCTGTAAACATTTGTTTGAAAGCTTCAGGAAACGAAATGGTTTTTTATGATAATTTATAGTCTTTAGTTCCCCTAAGTGTGAATTGTGTAAAAGTTTATGTAAACAAACATTTTGGGTGTATTACGTTGTTATAATTTGCTTAAAACATACAATAAAAAGATTATGTTTGTAGTCAGAACTTATTTGGAACGTAATTTGTTTGAGCAGGCTTTTCAGGTTGATTTTGTATCAAGAACGGTTGAAGTCATACTACTAGAATTTGAATAGATGGTCTATTAGTGTAGTTATTAATGCGTTAGTCTTTAATTTGACTGCCTCCGTGGCCAGTGGATAGCGTATGCGACTTCTGATCGGAGGTCCCGGGGTCAATTAGCGGGACAGGCAAAAGTGTTGCTGGGTTTTTCCGAATTCTCAGTAGCAGCACCGAGTCTGGTGATGTGCACGGTAGCGGCAATTCGCTCGCCCCCTATTACGTGGGACCTAACATTTCGCCAGGAATTTTTAGGTCCCACGTAATAGGGGGCGAGCCCGTAATATTGTCGTACCGGGCACATTACCAGACTCCGTGCTGCTACTGAGAATTTCCTAACGAAAAAACCCAATAACACTTTGCCCGACCCGGGAATCGAACCCGAGACCTCCCAATCCCACGCGCACATTTATGCCGCGCGACCAACGAGGCATAAAAATAAGTTATTATCAAACACTATACAACTTCATCAACACGTCTGACCATGCCATGGTTTACACTAGTGTCAATTTATTCAGAGCGACTGACTTCGCTTTCGTGTGCCGTGGATTTGAACCTTTTGCGTTGCAGTCTGTTGGTAGCTCCACTATGCTATCGCTGCACATACCACCTAGATGGAAAGCATTAAAATATGAAACTTCCACCGTATATGTTTACCGATGTAAATGTATAATATAAAAATGATTCGCTGAATGTTTTGCTAAGCGCTTATCTCGAGAGCAGCTGAACCGATTTAGCAAATTCTTTTTTTATAATATTCCTTCAAGTACAAGGATGGTTCTTACGGAGAGAAATATTTAGAACAAATAAAAGAATCGACTGTTAGGCGGTACAAAGTTCGCTGGAACAGCTAGTAAACTATAAATACCACAAGCAGTTTACTGAAATGATACGCTCTGAATTACATAATTAAATCCACTAAATACTAATAATCTACGTACTAATTATCCGTAATACTGTTTACATGTTTGAAATAGCGGCATACACTGATCGAAACAACTAAATACACATTAATATAATCAGCTCTATCTACGCAAACATTATTTGTGCGTATTTATATATTCCTGGTTGTCATTGATGATTTTGTATAATAAGATAGGAAGTTTCTACTAGATAAATTTAATTGTGTAAGCTGTGACACCTTAAAAAATGTGCATCAAGAGCTGAACCTCTACTTTATATAGCTATAGTAAAATTCAATGTAATAAATAAATCAATTATCAGATAAAATGATGTTGTTAGTTTTATGTAACATTCAGGCAGTCACCCATCGTTAAGCAGGACGATGAAGAACGACACTTAACCTAGCAAATCGATGAACTCTTGCAGCCGTAAATATTATACATAATAGGGGTTAAAGTATGAAATTGCCGTTTTATTGTAATAGGTACCTGCTTTGAATTGACATAGAATCTTCATGGTTTGAGGTTTTTGAATGAAACTTTTGTCACATGGTTTCTATGATGTTCTTCTTTTAAAAATGTGAAACATTTGGATATCGACTTTCAATTGTTTATTTATTCAACTTAGACAAGAAAGGTGGATACTGCGAAAATTCGAGTGATTTTTTAATACGAGTTCCGACGCGGAAGTAACGCTGCAGAAACAGCCCGCAAAATCAATGTTGCGTTTAGAGAGGGGTCTGCTAATGAACGCACCGCGCGATTTTGGTTTAAACGCTTTCGCGGTGGAAACTTCGACTTGAAGAACGAGCCACGAGGAAGACCGCCCACACAGGTGAATAACGATGAATTAAGAGAGATGTTGGAAGCCGATCCTGGTTTCCTTACTCACAATATTGACTCATTTGCGTCAAATCAATAAAATAAAAAATAAGAAAAATGGGTGCTTCATGATTTGACTGATGGGCAGAAAGAAACGCGTGTTGAAACTTGTGTTGCCTTGTTGAATCGGTACAGAAATGAAGGAATATTGAATCGAATTGTGACATGTGATGAAAAGTGGATTCTTTATGATAACCGTAAAAGAAAAACGCAATGGCTGACCCCAGGTCAAACGCCACAACAGTGTCCTAAAGCAAAGCTTACCAATAAAAAGGTAATGGTAACTGTTTGGTGGTCTCAGCATGGTGTTATTCACTCTAGTTTTCTCCGATCTGGTCAAGCAATAACGGCAGATGTCTATTGTACCGAACTCCGAACAATGTTGGCAAAACTAGCAGTAAAACACACCCGACTCATGAATCGATGTTCAACATTATTGCTCCATGATAACGCGAGACCTCATACAGCAGGAGAAACCTTTGACCCTTCAGGAACTGCAGCTAGAAACCATTCGCCATCCTCCGTATTCGCCAGAACTTGCTCCAACGGACTACAATTTTTTCGTGATTTCGACAATTATCTACGTGACAAGAAGTTTACCTTCCTATTAGGTGACAGCAATGTATAGGTAATAATGGTAACGTTTTTGATTAAATAAATATGTTAAAAATTAAAAAATAAACAATTTTGATTTTCAGTACGGCAATTTCATACAATTCTAATATTATCCAAACATTTTACACCGTGTGATAATTTTATTTAACTCATTGCACTAACAAATCAAGGCGTTGGATTAAGTAATTTTCATAAACAAACCCTTACAATGTGCAAATTATATTTAGGTCCTCGTACTATTCTTAAAAAAGCAACGAAATCTAACACTTATCTGAAACGTAATCGTGATTTGTTATTAAGCCTGTTGTGCTTAATTTCTTTGACAACTAAGCTTCACCGATTTAGATACGTATAGAAAATCTTCGTAAGTAAGCGAAGCATTTATGACACTTTGTTATTTGCCCAAATCTACCCTCCTAAAGCACAGCGCCATAACAAAGCCCTAACCTATACTCAGTATAAATCTAAAAAAAATATTTCCCGATTCCCCTAAGAGCTCGCAAGCGGGCGATCAAAACTAGCAAAAAACTGGAGGCTTTACAAAAACTCGGTCACAAAAATAAGAAGCCGGTATATACACCATGGCCAACACTCTCGCGAAGAATTGGGGGAACACTGACAATGAACGAAACTTATTCGCTATGACAGCGCCCCATGTATTTTGGGCCTCCTTAGAAAAGTTTTCTATTGAGACACTACTATGGGTTTTAGAAATGTTATTTTTGTAATCGCTTTTGGATATTGAGAGTACATCATACATCTACATTGCTATACAATTGTTGAAGTCTGTTATGAATCTAAAAATCAATAAAATGAAATTGTCAATTACAAGGTTTTTGTAAAATATTTTCATGTTAAAAAAATATTTTGGCCGAGCACTATATTTCAATAAGGACAGTATTTCCGCCGTAAAGTTAACTTGGTCTTACAATTCAACTTATTTTATCATGCTGACAAGTTTTTGTAGACTTAAATTTTGGAGAGAAGTCCTTATCCGATGCGCAAATCAGACTTAGGCTTGCATGATTTTTAAATAAAGGCTGACAAAATGCAGTTTTTAGATTGTGGTCGCGAAGGATAAAGTCTTATAATTTCAAAACTTCGTAATCGATGTTCGGGTAGAGCAGTCAATTATCAGGCAGAGCTACAATTTTACTAATTAGCTCGGATACTATAACGTGAAACCTATTATGGAGGGTCAGGAGTTCATCCTGATCCTCCATAATCTTGAAGTATTTCACAGTCACCAATCTTTAATTTACCTTCTGGTTGTCGGGCATTCAATCAAGTGTTTATGTATTCAATCTGATTTTTGGTTGAAGAACATTGTTTATATAATAATTCGATCGAATCTTCAATATACTGATTCAGCAAGTACAACTTGCTATGAAACAACAATAGCCTATGCTGGGAGAATATGTGAATGTTTTAGCAATCAGTATCCAAACATGGGTTCTATCTGCATCTCACTCTCTCCCTCTTTGTACTTTCCCTGTGTGGAAAAGAGATACGCACATGATGATACATGCAGCTATGAGAACTTCGTTACTGAACATTTGCTTTAGGAACTACAGTTAGGTCTGATAGTCGATGGATTAGTTTAGCTCAATTGACTATACAATGTAGATTCACCAGTATGTATGCTTTATTGAAACTTGTTGCTTAGGCCTAGATTAAATTCAAGCGAAAATCGAGTACAACCCTAAAGTAATACGGACTAATTTTGTATTCGTGTCGGTAATTCAAAGTAGTAGCGCCATCTACCTTTCTATCGAGAATTAATTACATCAACGTCAATCGTTCCACGCTTGCTCGTCCAATACGAGCGATCCTTTGATTCCCTCCCTCCCAAGGCACGCCTCGCTGATTGGTCGCAAGAATTCAACGACGACGAGAACAGTCTAGAATAATCTGTGTCGCGCTGAACACATGTACCGCACCGCCATATTTTTACCGCTGTATACCATAAACGCAACAAACCGCCCGCGAGTGAAGTGAAGTGAAACTATATAATTCTGAGTTGGATCCAGACGCAGTAATCAGCTTACAGCCCGATTCTGCAAGGAGCCGACGACAGCCATCTTGTCGAGCCGAGAGAACGAAGGTAAGGTGTGCTTCCATACCCCCGTCTCCTACTCCTCCCATGAACCCATTTTCATTCACTTTCTCCTTTCCTAGGCGATAAGAACCCACATCCTTACAGTCCACAATATTAATAATTTTCCCAAATCGTCTAGGAACATTCGGTTCGCTGAACCAGTTTTTGATCCGTACGAGCCGGATTCATTTGCGTTTTATACGTAACCTCTCGCTTATCTCGCTCGCAGTTATAGCACCTAGCTCTACTCCTAATGCATTAACATAACCGTTACATGGTTATTTCCGCACGCATCAGTAGGTAATATACTACCTACTCACCCAATTATTATTACTGGAACTATCATAGTTCTCTTGTAAATTACATATTTCAAGCACCTTTTAATTCCACCGCCTTAAAGTGTTGCCTACTTAGGTAAAATAATAGGTACTTTAGGTATTCTTATTTTGATTCGGTCTCATCAGCTTATACTTAGGTAAGCATGGCACAACAAAAGAAGCCACGCGTGTCGGAAGACAGAGAGCTGACAATCTTAGAAGCAAAATGCAATATTTTATTTGAGCGTATTCAAAACATTTACGAGCGCTCAAAGACCGCCGCCGCTTCTGATTTTTGATAGGGAGTCATTTCTTAGTTATTGTATGACAGTAGATAGTATTCGAACAGATTTTCATAAGTTGTTAGACGATTATAACGCAAGATTGCTTTTTACTAATCCTGATGAAAAGCCGAATTATCAGGCGTACACCTCATTCGAGGATCTTTATTGTATCATAAAGCGAATACAATCACAATTGGAGGGTAAATATTCAGCACAGCCCGTTTCTGCGGTTCGGACGCCGAGATTACCGCCAATTGAGCTCATGTCATTCGATGGCGATATACGAAATTGGCCGTTATTCTATGCGAGTTTTAAGTCTACAGTGCACGATAATGGTTCTCTGACAGATGCTGACAGGTTGTACTATTTAATAGGTAAACTGTCACCGAAGGCCCAGTCCGTATTTGCAGGTGTCACCCAGTGCTAAGAATTATCAGGTCATATTTCAGTCACTACTTGATAGATATCAAGATACTCGTGTTCTAGCGTCTACTTACTTTGATCAAGCTTTAAATCTTAAATTGTCCGGTGCCGCATCTGTCTCGAATTTCCAGCTGTTTATAGACAACTTTGTTACCGCAGTTAATTCTCTTAAAATCTTAAAATTAGAAGATCTTTCCGACTTTATGTTTCTTCAACTCGCTTTAAAAATTTTGACACTGAAACAATTCGCGCATTCGAGATGACGGAACGCAACAATAAAATACCTACACTAGATAGTTTTATTTCTTTCGTCAAAGATCAGTGTCGAATATTTCATAATACGCAGTCTAGTTCATCTAGCTCGTCTAATAATTACAATAGCAAACAATGGTCGAATTAAGCGCGAAATAGTAATAATAACTCGGTCCCTAATCCGCAATCTTACGAAACATGCTCGGAATCTAATAATAATAATTCTCAGAAGTGTCTGTGCAGTAATATAGTGCACGACCATTTCTAAAAGTGTCCCGTCTTTAATGGTTTAAATCCGACTGCTCGTTTCAAGTGCGTAAAAGACAACAAAGCTTGCATTCATTGCTTAAGTATAAAGCATAAAACGAGTGATTGTTCTAGTAAGACGAGATGTCGTTCATGTAGTCAGCGACACCACTCATTGTTGCACTTAGATAAAAGTAGTCCGTTGTCGAGCCAAGCCGGTAACCTTGACACACTTACGTTGCAAGTGCAGGCCACGATAACTGCGCCTTCCACGTCTCAGAATGAAATATCGTTGTGTACGACATCCATTGCGCGGGCGACGTGCACGCGCGGACGGCCCTCGCGCGATTGTAATGATCAGCGCGGGGCTAAGCCGCAGTATACAGCGTCCAAGACTGTTCTGTTAGCGACAGCGCAAGTTATTGTCTATGATATTAATTGAACCCCGCGCGTGGTACGTTGCCTGCTCGATAGCGCATCTCAGAGCAATTTCATAACTTCGGATTGTTTCAAACGCCTCGGATTGTGGAATAACTTTAAAAATACTGACTTAGTAGTCAAAGGGATCGGCGGCTCAGAAAAACATTGCAAGGGTTCCGTAGATGTTAAAAGACATTCGCGTTTTGATAGGAATAATAACTTTAACATGTCTTCGTTTATTGTGGAGCGTATTACCGACGCATTGCCGAACGCTAATGTGGACGTAGCATTACTCACTCACCTCGAGTCATTGCCGCTAGCAGACGCGGAACTTGCGAATCCAGCAGACATTGATGTTTTGATCGGAGCTGCAATATTCCCGCACTTGCTATTAACTAAAGTGGTACGTAGTGAGCTATATAACTTACCGCCCGCTATTGAGACGGCATTTGGGTATGTGATTATGGACCGTATTTACGATTACTACCGTACCTACGTTACATAGGTACTTCTCAATATATTACGTCTTGCTGTTGTTCTGTTCTTCAAGAAAATAATATTGATTCTCTTCTCAAGCGATTTTGGGAGCTTGAAGAGGTTACCGCACCGCCCTCGATGAGCCGTAAGGATCTCGAGTGTGAACAACATTTCCGCGCTACCACTGTTCGTGACGACAGTGGCAGATACGTTGTGGCGTTGCCATTCTATGGTGACCCTTATTCGTTAGGCGACTCGTACGCTGCTGCGCTTAGACGTTTCCATTGTTTAGAACGTAAACTTGATGCATCACTTAAGTTACGCAGCGCCTATAATGACTTCATTCGTGACTACATAGATAAAGGTTTTTTGAGTGTAGTTGTAAACGACGAGGGCAATTCTCTTCCCTCATATTATATCCCGCATCACGGCGTAGTTCGCGAAGATAAAACCTCTACCAAACTTCATGAGGTTTTAGATGCTAGTTGTAAGACTACATCGGGTCAGTCGATTAATGACATTTTGCATGCCTACCCTAATCTACAGGGTGATTTTTAAAACATCATAATAAAGTTTCGTCTTTTCCAAATCGCTCTGTCAGCTGATTGCCGCCAAATGTTCCTCAATATCGGCGTTTGCGAATCTGACCGTAGATTTCAACGGATTTTGTATCGTTTTAACAATAAGGAACCCTTATCTGTGTATCAGTTCAATCGTGTTTGTTTTGGACTCAAGTCTAGCCCATATCACGCGTTAAGAGTTGTTCGCCAGTTGATCGCTGATGAAGGCGATCACTTTCCCGCCGCAGCGGCGGTTGCTACTGCCGCTTTGCATATGGGTGACATTGCCTGTAGTGTCATATCCGCTCCGCTAGCAATTTCGCTTTGTGAAGAGCTTATTCAGCTTTTCAAGCGAGGCCAGTTTGATCTTGTCAAATGGACAAGCAACTTTAAGGAGGTTCTCACACGCATACCAGATTCTCATAAAGCTTCTCCAGACATTGAGTTTGAGAAGTCTGTACCGCATAAAGTTCTCGGTTTACGATGGGACAAATCCTGCGATAGTTTTCGGTTTGACGTCTCACCGCCAGATGATAAGTGCACCAAACGCACTATGCTGTCCACAGTGGCTCGACTATGGGACATAATGGGTTTTGTGGCTCCCACAATTTTGTACGCCAAGCTCTTGATCAAAGAGCTTTTGGCTATGAAAGTGTGAGTAGGATGAAACACCCCCTGACCATATTGTCGCCGCTTGGGGCCAGTTTTGTATTGAGCTTACCGCGCTCAATCAAATTACTATTCCGCGTCATCTTGGGTTGGTAGATGGATGTACCATCAACTTAATAGGTTTCGCTGACGCCGGCGAGCGTGTTTACGGCGGAGTCGTATATCTGCAAGTCCGCATTGGTTCTAACTACTCGGTGCAGTTAGTTTGTGCCAAGTCTAAGGTCTCGCCTATTAAAACCATTTCGGTCGCGAGGCTGGAGTTGTGCGCGGCCCTTCAAATGCCTTGTTACAAAAAAATCGTATATGTTCACTTGACACTCATAGTAATAACACTGTATTGATGTTTTCTGACCAATTGGGAGTGGGTTTGGGTAGCTTAATAGATAGTTACACTAACCGTCCATTACAAAACTTTTGTTATCCAGGAGAAAGAATGTCTTCATTAGTTAATAAGTTAAAACATGCAGAATTAAATAAACATTCTACGGTTATTATTATGTATGGTGATAGTTTACTAGTTACTAGGAAAGATATACTAGCTTTATCGGATATAATGACTGATAGAAGTTCTAAAGTGGGGTGCAATTTTATAATCTGTGCATTTCCTTATTCTAAGACCTTATCTGATAAAGAAAACAACCAGATAAGTAAATTAAATCTATTATTATATAATAGTACATATCGTCATAATGACAAAATTTTATTCTTTGACACTAATACTTTTATTAAAAGTAATTTTATTTTAACAAAAGATACTATGTATCTTTCTCGCTCTTTTAAACGACAACTTGCTAAATTATTAGCATTTAATTTATACAGTGACCCAAGTACTGTTAGAGTACATGACAATTCCATTATTGACATTCATAATAATAATAATTTAAATTAAATTCTGAGACAATAGAGAACACCTCTAGCTATAATTAGATTACTCGTAACTCATTGACTAATACACTTAAACATAATAATAACAAAAATTTGATTAAATTAGTACATCAGAATATTAGAAGTATGATTAATAAAGATTTAGAAATGGAATTGTTTATGAACTGTAATGCTGTTGATATATTTTGCATCACTGAACATTGGCTAAAAAGCAACCAGTTCATGTTCAATTTCAGTAATCATATAGTAGGAAGCTCGTTTAGCCGGCAGCAAGCAGTACATGGTGGCTCGATGATTTTACTTAATAAGCAACTTAAATTTAAGGAGCGTCATGATATTGTAAGTCTGTCTGTTGAGCGAACTATTGAGGTAGCCTGTGTGGAACTGAGGAGATTTATTGTAATAAGTGTATACAGGCCTCCTTCAGCAATGTATGATAGCTTCGAGCGTGTTATGGATGGGATATTAAACAAAGTTGCAAAAATAAATAAAAATGTTGTTGTGTGTGGTGACTTTAATGTAAATTTATTGGAGGATAGTAGTCTTAGTACAAAATTGAAAGCGCTGTTTCTATCATATAATCTGAAGAACTTATTCTTAGAGCCCACAAGAGTTACTTCCTCTACATCTACTTGCCTAGATAATATATTTACAGATATCATAGTAAGAGACAAGCAAATTATTAGACAGTTAGACTCAGACCATTGTGGACAGCAGATCTCCTTTAATGATAACAGTAAGAATGTTTCTAGGCAAAATATAGTTGTAATACCTAAAACTGCAACTCGTTTTGCTAGGTTTCAAAGTAAACTAATGACTAGCTGGTCACTGTTAGATGATGAAGGTGACCCTAATTTGTTATATAATAGCTTTTTCAAAGCGTTTTGTACAGACTTTAATTCGGTTTTCACACCTAGAACGATTACAGTTGGAGGTAATGCAACCTTCTGTGAATGGGCAACAACTGGGCTTCACAAAAGTAGAAAGAGATTGTATGAGCTATATGACGAGAGAAACTTTAATTTAAGTGAACAATTTCAGGATTATGTTAGAAACTATGCTAGGATATTTCGGAAACTTTGCAAGAAAGCTAAGTCTCTTTACCTGAGTTCAAGGATTAGGAGTAGTGACGATAAAATGAAAATGACATGGAATATAATAAACAGCGAGACTGGGAAAGTTAAAAGTAAAAGTTCAAAATTTAGTTTGAACATTGATAACGACACTATTACATCAGACTCAAAAGTTGCATCGGCGTTTGAAAGTTTTTTTACTGATATCCCCGTTATTAATACTAGATCTTTGGACTCATCAACCAATGCAGCGGAATCTCTTTTAAAAGAAAACATGAGTACAACCTATAGTAATTTCTCATTTCAGTATATAAATTCAAATGATGTTATAAAAGCTTTTAATACTATAAATTTAAAGAAGACTGCAGACTTGTGGGGAAATTCCGTTACTATTACCAAGTCCATTATTGCTTTAGCTGCTAACAGATTAGCTTTAATATTTAATAAGTGTATTGACTGTGGTGTATTTCCTGATCTTATGAAAGATAGCAAGGTAATACCTTTGTACAAAGCAGGTAGCACATCAGACCCCACCAACTATAGGCCAATTTCTGTGCTGCCCACATTTAGCAAAATTTTCGAGAAATTGATACTAGACCAACTGCAAAGTTATTTTAATAACAACGACCTTCTACACTCTAAACAATTTGGTTTTACAAAGGGGCGCTCCACGACCGATGCCGGTGTTGAGCTTGTAAAACATATCTTTGATGCCTGGGAGGATTCACATGATGCTTTAGGTGTCTTCTGTGATTTGTCCAAGGCCTTTGATTGTGTAGAACATGATACATTGATCAGGAAATTACATCACTATGGTTTAAGTAGTTCTGCTCTGCATCTTCTTACTTCATATTTGAGTAAGAAGAAGCAGAGCAGAACTACTTAAACCATAGTGATGTAATTTCAGGATAATAATGTCCCTGTAGGATTCAGAGAGTTGATGTCAACGGGACGCGTTCGCATGGGTCTGTAGTCAAAATGGGCGTCCCACAGGGTTCAATCCTCGGTCCTTTTTTATTTTTAGTTTATATTAATGACTTACCACACCTCGTCAATGACAAGCACGGGATAGTACTGTTTGCTGATGATACCTCACTTTTATTTAAATTAAAACGACAGCAAATTGACATGGACGATGTAAACATTGCTATCTCAAAGGTGGTTCGCTGGTTTGAGGTTAACAACCTGCTTTTAAATAGACTAAAAACTAAATGTATTCGATTTTTGATGCCTAACGTCAAACAAGTGAACACCTCAGTAAAGGTTAAGGATGATGTGTTGGATCTTGTGGATAACACCAAATTTTTAGGCATTACACTAGATTCTAAGCTGCAATGGGGACCACATATTAGTAAATTGTCGAATAGACTCAGCTCTGCAGCATACGCAGTCAGGAAAATTAGCCAGTTAACTGACATTGACACTGCCAGGCTTGTATATCATAGCTATTTTCATAGTATAATGTCATACGGTATTCTCCTGTGGGGAAATGCTGCCGACATTCAGACCATCTTTGTTCTGCAGAAAAGAGCTATTCGAGCAATTTATAATTTGGATTATGGGGCTTCGTTAAGGAATAAATTCAAGGAAATAAACATTTTAACAGTTGCAAGCCAGTACATTTATTCCAACCTAATATATTTATTCCAAAACAAGGCCTCATACTCAAAGAAAAGTGATATCCACAATTTAAATACTAGAAATAAGAGTAAGCTAGTAGTGCCGGCTACCCGGCTAGAGAAATTAAAAAAATCTTTTCAAGGCCAATGTGTGCGCTTTTACAATAAAGTGCCAAGCAATATTCAAAATTTAAGTTATAATAAATTCAAAAAGATTATAAAACGTAAACTTTGTCAAAAAGGGTACTATTCAGTGCTAGATTATATTGAAGATAAAAATGCTTGGGATTAATTTGCTCGGTCCCACAGGCTACTTATGTTTGATTAGTGTTAAGTTTCATGTGAGTGTGAGTTATTGTGTCTATATTATGCTAGTAAGTACTTTTATATTATTATTAAAAAAGCCTTATTATTTGACAACAACATTATAGACACACCAGCTCATATACTTATGAAAAATTCAATGTAGTTACTAAGTTTTTAAATTGTATAGAATCAAGACGTAGAAAAGAGTGGCCCGGAGTTTCTTGCCTGATTCTTCTCACGAGGCTCTACTTTCTGAACAGGCATTTTTTTCAATGCTCAACTATGTTAATATGCATTTAAAGTTACTTTTTATTTTTTTTATTTGTATGACTTACTGACGTGTCCAAAAAATTTAAACATTTTTATGGAAATAAACATATTTGAGTTTGAGTTTGAGTTTCTGCTGTCTCAGTTGCTCAGCAAGGTTCAAGACACAGTTTTGCCCCACTACCCTATTAATAAAATATACGCATTTTCTGACTCCAAAGTAGTGCTCGCTTGGATATATTCATCTCCTCATCGCTGGCAGTCTTTTGTCGCCAACCGCGTTAGTAAATTAATTGAACTTGTTCCCGCTACTTGTTTTAATCACGTCGCGGGTACTGAGAACCCCGCTGATTGCTTGTCTCGTGGTGTCACTCCACTTAATCTTCTGCATCATCCATTGTGGCATCGTCGACCTTCTTGGATTTCCCATGATCAGTCAGAGTGGCCATGCAACCCTTTGACCACAGTGCAGAAGACGAAGATGTACCCGAACGGAAGTCTGTTTCTTATCCCGTGATTGCTGAGGTTGCGGAGTCTCCGATCTATGCACTCGCACTACGCATGTCATCGTGGTCTAAGTTACTCCGCGCCATCGTTTATGTCTGTAGGTTTCTTAGGCACCTACCTAATGGTACTTTTGTATCAAGTACTGATATCAAATTCGCAGAATGTAAGTTACTACGAGCTGTACAGGCTGTTCATTTTAGTAACGACATTCAAAATTTGAAAAACAATGTACCTACCTTGTTCTCCCACTATCCTTAGACTCGAGCCGTTTCTCGATGAACACGGCGTCATACGCGTTGGGGGTCGTCTGTCAAATTCGGATGAACCTTATAACTACAAACATCCTTGCATTCTGCCGCGTCATGATCATGTTGTCAACCTTCTTGTTGATTTTTATCACAAGAAGCACCTCCATGCTGGTCCAGAGTTGCTTATGTCCTTACTTAGGCATAAGTATTGGAATTTAGCCGCTCGATGAATAATTCGTCACAGAATACATAAATGTAACGTCTGTTTCAAATTTCGTTCGCGTCCGACTTTCCCTCCCATGGCATATCTTCCTAGCCAACGCGTCAATCAAGTTGATAAAGCGTTTACACATACCGGTTGTGATTACGCAGGACCGCTGCAGTATACGCCAGTGCGTGGTCGAGGTGTTAAAGGCCGTAAAGCTTGGCTATGTATTTTTACATGCTTAACGACGCGCGCTACGCATATTGAAGTTGCGACAGATTTAAGCACGGTGTCATTCCTTGCAGCCCTTAAACGATTTCTCTCACGGCGCGGCCCTATACAGTGTTTGTATACGGGTAACGGCACTTGTTTCGTGGGAAGGCAAGGCAAGCTCTTATTTACGCGACCTCTATAAGTTTCTCAGGGAAGAATATCGTACTCGTCTTCAGGAAGAACTTTCCATAAATCATATTGACTGGAAATTTATTCCGCCAGCATCACCACATTTCGGTGGATGTTGGGAAAGCATGGTCAAAGTAATTAAAACGCATCTCTTTAAAGTTATAGGTCAACAGATTCTCTCTTACGAAGAGCTTTTAACTGTCCTTGCACAAGTCGAGGCGCTGATCAACTCGCGTCCGCTCACGGCATTGAGTAGTAACCCTGCAGAACCATCCGCGTTAAGCCCTGCACATTTTCTGAACACAGTGCCATTATCGTCATTTCCGGCTCCTGAAGCCGGAAATGACGATTGAAGCTTGCTCCAGAGACATACTCTGCTGGATAAACTCGTGCAGTCGTTCTGGCGGCGCTGGCGTGCGGAATATCTCCACCAGCTTCAGGCTAGATCCAAGTGAAATAGTCCTGCATCCTCTATACAGGAGGGTACGTTGGTCGTCATAATACATGATAATGCTCCGCTGCTTTCATGGTCGTTAGCCATCGTAAAGAAACTGCATACTTCCAAGGACGGTACAACCCGCGTTGTTACCGTGAAAACCGCGAAGGGGAGCTACGTGCGCCCTGTTGTTCGTCTCTGTCTGCTTCCAGCTCAGTGAGATCTAGCCTGAAGTTGGATCTACCTCTTAGTTTAAGTATTTAGTTTGTAGTTTTCGCTTTTATTGCGTTTGTAATTTTCGCTAAAGTTAATTTAGATTAATTTTATTATCATTTCGCTGTCTTAGCCTATTGATGGGTTATGCGGTAGTACACCCAACATAGTTAAGTTCAATTTTTTTTTTTAAAGGCAACCCTTTAGGGCCGGGGGGATATGGTAGCGCCATCTACCTTCCTATCGAGAATTAATTACATCAACGTCAATCGTTCCACGCTTGCTCGTCCAATGCGAGCGATCCTTTGATTCCCTCCCTCCCAAGGCAGGCCTCCCTGATTGGTCGCAAGAATTCAACGACGACGAGAACAGTCTAGAATAATCTGTGTCGCGCTGAAGACATGTACCGCACCGCCATATTTTTACAGCTTTATACCATAAACGCAACAAACCGCCCGCGAGTGAAGTGTAGTGAAACTATATAATTCTGAGTTGGATCCAGACGGAGTGATCAGCTTACAGCCCGATTCTGCAAGGAGCCGACGACAGCCATCTTGTCGAGCCGAAAGAACGAAGGTAAGGTGTGCTTCCATACCCCCGTCTCCTAGTCCTCCCATGAACCCATTTTCATTCACTTTCTCCTTTGCTAGGCGATAAGAACCCACATCCTTACAGTCCACAATATTAATAATTTTCCCAAATCGCCTAGGAACATTCGGTTCGCCGAACCACAAAGGAAACTTAGCTTTTTATTGAAGCCTCTTTTACTTTTAATTTTGCTATACGTAAGTGACATTTCAGTCCAGTAATTTATGTTTAAGTAAATGACCTGTATTGTAATGTAACTGCAATAAATTAGACATTTTCTTTTAGCGTTTAAAATTTCGCTATCATTATTGACGTGTGATCACTGTTTCAATGATGAAATCCCCCATTCGATATAAATCTGTATGATTCTCAATTACTACTCCGATCTCTGTCATGATTGAATACAATTTCTTCTCTATTCATAAAACATACTTGCGATCTCATTTATTCTTCAAACGATGCCTTGGTAATGTGTTCCAAATCTAACATTTTCAAAATGTTGCTTTGACACCGCTTCCTCCAACCCTTCCTTTGTCATGTGACAAATTTTGATAGCAGTAAAATATCATTCTGAATTTATTCTTTATATCACTTGTTGGTTAGTCCCTCTCATAAGTGTTTCAGTGTTAGGGGATTTCCTCTAAAAATGAAGGACATAGCATTGGGTACAATACGGCGTATTAAAAAGTTTGTCCTTGTTTCTCTGTGCGTTCACTTTGTCTATTTACCTTTTTCCTACCACATCGTGTTCAATGATTTACACAAATTGGGGTTAAAACTTTTTCTACAAAGGCTAGTAAAAATACAAAACTTCTTTTTTCGTCATTCGTGTGAAATGTTTCCGATGACACAATGAGATAAAACGGAGCTTCAGCACCTTGGGGTAAATATTCTAAGTTTTGGTTTTTAAACAAACTTGTAGTTTTGCCCATCCCTGAAGTGAAACTTTTAGGACGACAGGAATACGTTGACTTAAAGCAATGCAAACTGCTGTGCGGGTGTCTTGATGCTGCCGTACGACACACTTGATGTTTCTTGATAAATAAAAACACTTGAACTTGTTCGACATAAAAATGTTTATTTCTTTGACACGGATTTACCTTGCTAGTGACTTATTGTAAGTAAGTGAATAAATCAATTCTGCATATACTATAAAATGCTGACGCGGTGACATGTGCGGTAATTGGACCGTACATATTCCCGGGCCAGAGAAGATGGAATGCTGAGCTACTTATAACAAAACAAAATTAATTCAAAGAAAATTATGATATAAAAATTAAAAATAATAATTAAACAGATTTTCGATGCCGTCGCTTGCTCGACGCGCTCCCTCCGCCACAGCTGCCGCCGCGTGCGCCACCTGCTCCTGGGTTGGTTGAGTTGTTGCTTAAGAATGACGATCTTGTTATCTTTGCATACAACGCCATGTGTATGGTATGCGTCGTACTAAAAGCACAGTACCAATCACCACCAACATTCCAAATATGACGTAGATCATTGTGTAGTGGTGAATATCATGAAAAGTTATTGTATCTGGTAGCAAACTTTCACTGTTCTCCAAATCTTGTATCTTGCTTTGTATTTCTGCGGCTGCTTCTTGGAATATCAGGTGTGATTTGTTCGATATTTTATACGTAGGTATACTAATGGATTATATGGTTAATTGGTGCAATGGTCGGTGTATATAAGTCCAGTGAAAGTCGTACTTCACTTGTATGAGCCTTGTGAGGATGTATATAGAGAACTCATCTGTCTTCAATAAGCAGCCTTTTTTTTTTGGTGTCGGGTTGGAAAATCCTCATGGAATCCCTCCGCCCTGGGGGGAAGGGCGAAGGGGACTGTCAGACACTTATTGACTAAAACAAACCCGTGTTCCTCATGTACCCGTGTGTCGGAGGGTCGGGTATCGCCGAAGCATTCCTCGCTACCCCCCGACGGGTATTGGCCCGCCAGATGGTCAGGCGGGCCTCGAACGAAACCCCCTTGGCGGTGGATGAAGGTGTTGCGCTCCGCTGCCAAAACACCTAGCGGCCGCAGAGGATAGGGAGGACGGCAGCGCAACACCGCATCTCCTCTTCCTCTGCGGCCCCACCGCGACGCAACGATGGTGCGCCCCCATTTGGTCCCGGGAGATAGGACGCGCGGCAACGCAGCACCGTCACGTCTCTCCTCCCACGACCGCACCCGACTGCGAGGGACAGTTTTTCTGTCCCGCACTATTGGACGCATCCTGCGCAGGCCTCCGTCAAGCCCACGCGGAGCGTCCACTCCTGGGATCTCACTTAGCTTCACCGTGGGTGACCTAACCACGGTTACTGAGCCCCCCCACCACGATAAGGTGGAGATCCAACGGGAGGGTCAATAAGCAGCCTTAACTCGACCTACACTCAGTAGTCCAGTGCCCGTCAGTTCGTTCATAGTAATCCTATCGTCGCACATTGCTCGTACATTGCAACGTTTGCAGCACGTAAAAATAAATGTGTTTATAATGTAACTTTCTTGCCATTTATCACTACATAATATTTCTCTTGTTATGCATTCTTGGTTTTCTTGTACGCATAGACTTTTGTCACTCTTCATCTGGTATTCAGGCTTCTGGCTGTGGCAAAAATAAGTTTCTTGTACGATGCAATCCTTTATGTCTGTTTCGCTCATAGGTATAAATGTCCCTTTTCTAATAGGTACTCAAGGCCACGAAATCAGATATAGGTGATATCGCGTAGGTTTTGTTTTCATGACGCTTAGGGATTGGTATCAACTTGAAGATCTCGTACGTATCTCGACTGGTGAGCGGTATCCTTATCTCGAACAATAGGTACTCTTCCAGCATCCTTGCTTTGACCTTGAAGAGATTTTACATCTTGCGTATGTCCGAATGGATATTCTCTACGGGCAAAGAAACATCTTTAGGCAGCTTGCTTGAAATAGTTTTTAACTCATTGATGAGTTGGTCCGGTGTCACTAAGAGTACATTGAAGTGACCTTGATATACATCCATGATTGTATCCATAATCGTATCTTGTAATCCTTTCAAGTTGTTAAGTATATTTGTCGCTATGATAGCAGCATATGAAGTAGCATACTAAGTGATTTTACAATTGGGTCTCAATTGTAAAATCACTTAGTATGGTACTTGTTTTAACAGTGTTTTTCAACTCGAATACAGCCTTATCTAATGCCATCATATGTTGATTTATAATCTTGTGTTGTTGATTCATAGTATTCTCAGTACGTTTTAGTAAATTGTTTTCGGCTTCTATGATGGTTGTTTGATTTTTCCAGAGAGTTAGTATATGGTTCTGATCTTGCTTAAGTAAGGCGATGTCTCTCTTGTACTGTTCGGCGAATCGGCTGTTTAATACACCGAACAAAGTGTTGGCGAGATATCCGACTCCGTTGATAAGGCATCTCTTATGACGTAGCAGTTGGGCCGGCGCCTGGGTCGCGTCGAATTGCTGACTTGCCAATAGTTTCTTGTAGTGCGAGAGTTCATCGTAGTCGTGACGTAACTGGAGTTCTATTGCATTACATTGACCTTGTTCTTGTATTGTTTTGCATGTTGTATCGAGCGCTTGTATGTATGATTCGAGTGCCTTGTTGCCTCGTAGAAAGGGGTCCATGTCATAGTAGATGACGAGTTTCCATTCATCATTTATAAGTAACATGCTCGATAATTTATCAAGGTATAGGCCTTGATTTTTTCTGAGTTGAGTAATATTAACATGTGCGGTGCAAGTTGTTATGAATAGCAACAATGTTAATATCAAAGCGGTAAGAAGACTTCTGTAGGGGCTTTTTCTTGCCGCACTAGCCGGTTGCGCTTGACTGCTGGATGGTTTTTCATTGCAATTTGTTTCAGTATTGTAGCCGTAAGTATCGTGGCTGACCAGTCTTGATAGTTTGATAATTGGTCTCCTCATGTAGCCACTCTTCGTCTTTAGGGAGACACCACGCACATACCAATCGTTGCCGGGATGTAGTTCAGTCACTCGGCCCATAATCGACTTGCCTGGAGGTAGGTTTTCATCGTAGCCGTGTGGTTGACGGCATAGAATACAAGTGTCACCACGCCCTATCTTCCCGTGGGTGTCGTAAGAGGCGACTAAGGGAAAACACGATGCAAATACCATCTTTGCGTAGAGACTGAAAACTCGACTTCAAACCCTATACGACTGCCTGGTTGGTCTCGCGGCATAAATGTACGCGTGGGATCGGGAGGTCCCGGGTTTGATTCCTGGGTCGGGCAGTGTTATTGGGTTTTTCTGTCACAAAATTCTCAGTAGCAGCACGGAGTCTGGAAATGTACCCCGTAACGGCAATAGGCTCGCCGCTTATTACGTGGGACTAAAGTTTATCTGGCGAAAAGTGGCTGTAGAAATACACCTCTGCCTACCTCTTCGGGGTTATAGGCGTGAGACTATGTATGTAGGTTTTCATCGTGAACGAGAACCACATCATGCAACTTGATGTTTTCCTTTGGATTTTTCAATTTTGACCTTGATGTCAGCTGGGATAGATATTCTGAGTTCCATCTTTTTCAACTGTCTTGTGTTATTTTTTGCGTAAGACACCAACGTGTTCTCAAATCTCTCTCAGTGGGTACGATTGTCAACAGTGGCCCGCTTGTCAAAAAGTGAGATGGAATTAGGTACTATAGATCGTCGGGATCATCAGTTTGTTTTCTACAAAGAAATAAATATCGGAGTGATACATTCCAATTAATAACAAATAAAAAAATCGAAGGTATCCAATTTGGTACAGCCGTTCTCTCATTAAAATTATTCGCGAAAAAGCTAAACAGCATAGCAAATGGAAGAAATATAGTTATCCTCGTGACTACCATGAGTTTTCAATTTTACGCGCTAGGCAACATAGTATAAAAAAATCATATTTTCATAACTATATGATGCTCACAGAAAAAATGATAAGTAATTGTCCCAAAACTTTTTGGACCTATATTAAAAGTAAAAGAGGTGGTAGTCAATATCCAAAAGCTTTTACGTTAAATAATATGACATACGAAGATGGCAATGGTATTTGTACCGCATTTAGTAGTTACTTCCACAGTGTATTTGCTATGCCATCTGTACTTTCTACGAGCGCGGTTCAACTGGTGTAATTTCTACACTTAATATCACCCAGGACACAGTACTTAACATCTTGCGCACATTAGACAAAAATAAAGGTTCCGGGACTGATGGTCTACCTGCCATGTTTCTGCGTGGCTGTGCTGTTAGTTTGTCGCGTCCTATGACGTTGCTGTTCCCAAGGTCTCTGACTGATGGTGTCTTTCCATCGTTGTGGAAGGCTGCGCTTATTGTGCCTGTCCATAAGAAGGGCTCAAAATCGGACATAATGAATTATCGCCCGATATCGATTCTTAATACACTCAGCAAGGTGTTTGAGAAAATCGTTCATGGCAACATTTACTCGACGATAGCCAATGGCATAGGTCCGTACCAACATGGTTTCATTAGGCGACGCTCAACTACGTCGAACCTAGCTACCTTTAGCAATTATGTTATCAGTAATATGGAAACTTGTGGGCAGGTTGACGTCATCTACACAGATTTTGAAAAAGCATTTGATCGTGTGGATCACGTCAACCTGCTTCTAAAACTACAAAATCTTGGCATCCATGGTGACCTACTCAGATGGATTAGTTCCTATTTGTCCAAACGATCTCAGGCTGTTGTTGCTGGAGGTTTTCGGTCAGATTTTGTGGACATACCGTCTGGCGTTCCTCAGGGATCCTTGCTTGGACCTCTTTTTTACTCTGCGTACTTATATGATATCCAATCATGTTTTAAATATGCTAAACACCTCTTATATGCGGATGATCTGAAGATATATCTGCGTATCAGATCGAGACTCGATTGTGAACTTATACAACGTGATCTTAATTCTTTATATCTGTAGGTACTATTCACAAAATAATATCAATGTTAATATTTCGAAATGTCAAAGCATTAGTTTTAGTCGTCGCAAAAAGCCAATTCACTATACCTATAGATTTGATAATAAAATTATTGAAAGAGTCGATGTAGTCAGGGATCTTGGTATAATGCTAGACTCCAAATTACTGTTCTCTCAACATATTGATAGCATAGTTAATAAAGCTTCTCGTAATCTTGGATTTGTAATGCGCACCTGTAAACCATTCAGAAACCTCCACTGTCTTAAGATTGTTTACTGTGCCTATGTCCGTAGTATTCTTGAGTGCTGTAGTCCAATCTGGTCACCTCAATATAAGATTTATATTACCAGATTAGAAAATATTCAGAAAAGTATGTGAAATTCTTAAACTTTAAAAGCCACAAGCGTCATTCTTCTTATCTCGCTGACTGTAGACACTATCACTTGCTTCCACTCGACGATAGAAGAAAGATGTTGGATATGCTTCTCCTATTTGACATTCTACGTGGTGAGATTGACAGCGTTGATCTTTTGTCGTGCATAGAATTTTGCACACAAAGGTCTCGCACAAGACACACCCACTTACTTAGTGTACCTTCTCACCGTTCCAATTATGGGCAAAATGCTGTTATGACTCGACTGCCTCGCATTTATATAGACCAATTTGAAAGCCTAGATATATTTCATTTATCTAAGGTATCTTATCGCAAATTACTTGTGGAGATACTCACCAACAAACAATAAATAATAAACAACAAATAATAATTTGTGTAATAAATGATTCTTGTTTAATAAATGATTCTTGTTTAATAGGGCGAATAAACAATTGAACATCTCTTCACTTCCTAAGCACCCTTGTTATGTTTATACACAGCTAACAGAGTTACTAGCTTATCAGCTGTCTCTGATCCCAAGATGATATCTCAGCATTGTCGTAGGGTTAGCACGCACATACATATAGCACAAAAGCTTGTTTCAACTTAATATATGTATTCATTTAAGCATGTTTACGCACAGCTAACAGAGTTACTAGCCTATCAGCTGTCTCTGATCCCAAGATGATATCTCAGCATTGTCGTAGGGTTAGCACGCACATACATATAGCACTTTATTATTGTTATTATTGTTTTCCGGATTACTTGATGTTAATTTATGTTTATGTTCATTTTTATATTTAGTTACCCTTTTTCGCCACTTTCTGGTTTGTATAATGCATGCTGTGAAACTCTGTAATGGGCTTTAGAATTCCATGTCACATTGTTACCATATATTGTACCTTTGTAAACAAGCTGTTGAGTTTCCTATCAATAAATAAATAAATAAAATAAATAAATAAATCAGTTAAGGCGCATAACGGCCTTGAATTTAGGCACGCCTCTATCTGTACCAGTAACGTGGAGAACTCTTCGTTTCTAAGCATGTAAGCCTCTGTTCTCCAATCACTCGCTTGAGGTCAAACTTGAAGCTTTTTACAGCCGCTTCCCAGAGACCTCCCGCCGATGGCCACGCGGGAGCGTTGAAGTGGAACGTGATTTCCATATCAACTAACTCTTTATTGAAACGAAACGTAGCTCTTAATTGAAAGTTTGCAAAATTTCCTAATATTCTTCATGTAAAGTTCTACATGCGCCAACAAAATTGCGCCCATTGTCGCAATAGATATCATGGCCATTCTGCGTAGAGCCGCAATGAAGGATGATGTACTCAGGTCGGACACCAATTCTAAATGCACGGTCTTGGTTGCCATGCATACGAAGACGGCAACATATGGTTTTGTGGTTTTTACTCCACGGCTCCTAATGCTGACGCGGTGACATGTGCGGTAATTGGACCGTACACAAACTGAAGAGTAAAATGCCGATTGAGGAGGTATAGTATATCCAAGTATTTACAGGACAAGACCACTTACATAAGTAGTGCAATTCAATGAAACAAACTTCGAGCTTATAGTTGCCTTTCTAATTATATAAAAAAAATTCAAACTTTCATACCAATTTCTAGGAATATTGATACATTTTGCGACGTGCTATCTGGACGGATATTCGTTAAGAGCTTGTAGAAATAAAATATAGTTTGATTTTAAATTTTCTTACGGGATATACACCACGTATACCTAAATTTCACACATGTACAATACATCCGTGAATATGGCGTTTGGAACAGTGCTTAAATATCGGTTTCTAAAAAAAAATAAGTGGTTTAAATGACCGTCAAAGTTTAAAATATACCTAGTTTGCGCGTCTACGTAAGCACAACGAAGGGTGAAAGCTAGTACGTATATAAATATTCCTACTAAGTAAGTGGATATATTAATCCACGAAGTCATTATCCTAAACTAAGTTTAATGCCCAAATGTCATACGCAATTCACCGCACGTCTGCGTAATGGGACATTCAGCAATCCAATATATAAATCACATCGACACAATGATGGCTATAAGATACGTTTACAGCATGTCACCAAAACTGTGATCTTCCTAGAAATCGTGTAAAATAATGTACAGATAAATAGTCTTCTTGGAAAAACAGAAATATAACCAAAAGCAGATCTTCTGGAGGGCCCAACAGAGTCACCATTGTTTCTGTCTTTCACAGTCAACTGATGGACACATGAACAGATAACATGTGAATACTTTTATTGACTCACATGGTATATTTGGCCGACTATTGGCTCACGCTGAATAGACAGGTTGGCAAAGGGTACCTTGTAGAGGTTTCTGTATATTTCCAATGCTCCGTGTATTTCCCTTAGTCGCTGATTGCGAGACCCACAGAATGAAATCCGACTAACAATTGTTTTCTTATTCAGTCACCACTTAGATACCGACAGATCACATAACCTTCTTAAATGTACATAATAAGTTATTAATAATTAATAAATATAATTATTTTCATTGCCAACCGGTTAAAATGTGCAAAATATCTGTATTTGAGAATGCTTAGTAATAGGACAATTTATAAATTTAATCACAGGGGGCAAAAATGTATAGGAGTATGAAAGGGTATGGTCTACTGATCAAATATGCAGAAAGGCATCAAAATCTGACCAAGAGGTTTCGAGAAATAGCCCCCTGACATGTGTCTCATAAACAAGACAAGTAGAAGAAACAAAATAAAATTTGACTTCTAAATAAGAGAGACTTCATTCATCAATTTTATGATATTAACGAAAGCTACCGGCGCCTAGCATGATACGTCTCCTAAAATTAAGCAAACCAGGAAATACTATATAAATACTTGTAGATAATTTAAGAGAACATAATATCCGGTAAATACGTTCTAAGTCTAAAGTGCATAAGTAATTCTTCAATGTAATTACTTATGCACTTTACCAATCAAAATCATATCTCACAACTTTCGACTAGCGGAAATAACTGTCACCAGCACACCCTATATAAAACAAGACAATGTCATCTATAAAAATATAGTATATCACATCCAATCACACGCCCTAGGAGATAAAAACCGAGTATCATCTACCCAGCAGTAACGCCCTAAGGAAATTAAGGATTCTATCCGTATCTAGCTTAATCCCACAGAAATAGTAAGCCGGAAAATTGCAAATTAAAAGCAGCCCATTCTAAACCAAATTTGCACTTTAACACCTGAGAAATAAAATTGCGTTTTACGTGCACTTTAAGAATCGGAAACAAATAAAAAGGTTGATTTCCCAACGAAGGGTCTAGATAGGTTCAATTAATTAAGGATGCCTACACGATCACTTTATTGAGAGGTTATTATTGAGAATTTGTACGATACAGTGAGTAAACGAAGACAATGAGTATGAAATGGGGAATGTTTTAATTAAAATTAAATTGTATCGTTCAACTGTTCAGGGAATAATAAAAGGCATTGAAGAATGAGACAAATTTTATGGATGTGGCAATAAAATAATAGCAGTGTACGTAATTGCACAATCAGTATTATAGGAATGATTCGAATTAAAATTTTGAGTTTCTTGATAGTTTGACCGATTGTTTTACATTGCAGGTATTTAGTAATAAAAGTAACTTAGTGTTTCAAAATAATTTTCTTAAATCTTGCCCTCATTTTGACATACAAGCTCTATTTATTGAAACAGGATTTAACATATAAAATCCTGTTAAACAAAAAAATACGTACGTGACCATTTTTATTTTTGGTGTCGGGTTGGAAAATCCTCATGGAGACCCTCCGCCCTGGGGGCAGGGACGAAGGGGACTGTCAGACTCTTACTGACTAAAAACCAACCCGTGCTCCTCATGTACCCATGTGTCGGAGGGTAGGGTTTCACCGAAGCATTCCTCGCTACCCCTCGACAACGCCAAGAAGACACAGGTGTGTCTTCCACCCCAATTCGAAATGCTGTTCAAAACCTGGTCAAGCTCAGCAACAAGTTTTTGCCTATTTTCGTCAATGTCGGCCTGCTTAGCCGCAGGATGGCCGAGATACCGCCCATGCACGGTACTGTCATCTGCATAGCAATGTATGTTCCCAAAAGTGAGCATATCATTGATATGCAGAAGAAAAAGTGTGGGTGATAAGACGAATCCCTGGGGCTCACCAGCATTAACCTGCATAAACTTTGAATTTTGACCTTACCTTACCGACTGAACCAGGGCCGAAGTCTGCTGTTGCTGGTGACAAAAGTGGACGGAATATAGCATTCCATACCTAAGCTACAAATCAACATAATTCTACATTGAATACAGTACTTTCGCGGTTTGCGAGGAATGGCTTCATCTCTACTGGAAGACGACGCCGAAGTCAATGTACTTCTCCTGCGCAGTTGAGTCTTCCTGACTCGTTTCCTTACATTCTTAGGCAAGGGCGGTGTGCCCGCTTCATCATCCAATGCTTTTGCTTGTAATACTGAAACGTGATAAAGAAAAATCAAACACATAAGAAAAACATATCCACTTGAACTAGAGTCGCACTAGCATAGCGGAAAACATATCCGCCTCAGTCCTAGTGGAAAGCATATCGACTACAACTGGAATCATACTTGCATAGCGGAAAACATATCCGTCTTGGCCCTAGTGGAAAACATATCCACTAGAACTAGAATCGAACTAGCATAGCTGAAACCATATCCGCCTCAGTCCTAGTGGAAAACATATCCACTAGAACTGGAATCATACTAGCATAGTGGAAAATATATCCGCCTCAGTCCTAGTGGAAAACATATCCACTAGAACTGGCATCATTACTAGCATAGCGGAAACCATATCCGCCTCAGTCTAGTGGAAAACATATCCACTAGAATTGGAATCATACTAGCATAGCGGAAAACATATCCGCCTCAGTCTTAGTGGAAAACATATCCACTAGAACTGGCATTACTAGCATAGCGGAAACCATATCCGCCTCAGTCCTAGTGGAAAACATATCCACTAGAATTGGAATCATACTAGCATAGCGGAAAACATATGAGGCATATAGAATCAAATGCAGCTAAGTGCCATATTTTCAAAAAATGAACTAAGTATGAAGCCATCTAGTGTTCTTTTAGTATCATCTCTTCATAAATTTATAACAAGAAACAAACACAGCTAAGGCCCTTGAAATTACGTTCAAAAATTGAATTTAGGATCAAATACAGCTAAGTGACCTCATATCATATTCAAAAACAGCTAAGTGATGGAACAGCCAATCATAGCGCTTGAATTCTCGAAAACAAAATGGCGATTTCTATACAACGATGTTAATCACACCCGATGTTTTATATGGTAATTTAGTGTTTAAGTATATTACTATATAAAGTGTCTCATTACTAAAACACACACGAACAAACACAATATCACACACCTTCCAAACAGGAAAATATCGACAACCGCGAAATGTAGGTACCAGATGAAAACCAGCGTCCGGCGTCACCGCTAGACATTGAGCTGATCTGGGCACCTTTTCAGACTGGTCGTAGGACACATAGTTTCATGTTTCCGTTAATCTTTGTGTAAAGTAGGTAAGTATTAAAATTATTGTGTTGTACTATGTCTTCCTGTGACTTTACTGAATAAAGTTTCATTCATTCATTCATTCATTCATTCATAGCGGAAACCATATCCGCCTCAGTCCTAGTGGAAAACATATCCACTAGAATTGGAATCATACTAGCATAGCGGAAAACATATCCGCCTCAGTCCTAGTGGAAAACATATCGACTAGAACTGGTATCATTACTAGCATAGCGGAAACCATATCCGCCTCAGTCCTAGTGGAAAACATATCCACTAGAATTGGAATCATACTAGCATAGCGGAAAACATAATATCCGCCTCAGTCCTAGTGGAAAACATATCCACTAGAACTGGCATCATTACTAGCATAGCGGAAACCATATCCGCCTCAGTTCTAGTGGAAAACATATCCACTAGAACTGGAATTTTACTAGCATAGCGGAAAACATATCCGCTCTTGGTGGAAAACATATCCACTAGAACTAGAATCATACTAGCATAGCGGAAAACATATCCGCTCTTGGTGGAAAACATATCCACCAGAACTAGAATCATACAAGCATAGCGGAAAACATATCCGCTCTTGGTGGAAAACATATCCACCAGAACTAGAATCATACTAGCATAGCGGAAAGCATATCCGCTCTTGGTGGAAAACATATCCACCAGAACTAGAATCATACTAGCATAGCGGAAAACATATCCGCTCTTGGTGGAAAACATATCCACCAGAACTAGAATCATACTGGAATAGCGGAAAACATATCCGCTCTTGGTGGAAAACATATCCACCAGAACTAGAATCATACAAGCATAGCGGAAAACATATCCGCTCTTGGTGGAAAACATATCCACCAGAACTAGAATCATACTAGCATAGCGGAAAGCATATCCGCTCTTGGTGGAAAACATATCCACCAGAACTAGAATCATACTAGCATAGCGGAAAAAATATCCGCTCTTGGTGGAAAACATATCCACCAGAACTAGAATCATACTAGCATAGCGGAAAACATATCCGCTCTTGGTTGAAAACATATCCACCAGAACTAGAATCATACTGGCATAGCGGAAAACATATCCGCTCTTGGTGGAAAACATATCCACCAAAACTAGAATCATACTAGCATAGCGGAAAACATATCCGCTCTTGGTGGAAAACATATCCACTGGAACTGGCAACCTGCGCCGTTGACTCTCCCTTACTCTTTTCCTTACATTCTTAGGCAAGGGTGACGTGCCCGCTTCATCATCAAATGCCTTTGCTTGTAATACACAGTTGTAGTTGAAGGCTTAGCTTATTCAGTAACATAGCAGCGTTAACATTTGCCTTCTCTTGTACCTTGTGGGCACACTTCATTGGATACGTCCATGCCACTTCTGAGATTCTAAGAAAACACCAAGTCCAGTATAAACCACTCCTCGTTTATTTCAATTATTACTGGTACACCTTTGTGATTGTATCACACACTGTTACAATATTTCCTGCTAGCTACTTCGTTACGTCCGTTAAGGCCGAGAGTTGTTATAAGACTAACTGTGGCATCGCGCCTTTCACTTCGACTCGTCCCTTTTCATAATTATCAAAAAAAGTGGGTAGTTAGTGAAGTGAGGTGCGCGTTGACGTATAGCCCATAAATCATTTGAGTGTTTATAAAATAATTCTCGTAATTAATACTAAACTAAACCAAAAATATGACATTATCTTCTGATTCATACAAATGTATGTAATAAGTTACAGCAAATCTGTATATATAAAATCCTTGCGTTACTGACTGACTGACAGACACGCTACAGCCGAATCTACTCGGTGCAAGAAGCTGAAATTTAGCATGTATGTTCCTTGGCGACCGAAGGGGTGCACTAAGACGGGATTTCCCAAAATTCCCACGGGATCGGGCAAAACGGGAAATCCGAAAATATGTGCGTGCGAAGCCGCTGGCGTCGACTAGTATTATATAAACACTTTATTATTTATTTCGAGTGCCATGAATTTTCGTGTCCAGAAAACACGAAGAAAGAATAAAAACTACATTCAGTGCCATTTTAAAGTACGTATTATTAATGAGGGATAATAAAATAAAAATATTAACACTACAGCTCGCAGAAGTTATGATATAAAGTCCTTGAAGTGAATCATATCGTGTTATCTATACATTTAATAAATCTGTAAGTGATCGATATCTGTATATGGAAGATATTTAGGAGAAAACTATTTTAAGGGGTTTTTATTATAGAAGAGAACCCAAAAATATCATTTTTACAATTTTTTCTGTTTGTCTGTTTATCTGTTTGTCTGTTTGTCTGTGCGTTTGTGGACGCTAATTTCAGAAACGGCTTTTCGGATTTGAATGCGGTTTTCACTGGTATATCGTGTGAAGCCTCATTTAACATTTAGTGTTTGTTTTATTCGAATCGGTTCATAAATAAAAATGTTATGTCAATTTAAACATAACGATGTATTTTTTCGGTTGAAATTTGTCCTATAGTAATGTAAATAAGTAACTCTTTAGTTGAATTGGTTAAAACTTAATATAGTATGATCTGTAAAATGTAAAATTACGACGGTTGAAAGATTATAAATGGTCATTTTCGAAAATTTATATTATCCATTTTAAAATGAGCTCTATTCTGTATAATTTATGATATTGCATAGGGTTCAGCTTAGGCTGGTTATTTTCACGCGTGTATTAAGTGCGCTGTGTAGCAAGTCATTTACTAACCGGAGGGTATCAACAGTGGGATAACGCTTTGTCTGAAGCAAGTATAAGTGAAAGTCCTCATCGATTACGCCATTTCTTTGCAGAAATGCTGGAGTTCTGCAAACTTTCAGAAACTGCACATTTATGGCATAGCTTTCAAAACGAATTGGCCGAGGAATTTTTCAGGCACGCACAACCAACTAATAAATCGCTTGCTATTAAAAACATAGCTATATCTATCCTATAACTCAATATGGCCTGCCCGAAGCATAATTTGATGGTGTAAGTATTAATAATATTAGGCGATGTATATGAATAGGTAAACTATATATCCATTAAACTAACCGAAATCCTGCAAAATGATGTCTCGAGACTAACTGAAGAACAGCGTTTAATGTAATTATGATCGTGTGTGTTGTAGCGTGGATAGTACTTTGAGCAAAATAGTAGTAGCTCCCGGTAGAACTGGAAATACTTTTCTTATTAAGATGATTTTGGCGAAGAAACGAAGCTAAAGTAAGATTACGACAGCTGTTGCTTTATCGGGTACTAGAGGGTGACATCAGCTACACCCGCACATTTTTATAAACATAAATTCATAACTTCACGCTTTTAACACCGAAGTGGAAGACAGGATGTGTATTACACACCCTCATTTCGCCAGTTATGTTTCGGTCCTAATGTAATACCGGGCTCATTATTAAGCGAGCGATGATTAACATTTTAAATACTCACATAACTTCAAAAAGACAGGGGTTTGTGCTCGGGGTACCTGGGGATCGAACCCGAGACCATCGTCTCAGCAGTCCGTTACGTACACTGGGCCATGGCCGCTTATAAATTTCATAATTTCTGCCCGATCCTGTAGATTCGAGAAATCCCTTCATAGCGCACTTCTACGGTCCACGAGCAACATACATGCAAAATCACAGCTTCTTGCCACCAATCGTTTAGGCTGTGCGATGTCTGTCAGTCAGTCACTAATGCAAGAATTTTATTTGTATAGACCGATAGCAGCCATATCGTTATCAGGAGGGAAAAGTGCCAACAATGTTTAAAACTCTGATCGACTTAGACCACACTGAGAGCTCTGTAATATTATCTAGAAACAGCTACAAAGCTAAAATTTTCCTTACCTTTCCTACCATATGAGATGAATGCACGATGACAAACCGTAAAGCGGTCGAAGCTAAAGTGTATGTGCGGTAAAGTGTAGATCCTACATTAAAGGATATCAAGCAAAATTACCAAACCATGGGCGGTATTTTTTGTGGCGATTTTTGTCAGACTCTGCCTGTTATACCGCGTGGGACAAGATCTGATGTAGCTAATCTGTCTATAGAGTTCTACACTGTAGGATTCTATTATCGCTATGCATTTGAGATAAAATATGCGAGCGCAAGCAACATATGAAAAAGGGCTATTTAGAAACCAAGTAACGGACACGGGATAGTAAAAATTGTAGAGTATACCTATTTCTATCAACATAACGAGTTATGGAAGACAAAGAATCAACGAACTATTGAAATTCCAGTGGAATTTTTGGAATCCATCAAAGCTCATGGATTGCCATTTCAAAAGACATAACATAACTTCACACCGTAATCGCCGAAGGAGTAGGCAGAGGTGCACTACACACGCCGAGCCTATTACCATCCCATACCATCTACCTGGCACATTATTAGGCGAGCTATATTTAACATTTTTAATGCAGACATAACTTTGAAAAGTCAGTGATGTGTGCGGGGGGCGATGGCCGGGGATACTTGGGGATCGAACCCGATACCATAGTCTCGGCAGTGGTACGTACACCACTGGGCTATCTCAAAAGAAATTAAAAAAGTAACCCCACTAAAGCTTTATGATTGCACCAGAAAAGTGACTAATTTACAACGAAACGTGATCGAAGCAGAGGTTTTAATAGGATGCGGAACAGCTGATAATGTTTATATGTATATACCCCGGATGTACCTATTTCTCTGATTCCAAACAATTTTTCGTTTAGTTTCAAACGTGTCCAGCTTAGCTTAAGGCCAAACGCTGAAAGTTGCGGGTGTGGATCTAAGTAACAGCTGTTTTCGCACGATCAGCTTAATGTAGCTCTGTCACGTGTTAGCGAGCTTAGGCACCTTTATGTTTGTATCCCCGAAGGCTATCCTCATGTAGTGGAGAAGAGGAACACTTGGCAACACTGTAAACGTCAGACGTAAAATTACGTAGCTCTGTAATTTTAAAAGTTTTATTTTATTTTAAATGAATATTAAATGCTTGAATATCATTTATGTTATCATATTGTGCATATAATTGTGAAAGACATTGAGTTTGGTGTTTGAAAGCTCGATACGAACAGTTTTTGGCGGACAGATCTACTACCGGGTGTCAACGGACGGATTTGAAATCATCTTTAAACCCGGGGAGTATCTTACTTATTAACTTACACTCCTCATCACACATTTACTCGGCTCACACCAACGTGAGCTTCGTCCATCACACACTGACACAGTTTCTGTCTCCTTTTGCTTGACAAGACGTGGAAGCAAAATCGAAGACTGAACAAACGCCCCATACGAACACCTACTACACTGACACTTCACATTTATTTAAGTGTTTATATCTTTAACAAGGCCCCTATATATAATATCTTTATAAGTAATATAATATAAAAATTTATACAAATTAGTAAAGGACAATGGCAGAATTTGGTCTGGGTTTGTTGTGGCGACCTTAAACTTCATATGAACAAAACAAATTGTTTTTTTTTTCTACTATTTTTTAAATTTTCACTTTGTCTCGTTAAAGCTGGAGTATTTTATGATGATAAAAAGCACTCCAATTGATTACGAATACTTTTTTTATTTGATTGTTGCCATAGATAATGTTGTGACAGGAATAGACGTGAGTGCTTTATCCGTATCGATTATTAAATAAGTAATCGATACGATCGACCTTTACAGAGTTGGTTTGGTTTAAAATGCAGTTATTAAATATATTTTAATCAACATTATATCAATAAGCTAATATTTTTGAAGCAAAACAACGTTTAAATCAAATAAAAACGTCACAGCATCGTTTTAAAGATGTATCGATTTCACATAAAATCGATTTAAAATGTGCAGCTCTGCTGTTGTCGTTGGCGGTGACAGTTAGATGCTACAAAATACTTCCGCGTTTTGATGTCAATCTGACATATGTCATTTGATAATTCAAACGTACCTACCTACATTGTTTAACTTTCATACTATAACTTTCCTTGTACCTACATTGTTCATTCTTAACTAAAACTTCAAACACCGATATCTTCTTTTTCCACCTTTCCTGAGTGAAAATAGAATCATTTGTAGACTCTGTTACTTACGCCAAATTTTTTGATTTATTTTTTATTACTGTTCGCTTCAATTTAATTTCAGACATTTTGATGTATGGAGATCTGCCATTGTCCTTTGCCAAGATTATATTTTTCATTTACTACCTACATATTTTGCCTAATTAATTAAAAATTGAATAACACCTTTACTTTCAATAATATTTTTCCTTTTCTGTTATTTGTCTACTGTCCTTCTAGCTATAAATATTTATTTAAATAAATATATTTATTTATTTATCTATAAACTCCTACTCATTGTCATTACTGACTTATCTCTTTTCTGACATCTTGTTTATCTTTCTGTCCATAGGTGTTTGGCGTATCCTTGGCTATGAGCCATTCCACAATGAGCATTATGATGACCCGGAAGGCCACAGCGAAGGATCTAGAGAACAAGCTGAGAGTAACCTTGATAGAATTAAAGAAGTGCCAGGAGGAGAACATACACCTACTGAAGGAGCGTGCAGACTGTGAAGAGGACATCAGGATTGTCAACGATAGGGTTTCCAACCTGAAGGCTCAGCTCGCAGAACTCCATATTGAGTATATGGACACACTGGCCCAGCGAGATAGGTTACAGGAAGAAATACATTTATTGACCGCTAGCAATGATGCCCATTCATGGTCTATGAGTCGCATTAGGGAATTTGAATGCTGTTTAGAACAATCTATAATAAATATTAAATCCCTAGAACAGACTGTTGAGGAATTAAACAGTAGTAAAACTCAGAACCTTTATACAGAGGTTGTAGGTACTAGCTTAGGTCACAGATCTACTAAACCATTTAAATTAAACACAAGTGGCCTGAAACGACATAGAAAATATAATAAACTAAACAAACACATTAGGAAACTAATCTTTAGCCTAAAACAATACAAGAAAAATAAAGTAACATCCCAGCAATATAAAGTTTTAGTTTCTGAGCGTTCAGAATTGTTATTAGACAAAAGTACAACACAGAGTTGATAAATAGTAAAATGCTGTATGATCAACATACTAGGGATTTCAAAGGTCAAATTACCTCTTTACAGTCTCAAATAGATAGGATGAACACCCAATATCAAAATGAGGTTCAGGATTATATTAGGAAATATGATGAGATAGCTCAGGTAGGTAGGCAAAATCTTGAGTATGTGAAAGCTTTGACAAACACCAATACTTGCCTAAATAGCATAAAATCAACCATACCCACTTGTGAGTATCAGAATATTTTTGATATTGACAAAAGTTATTATTTAGCAAATAATACAACAGATAGGTCTTCCTTAGGTAGGAATGGCACAAATAAAGTTTATATGTTCTCTGATAGGCTAGGTTTAGGCTTAGGTAGTTTAATAAATTGTGAATTGAAACAACACAATATTTTTAATTATTGCTATCCAGAGTCTTCTTTTTCACATCTAATTGATAAATTAAATACAACAATATTTGATAGGGAGTCCAAAATAATTATCTCATACGGTGATAGTCAAATGGTGACTAAAAAAGATATAATTAATTTAACAGAAGCTATGTTATCACTTCACAGAACATATGATTGCAAATTTATTAGTATGACTTTGCCTTATACTTGTAGTTTAAATGCTATGATGAATAGACATATTCATGAACATAACTTGATGTTATACAATTTGACATGGCAATATAAGGATTTTATTTTATTTTTGACATCAATAATTTTATTAATAATTTTACATTGACTAAAGATACTATGTATCTGCCACTATTTTATAAAATTCAAGTTGCTAAATTATTAGCATATAATATACAAAATGACACAGGTACATGTAGGGTATCCAAGAATTTAGTTTCTGTAAATAGTTTCTATCCTTATAATTCTTCTATTGAGAATACTGACACAAGTTCTTTAAACTTAAGAACAGGACAAAGGGTAGACATATTGAACTGACTGTAGCACATCAAAACATACAAGGTCTATCTGGCAAGGATTTAGAATTAGGTTTATATTTAGAAAATCATAGTATTAAAGTTATGTGCATTACGGAACACTGGCTTAAAGAATACCAGATTAAATTCATAAATAACACACAATACACAGTACACAGTGCCTTCTCTAGGAAACAAGCTATTCATGGTGGATCATTGATTATTGTTTCAAACAGTTTAACATGTAAAGAATGGAAAGACATAGCTAGCTTGTCTATAGAACGCACGGTGGAACTGTCATGCGTTGAGCTTGAGCAGCATATTATTATACTAGAGGACGCCAGCAGCTACGCCTGCACTTTTTTTAAATTTACTCGTTTTGGCCGATCCCGTGGGAATTTCGGGAAATCCCTTCTTAGTGCACCCTACGGTCCCCAAGGAACATACATGCCAAATTTCAGCTTCCTGCGCCCAATAGTTTCGGCTGTAGCGTATCTGTCAGTCAGTCAGTAACGCAAGGATTTTATATATTAAGATGTGTATATCGTCCTCCATTAAGTGACTTTAATTTGTTTGAGTCTGTTATGGAAGATGCAATTAGTAAAATTAGGAGCTATAAGAAAGGGATTATAGTTTGTGGTGATTTTAATGTTAACATTCTTGAAAATTCAATAATGACTTGTAGATTTTAAATTTAGATCATTTAATTTGAAAAATTTATTTCTTGAACCAACTAGAATCACGGCAACATCTTTCACCTGTCTTGATAATATATTTAGTAATTGTATTGTTTCAGATAGAGTAGTTACTTCTGAATTAACTTCGGATCACTGTGGTCAATTAGCTAGGTTTCCATATTACAATGATAGCATCGTACAGAGAGTGTTGGTTAGGCCATTACCTGGGCATAAGTTTAATGAATTCCGAAATAAAGTATTGATTGGAATGAATACTATGAATCCTGACTTAATAGAAATAGATTCGCCAAATAAGAATTTTATCAATTTATTTAATATAGTTAATAACACGTTTCAGAATACTTTTAAGACTAAGGAGAAAGTAATTAAGGAATCTCGAACTTTTAATGAGTGGGCTACTGCGGGGATTTACAAAAGCAGAGCAAAAATGTATGAGTTGTATGGTATGAAAAAATACAATTCTGATTTAAACTTCACTGAGTATGTTAGGAATTATTCTAAAATATTTAAAAGAGTGTGCAATACAGCTAAAGCTATATTCGTTAGGAATAAAATTAAACAATCTTCGAATAAAGTTAAGGCAACCTGGCGAGCTATTAATGAAACAACAGGTAAGACAACATTAAGAAGTAATAGTTTTAGTCTTCTTGATAATGATAAATTAATTCATAATGACGAAGAAGTCGCACACACATTTAATAACTTGCTAGCATACCACTTACTACTACTAGAGAATTAAAATCATCAGCTATAGTCGCAGAAAACCTATTAGAGTCTAGTGTAGGAAAATGTGAAGTAATATTTAAATTTCATAGTATTAGTTCTACCGATATTATAAATACTTTTAAGTCTTTAGAGTCTAAAAATACAGGTGATCTCTGGGGCATTTATGTTAAGGTTTTGACAAGTATAATTGATGTAGTGGCTCCTTATTTAAGCAACTTATTCAATAAGTGTATTAAATCTGGCAGTTTTCCAGATCTTATGAAACATAGTAGAATAATACCTCTGTTCAAATCCGGCAATAAGACTGATCCTAGTAATTATAGGCCAACATCGATACTACCTGCTTTTAGTAAGATTTTTGAATAGATCATACTCAAGCAACTACTTAGACATTTTAATCAAAACAGCCTCCTTCATGGTGAGCAATATGGTTTTACCAAGAGTCTCTCGACAACAGATGCAGGAGTAGCGTTACTCAAACATATCTACAGTGCTTGGGAGAATTCCCAAATTGCTGTTGGTGTGTTCTGCGACCTTTCGAAAGCATTCGATTGTGTCTGCCATGGGACGCTCTTGTGCAAGCTTAGACATTACGGCGTCCAGACTAAAGCATTGGATGTCATTAAGTCGTACTTAAGTGACAGGATCCAATGTGTTGAAATAAATGGCTCAAAATCCAGTGGCTTACCTGTTGATTTAAGTGTGCCACAGGGCAGCATCCTAGGGCTTTTCTTGTTTCTTGTTTACATAAACGATTTACCTTTTTACTCGAAAAACATTTGTGACGTTGTACTGTTTGCTGACGATACTTCTTTGATATTTAAAGAAGATAGAAATAAGGAACACTTAAAAGAAATAAACAGTGCACTCATTCAAGTGACTAAATGGTTTTATGTAAACAATCTAGTACTGAACGCCAAAAAAACAAAATGTGTTAAGTTTGCTCTGCATAATGTCAGAAACCTTGGTCCTAACATAGTTTTAAATGACGATGTACTCGAAACAACCGAATCCACATTATTTCTAGGATTAACACTTGATTCGAAGTTACAATGGGGTGCGCATGTTACATATCTCTCAGGGAAACTTAGCTCAGCTGCTTATGCCGTTAAGAAGGTTCGTAGGTTGACTGATGTCGATACGGCTAGATTGGTTTATTTTAGTTATTTTCATAGTGTTATGTCATATGGCATATTGTTATGGGGTAGAACTGCTGATATCCAAAATATTTTTATATTGCAGAAACGGGCAGTTAGGGCCATATACCAGTTAAAGACAAGAGTCTCACTCAAAGAAAAATTTAAAACTATTGGTATTCTTACTGTAGCGTCACAATATATTTATGCCAGTGTTATGCATGTAAGACTAAATATAAATTCTTATAAAATGAATAGTGACATACACAATATCAATACTAGAAATAGACCGTATTTTCGTTTGCACAAAATGCATAGCTCTTTTATTGGGCTCAGTATTCGCATATACAATAAATTACCAACTTATATTTTAGACTTGCCATTATGTTCGTTTCAGGCAGAAGTTAAAAAGAATCTTATAAATAAGGCATATTACAGTTTGAAGGATTATTTTGATGACAGGAGCGCTTGGAAGTAGTTGTTCGCTTTTGACTAGGTCAATAATTAATAGTTTTATTTTATAGTGTAGTAGTTAATTACGATATTCTCATTTCATACTATATTTTGCATTCATGTTCCACACTTTCATTATAACTTTGCGGATTTGTAAAATGTGGGTAACTCGTGGTCATGGGCTAACTAATAGGTTGGTTTCATATACCGTTACTTTCTGCTTCATTCACCTCTACCATAGTTCTGACCATGTTCGCGAGCTGCCTAAATTAAAAAGATGTAAGTGGATGCTCCTGTTTCACCATATTTACTTTGAGAGGCTTACCATATGAACATCATTTACTGCTTGAGTATGATATCAATAGGTACTAAAAATTTTACTAGTAGATGTCTACAATGTGAAACAGTTGCAGCTCCTTACAAAAATAAAATGTACCACTATTATATTTGTTTGAAAAGAGTGGTCATGAGTTTTATTGCCCGTTCTTTCTCGTGGTTCTACCTATTGCATTGCGAACGTGGCAGTAAATGTAAATGTAGAATCATTAAGTAATTAACTTAAATTTTGACGTTCATAAGCGTCACTTTGTGGCCTAGATGAATAAATGATTTTGATTTTGATTTTTGAGTGTACAAAGAAGCCTTAATGTAGATTATTAGATAATAAATGAAGAAACAAAGTCCACGCGAACGGAGTCGCGGGCACAGCTAGTGTGAAATATATTATCAAGCCAGTGTTACGTCAGTTTCGATCGCGTGAGCTTTGAGAAGTCAGTGACTGACAAATAGTTGGCAGAAACTGCGGCCAGATTAAAGAGATAAATGTTGATTGGCCATTTAGTTTTTAAAGATTGAAGAATTGATCGCCGCTTTGCTGAAAGAGATATTTGATGCTAGTGCCGTAAGTCTGAAGTGCAGTATAATATATAGGAGGTCATGTTACGAGAAATTATTAGTGCCATAGAGAGGGACACATTTAAAAACAGAGAAAATACACAGCAAAGCCATGACGCCTTATAACAACTATCACAATCAGACCACGCTGGGCATTAATACAAAACACATTAATTTTGACGAACTGGCATATTTTCTGCCACAACCTCACCTAAGCTCACATTTTTATTTGATAGTCAACTTATCAAAAGTAGCATTGAAGAATCCAAAATCCAGTCCAATTTTAAATAAATATTATACATGCTGTCACCCGCGGCTCGAATTTTGTTTATCTTTCGTAAAAAATATTTTGTTTTTTCATAAAAAGAGCCTTTGGTACTCAAGAGTATGTGTACAAAGTTTCATGATGATCGGTTAAGTAGTTTTCGCGTGAAAGCGTAACAAACAAACTTACATTCCTATTTATAATAATAGTAGCACTGCATGTGCTACATCCAAAGTTCTTTTTAATTTCTGAATAAGTACTTTACCCATATTACATCCAAACCAAAAAGAGATGTGACGAAATCGAACAGAAATAATAAAACTTATTTCGAAGATTCAATTAACTGACAAGTAGGTACTTAAAATATAATAATATATCCACTGGGACATAGTGTGGGAAGATGTGTACTCATTATAAAATATTGATAAGAAGCTTGTTCGTGGAAATTTTAAAGTAAACTCAATCCTTGTTTACTTCGATTCACCTTTAAAATCGGAGCAAGGTGGTCCACTCATTGCTTTTTTGTTTATCCACTGACTCAGTGATTCTTGTAATTGTTTCAAGTACTATTTTACAGCACTTATGGCGATGATTAAATAAATTGGCTTTGTTTGAGTTGAGCAGTTGCGTATTATTTCTATTTTTGAACGAGGCGACCTCAATCGATTATTTGATATTGCTCAATTATATCTTTTTTCACACCGAAATTTAGGGTCCCAAGCCAACCTCACCTGCAAGTGGTGCACCTGCCGATCAACGGACGAGGCTCTGGCAAACAAAAAATCCCGATAAGCGGCAATAGGCTCGCCACCTATTACGTGGGATCAGAACACTGGCGAAAAGTGGGAGTTTAATATGCCTCTGCCTACCCCTTCGGGGAAACAGGCGTAAGTCTATGTATGTATGTATGAACAGTTGGGTTTGAAATTATATTTTCTTTCAGACAAGAATAAAATAAGTTTATTGGTATTGTATTACTGTATAGAAAAACATCGGAGTAATTTGAGGTTTAATAAATATCTTAGATACAAGATTATATCAGTTTGGCAACATGGATTTGGTTAATGGATTTTTAAAAGACACTAAGTATGTAAAGCGGGAGAGTTTACAAGAAAATTACGTAGAAAGAAAACAAAAATGTTGTTTTGTGTGGAGATCGAATTAACAATGTTTGGCACAGTTTAAAGGTAAAGAGAAGCCACAGCTTATACTATTGAGAATTCTCAAGCACAAATACTCAAACGGTAAACAAAATTTTATTTTTAATTGAAAATTGATTAAGTCTGAGATGATCAGTGTCAAGTTGCTCTCAATGTGAAATTCTCAATTCAGAAATCGGCCGTATACCAGCGGTTCCGCGAAGTCAGTACTTTGAGAGAACACTCCATTACGAACATGTTACTTACAAGCTAACCTTGTCTAAATACTCACCTAGTTCTTCAAGCCGTTGGCAATATACAAGATATACAATTATAAAAAACTTATTACTTACGTGGTAGATGTAAATGTGATAAAATTAGTCTATATTGAGAGAATTACAACCGAAACATAAGCTGATTTTCACACCCCATTCCCAAAATATCAGCAGACGGCGCAAACTGTATCCCCATTTGTAACATTTGAAATCATCTCTTCTATCCAACATTTAGAAAGTTAAATACCTCATTTATAATAAGTTATGCTCGAAGAAAAAGTGAAAACCCTCGCGAAGATGCGAAGGTTCAAAACTCGGGGTAATATTTTTACGACCAACTGTTTGTGCAGTAATTTGTTAACCTTTTTTTGTAACCCGTTTTACCTGAGATTTAATAAAAGTTCATTAAGTACAGCGTTCTGTGAAATACAGGCTATCGTTAATATTTGTTGGAGTTATTCTTTTTTTATTTTTTTGAGATAAGGGCTGAAATTTGATAAAGATTACATTAAGATTGTTGTTTTTAGATTTACTAGTCTTTTTCCGCGCCTACTCCCTCGTGGATTCTGATTGCTGCGATAAATGGTAGCTTAAGTGATATCTGAGCTGTATTACTGCAAATATTTATCAAAATTCCTTCATCGGTCTTAGCATGAATTAAAAATATGGACTGCACGGTTGGCATAGAGAATCAATCAGTTTCCTCGCCGCTTGACACTGCACTGTTCTGGATTCGATTCCTATACAAGACAACACTTTGTGCAATCCAAAAACTGTTGTTCCGGGTCTGGCTCTTCATTGGGTCCGTTAGTTTTATGTCCGTAAAGTTTCCCGCGACACAGTTTTCATTCCTAGTGCGAGAAATATATTTCCAAAAAACCTACAAACACACAACATTTGTAATACTTGTTTGGTATTTTGCCGTATCTTTATCTAAAATATTTTCTTGTCCGCAGGTATACACCTGCGGACAAGAAAATATTTTACCCACGACCGCTCATACGTGCTGTTCCGCCTCGGCCGGCGAGTGACAGCGCCAGTCCGACAGTTCGCCGAATCTGGGCGTTCGGACGCGTTGGGTTCGGCGCCCGGCACTCTCGATGTGTTCGGCGGGCCCGCTGTCGGACAAGGCGCTGGCAGGACGAAGGCCTAATTCTTTGTTGATAGCAATCATTCTAGGGTAAGTATTGGAAAGTCGATTATTAGGAAAATTTGTGTACTTACTTAGGATGGATTCATAGCTGTCCGGCAGACCCGTATGGTACGGTACGCTAGTATGTATAGGCTATTCCTTGTTCCGGAACAAAGACACATGTGAATGATGTGCATGAACATCGGTTCACAGCATCGCGAATTGGTTCGTCCGTGACCTGCACTAGAGCTAGAATACAACGTATCTTACTAAATCCTCTTTTAAGAGCACTGTGGGCTCTAAAGTCAAAGTCAAAATCATTTATTCATTTAGGCCACAAAGTGACGCTTATGAACGTCAAAAATTTAAGTTAATTACTAGATGATTCTACTTTTACATTTACTGCCAAGTTCGCAATGCAATAGGTAGAACCACGAGAAAGAACGGGCAATAAAACTCGTGGCCACTCTTTTTAACTGCCAGTATAATGGTTTTACATGTTATCTTTGTAAGGAGCTGCAACTGTTTCACATTGTGAGTTATCTACTAATGCAAAATTTTATAGTTATTGATATCATACTCAGGCAATAAATTATGTTCATTTGTTATTAAATTTGGTAATAATTATGGTCTAATCATACAGGTCTCCTGTACAGCCATGCAGCCAGCCTCGGATATCAAATTTGGTAATAATTATGGTCTAATCATACAGGTCTCCTGTACAGCCATGCAGCCAGCCTCGGATATCAAGACTGTACGAGTGTAAAAATTCATTGACTTCAATGGTAACTGCTGAACCTGGCTACACAGTTCTAATAGTAATAGGAATGAAGATAGGGCATGACAAGAAATAAGTTTATTAAGATGATACATTTTCAGTCGTTTATATTACAGTGTGAGAATTCTCAATCGTGAGTCTGAGTATATATGGGCTTAATAGGAAAACAAGACAAGATTTATAATCTCTAACAACAAGCATTGTCATTACCAAACATATATTTACACATAAATTTTCTCCAATAACAACTTTCAATTCGAACTAGGCACAATAATTGCATTTCCATTGGAATTAAATTTTACTTGTGGCAACAATTTCTCGTGTCACTTACACGAGCCTCTATTATTAAAATGGCAAACGTTGAACAACAATTCGATGATTATCGCTCGAAATATTCAGCAATAATTGCATCATTTAAATTTCATGTAACAAAACGCAGTTACGGCCAATTAAATATGAGATTTATCGAAAACAATTTGACGCAAACATGGAATCAGGAGCCAGCTCCAGTGTATTATTAGTGGCATTAAAGTTTACCATTCACGGTCCAATGTGAATGCCGATTTGTTGGATGTTCTATTTCACACGGGTAATATAATCAATACCTTTAAACTATGTATATATTTTTATCTTTATGTAACAGGTCCCAAACGCATAATTATTTGAAAATGAAAGTTGTATACGAGTACTGCCTCCGTAGTCCAGTGGATGCAACTGCTGAACGGAGGTCCTGGGTTCGATTTTCGGGTCGCGCAAAAGTGTTACCGGGTTTTTTCCGAATTCTCAGTAGCAGCATGGAGTCTGGTCATGTGCCCGGTAACGGCAATAGGCTCGTCCCTTATTACGTGGGACCTAAAAATTCATGACGAAATGCGAGTGTAATATTACGCCTCTGCCTATCCTTTCGGGGATACAGGCGTGAGTCTATAAAAAAAAGTTACTATACTATGATTGGTGCATTCTTTTCGAAATCGTAGAAACTATAATTTACCTACTTTTAAGCTATAACTAAATGATGCTTTTCCGATAACCTTTGAATCATTCTTATTCTTTCTTTTAAATCAATCCTTTAGAAAACAGTATTCATTCATTTTAACTATTAAGATAGAATATCTGTCAGACTGTACATCCGATAAGTTAAAATAAAAACGTTTAATTTAAAAAATAATAAATAAGATAAGCAAAAATTAATAAGTAAGATAAGCAAAAAATCGGATAATGAACAAGCGCATTTTACGTGGTGGCAATAATTTCGCAATTAAAATTGTGAATGGACAGCGCGATTTCATGATAACGACTCGAATTGAATGGTTACCGATAGACAACCAATATAAGTATTATTCTATGTATTTGTTATTTTAAAAACGATTGCTATACTGTAACTTCTTATCATTAAACGTATAAATTGAATGTAAAGTAAACATCTATTAACACTCCTACTTATTAAATTGAAATTTTAAAAAAGATAAAATACCTTTTGACTGCCTCCGTGGTCCAGTGGATAGCGAATGCGTCTGCTGATCAGGAGGTCTCGAGTTCGATTCATAGGTCGGGCTAAAGTGTATCTAGGTTTTTCCGAATTCTCAATAGCAGCATGGGGTCTGAAAAAGTGCCCGGTAACGACAATAAGCTTATCCCCTATTATCGAGACCCTAAAAAAATCACTACACGGCGATATACCTATTCATAACAGGGAAACATGTGTGAGTCTAGAAGTCTAGAAAAAAAAAATAATGAGTAGGTATGTGTGCAAAAAGCGAAAGCTTGAAACAATTTTAAGCCTTACTCCGTTGCACGGTAGTATTCTGAACTAAATGGCACAACTAAATTTCAACCTCTGCCAACAATTCTTAACTTTTCCGTACAATAAGTCAAGTCATACAAACGCGCCTGCCTCCGTGGTCCAGTGGATAGTGTATGCTACTGCTGATCGGAGGTCCTGGGTGCAATTCCCGGGTGGGCAAAAGTGTTACTGGGTTTTTCCGAATACTCACTGGCAGCCCGGAGTCTGGCGATGTGCCCGGTAACGGCAATAGGCTCGCCCCCTATTACGTGGGACCTAAAAATTCATGGCGAAATGTGGGTGTAATATTTACACCTCTGCCTACCCCTTCGGGGATACAGACGTGAGACTATGAATAAATAAATAAATAAAAAATTCACACGCGCTACAAATTATTTGTGTTGGTCAATGTTAGAGTACCGTTTAATATTAATTTAGATAAACCTTCAGACTTCAAGTGAAAGTAAACCTAACCGCAAGATAAAGCTCCAGAGGTGTATTTTCATTCATCACAATTAGCGCAACACTGAAGAATAAAGAATAATACACTATTTGTACACTTTTCCAGTATCTGAGTCTTTATTTAAGTCTTTAGTTTGTAGTTTGTATTTTTATTTAGCAGTGCAATGACTTCTGTACAGTATACGGTCTAGTTATTGGTTTATATGGTCTACTGGTCTACTATTGACACTCGTCTTATATTATGAATGGTCTACTGGTATTCTAGTTTCACTGGTCTCATAATCCTCCGTGTTGCATGCCAGAGTCCGCTTACTAGACTAACCGGATTTGACTGTATATTAGCTTTTAGATCGTGTGGTGACGGATTAAGAATACGGAATACACCACCCCATATCGTCCCATGGGTGTCGCAAGAGCCGACAGAGGGACCATATTATGCAGAGAACAGCACTGTAAAAGAAGGAAAACTTGATACAAAACCTGTACCAACCCGTTTAGCCAGCGTGGTATAGTATCTAGGCCAATTCCTCCTTTCAAAGGAGAGGCCTAGTCCAGCAGTGGAGTGTTAAAGGCTGATGATTAGCTTTTTCACAGAGCAACTGTCGTTTGACTTCCGCAACTCGAAGGGATAGCGATATGCGACTCCTACTCCAAAGTGAAAGCTTAGGATGCAGCTAGGTTAACGATAGAACGATGGCCATCCAGTTCTAAAAATAGTATCTATTTACATGTTTTATGATAAGTCTTTGAAAATACCGAAACATCTCTCTTTTCAATTCGTTGCAACTGTAAATTTCACGACCATTGCAAGCCAACGTATTTTCATCCGCAAACGAAAAACGAAGTCCATAGCTGTTGGATTCAGCTGCCAATATATCAAAGGTTTAAAAACTTAAAACATCGAAACACAAACAATTATATCGGCGGAATTGCCTACGAATGCAATTTCCGATAAACAATGGCCAAAAATATCGTATTCCATCACTAATTAATGCTTTCAAAACAAGCACCAATTACGTACGAACTAAAATAAAAGAACCGAGTTCTGAGCTGAGTAAACGAGTAATAAAGAGTTTTATCGGATTGAGGATCAAATACATTTTATTGGTTACCATTTCGATTATTCACTCGTTATTTGGTGTAATCGAATAAGAATTAATTTAGTTAAAAGTGGCGTGTTAATAATTTGTTTGCTGATTAAAGGAATGGTTTTGAGTAGGATGGTTTATGAAGAATGATTTTAATATTTGAAAAAAATATCGTGAATAAGCTTGCGGTTTGCAATAGGTCGGCAAAGTTAAGCAACGCTTGCACAGGTCGCTACTTGGATGGGTGATCGCGTGTGTCATTTACATCAGATGACTACCGTGCTTCGGACGGCATGTTAAACTATTGGTTGTGATTCTTATCTCAGGAGAAGAATTGTTAGGCTATGTTCGAGGCCTTTGGGTAGCCTAAAAACTTCGACACCAGCGATCACCCATCCAAATAGTGGCCTACGTAAGCGTTGCTTTTCCGACAGTTGCTTAACTTTCACGAATGGTGAGCGAAGGCACGCTGTAGACGCTACGATTATGTACTTAAACTATATCATATTGCAGAATAAATAAAGTAATAAAGTGATATATGCTTTTAAATGTAAAGGTGGTTTCGCATGAATTAAGTTAAATAATGAAGGGAATGAATTGCGACTCATACTACGCAGCGTGATTACGTCACTCGTGCCTCGTTCACTTCGCGCCAGTACTTGACTCGAGTAGCGCACATTCCAGTTAATGGAGTAATATTACTGTAATATAATTGTCGTGTTTAATTTTATAACTTTGGAACTTGAAAGTGATGCTATTGGGATTCATTTTGTGATAAATGATTTGAAACTTTGGTGCTGAGGCAGCGATAGTTTAGTGGAGATACCAATGGACTGCAATGCAGAGGGTATCTGGTTCGAATCCATGGCGCGCACCGATGACTTTTCAAAGTTAAGTGCGTATTAAGTTGTTAATTATCACTTGCCCCGTGCCTCGGAGAGCACGTTAAACCGTCGGTCCCGGCTGTCATGAAGATCTTTGACAGTCGTTACGGGGAGTCAGTACACTCAAATAAACTGATATTGGTCTAAACCATAGATTATCGCTATTACGGAGGTCAGACGGCAGTCGCTCCGTAGAAAAGTTGATATTCTGTCATATCTGGTTAGACCAGTAAGCGGACCTCGGGCTCCAAGGCTGTAAGCCTTGGATGCAACTGGGATAACGCTAGGGCGATGATGATGATGCTTTTAAACTTTGGTGACAAACGACACATATTATGACGCTATCAAGACGTGATCACGGATGGTATAATGGCGAAACTTCGGAACAAATATTTCAATTTACAATATTTCATATTTATTTTTAAACTAGTTTTCCTCGCGGTTTTGCTTGCGAGAGGTGACGAAACGAATAAATTATTTTTAAAACCAAATAAGCAAGAATGCGTGCAAAATGTTATCGAAACTTTGGACTTCTTTTTCTGCGGTCTCTCTTACGGTGGGTTCCAATATTTGATGTATCCATGGGCTTGGAGATTATATATAATAATATGCATGTCTTATCTCCGAATAAATACAAATGTGTAGGTATTTGATATATTTTGTATAGAGCTTGTTATGTCAATGTCGGCCATTAGATCTCAAAAGTTTGGATTGGATCGGTTATTGCATTCGACCGTTAAGGAGTGATTTTTGAAAATAATTAAACTCATGTTTGATCTTGGGTCTTATGAAACCTATGTCAATAAATTTCTTTAGCATTTCATCTGTTATCCAAACTAGTTTCAGAAAAAAAATCTCAAATAAAGACAACTTGAATATCTTGACCTCATTGAGAGATTAGCTTCTAGCGTCTGCTATCGGCCTGAATATTGTCGCTATGAGTTCCATATGTGACTGTAAAGCTGAGATTAAATTAAGATCCTCAGTCCAGTTATTAGGACTTGGACTAGAATATCCAGTTAATTTTATATATTTAACAGTGTAAAATACAGACGTTTCTTTGAACGACACATGCCAGCACATGAAGTCACAGTCTAATTTAAAGATGGGTCCGCTCACAAAATGACATATCCTGCCGTGCCTCAATACCTTAAAGCCGCCCTTGCTACTGTTTTGAATATCTATGATAGTCATTACGAGCATTCAAACTCTTCAAATATGTATCTTGAAACTGATATAAACCAGTTTATTCATTGATACTGACTCTCTATAACGATGGTCAAAGATGTTCATGACAGCCAGGACCGACAACGTAACCCGACGTAACGAACCCGCTATTCTCTGCATAGCAGCCGCTGCCTCACAACCTTCATTAAATAAAAAATCTAATCAAATCATTCAAAAACATCAGCACACATTAGCTTTGAGAATATCAAAAACCTTTCTTACTTATGAAATACTAAAACGTTTAAACACCTCAGTACGAATTCAGCTAAAATCATACTTTCAACGCCACAAAGTCCACCAGACCTTTTTGAAACAAACAGGCAGACAATGAGGTAGAAAAGGGTTTAAAACGTCGACAGCATATGTACATGTTAAATATCTCAAAGTGTAAACAGAATGACCGTCCACGTGTGGAGAATGTGGGGTGAAACGTGACCTCTTTTTGTAGCAGACCTTATGTTTATTATGTAAGGATAGTGTGTATAAGTTTGTGGTATAAGTGGTATAAGTTTGTGGTCATGTTCCGACACATAATGAAGGTGAGCTTGCCAATGGTAGCCATTTGTTGTTCCTGAAAGACGGTATTTGGTTGGCCTATATTTTTGTAATTTAAAATTATGTAATATAATAATTTGTTTTTGTAGGGATATCGTAAGATATGACATAATAAGAATAAAATCCATAACTGCAGTAAACTGGCGTTTTGGTGTCGAGATATCTGTATCTTCCAAAGTATGCTATTTCCGTGGTGTTCTTTTTTAGTCTCATGACATCTATGGTATGAAATGGGGTATGAAACTATGTATTCTTAATATCCGTCACCTCGCCGAGGTAACAAATCGAATTCAAATTATTCTTAGCACATTAACCTTTACACACATGTAGTATTTACTTACAGATTCCAGAATCAAATTGTATTCCTATCCTTAGTACTCGATTGCCCATTGCCAATTTATTCCTTAATGATCAACCACTTGACATGAATGTTGGCGGTGGAATGGACGGAAAATTGGATGACGTATACCAGATGATGGATGATAGAAAGATTGATGTTCTGTGTGTGAATGAAACGAAAAAGAAAGGATGTGGCACTACCAAGCATGGCAGCTACACGGCGTATTGGTCAGGAGTAGATAGTACCACCAGAGCCTGCAAGGGAGTTGGTTTAGTACTGTCTGCGCGAATGAATGAGTGCGTAAAAGAGTTTGAATGTGTAAATGCAAGGCTACTGAGGATGAGAATGAAAGTAGGACTTACTCGTCTTCTTATTGTAGGGGTTTACGCCCCGGTCAATATAGTAACGGGTATGTCACAACATGAGCAAGACGAAAGGCAAGAGTTTTGGGAGAGTTTAAGAGAGATTCTGGGGACCTGTAAGGATAATGAAAGATTGATTTTGTTAGGTGATTTCAATGGATGGGTGGGAGTAAAGCGAGATGGATTTGAAAGGGTTTTAGGTGGATTCGGTGATAAGAGTGTGAACGAAAATGGAAAAGAACTGCTTGAGGTTTGTTTGGAATGGAGCCTTTGTGTGACAAACACCATGTTTGATCACAAAAAGATACATTTGTATACACGTGAGGCGAAAAATGTTAGAAGAAGTATGATTGATTTTGTAATAGTAGATGAACGACTGAGAAAGAATGTGTTGGATACGAGAACGTTTCGAGGGATCGGCATCCATACAGACCACTTTTTGGTGTTAAGCCGGATAAGTGGGCTCTTTAGAGGATGGCGACACCGAGAAAATAATCAAGAGAGGGTCTTGGAAAGAATAAAAGTAGAAAATCTGCAAGAGAAAGATGTGAAAGATGAGTATAAACAAAGATTGATAGCAAGATTTGAGAGGTTCGATGGCATAAATGATATGGAAGAATTATGGCATTCCTTTAAAGAAGATGTAGTATGTGTAGCGTCTGAAGTATGTGGTGTGATCAAGAGAAGGAAACTACGAAAGGTTAAGAATACATGGTGGGACAAGGATGTACAATCAGCAGTATCAGAGAAGAAGAAAGCGTGGTTAGATTGGTTGGCTGCCAGAGCAAATGAAAGAATGGGAAAGGCAACGAGTGATGACATAGATGAAGCAAAAAAGGAGTTTGTTAGGTGTAAAATAATAGTGAAAGAAATGGTTAAAAGGAAAAAAGCGGAAAAGAAAGATGAGTTTGATAGTAGATTATCTGACGACTTTCGGAGAAACATTAAGTTTTTCTGGAAATCTGTTTGTGCAGTTCGAGGAAAAACTCAATCCTCAGAATACACAGCAATCAGAGACAAGAATGGAAAGATACTGAATGGTGAATCGTGTGTGCTGAAGAGATGGAAAGAGTATTTTGAAGGATTATTTGAAAGAACGACAACAGAGACATCAACAGGTGAAATGAATGATAATGATAGCAATGATGAAAGCGATATTGGCGTGAATGAGATTTTGAAGTCACTGGCCAGTATGAAATTAGGTAAGGCTGCAGGGTATGATAGGTTTACAGTCGAAATGCTGAAGGCTGGATAGGGCATCATAGTTAGTCAGCTGCAGCGTTTATTTAACTTGTGCTGGAGCACCGGCCGGGTACCTGATGACTGGGCCACAGCAGTAGTTGTGCCTCTTTATAAAGGAAAAGGCTCGCAAAAAGACTGCAAAAACTATAGAGGCATTAGCCTTCTCAGCATTGTTGGCAAATTGTATGCGAAGGTACTGATTGAAAGAGTTATGAAAGTAACCGACAAGAAAATATGGGATGTACAAGCGGGATTCCGAAAGGGTATGGGGTATACGGATCAAGTCTTTTCCTTGCGATGCATAGCCGAGAATAAACTGAAGTTTAACGTATCCGACTGGGATAGGTAACGTTAGGTTAAGGTTCTGTTTTGACCCTTAACCCAAAAATAGGAGCCCTGCGAAGCAGGGCTCCGTCAACTTAGTCCGCATTCTTCACACTATTTTAATAAACTGAAGTTGAATTCATTATGGTTAACACCCCGACTCAGTGCAATCCGACTCGGATACGTTAGGTTAGGGTTCTATTTTGAACCTTAACCCAAAAATAGGAGCCCTGCGAAGCAGGGCTCCGTCAACTTAGTCCGCATTCTTCACACTAGTTTAATAAACTGAAGTTGTTAAACTTCAGTTTATTCTATATTTTCTTCTCAGATTATTGAAAACGAAAATTATAGCAAATACATTTATGGATTTAAATTATTATGACACTTGATCGATTATGACCAATGAAATTAGTGAAAGTAATTTTATGTCATTTCACGATTAAGACAACTGAAGCGTTATTTCTAATGAAATTATGGCAAATACCAGTATGGCACATGAAATTATGGCATTTTAAATTATGGCAAACATTAGTAAACCGTTAGACAGGGATGTGTAGCGTCGCCGTGGCTGTTCAACCTCTTCATGGACAGTTGTTTGCAAGATTTGAAACATAGTGATTGTGGATTAAGGATGAATGAGTTACTTAACAAATGCCTCCTTTATGCTGATGATCAGGTTATGCTTGCGTCTTCAGCGGAGGTGTTGCAGGAGATGGTAACAATCATGCATGGTGCGTTAGAGAGAAAAGGAATGAAAGTGAATGTAAGTAAAACGAAAGTTATGGTTTTTGAAAAGGAGGAATGCGTTACGGCTTGTAATATTATGATCGATGGACAACGAGTGGAGCAAGTGAATGAGTTTGTATATTTAGGTACGCTGTTTACAAGAGATGGTAAGAATGTAGAAGATATTGAAAGAAGAGTTAATGCAGGTAATAGAGTGAATGGAGCTCTGAAGGCGTTTATGAATAGCCAAAATGTGTCCAAAAAGGCACGTTTGGCTGTGCATAGAGGGGTGTTAGTACCTACTCTTATGTATGGTAGTGATAGTTGGGTATGGCAGAAGAGTCATGAAAGTAGAATAAATGCTGTAGAAATGAGAGCACTGAGAAGTATGTGTGGTGTTTCTCTGACTGACAGAATAAAGAATTGTGTGATAAGAGAGTGTTGTGGGGTAAAAGAAGATATAGTGACAAGCATCGAGAAAGGTATGCTAAGATGGTTTGGGCACGTGGATAGGATGGATGACGAAAGACTGACCAAGCAGATATATAAGGCAAGTGTGGAAGGGACAGGACGAAGGGGAAGACCTAGGCGGACGTTCTCTGACCAGATTGGAGACATCCTAAAAACAGGACAGGTGAGAAGTACCCTGAACAGAAGAGCATGCATGAGGAATCTGATGGGAGTGAATGAAGCAAGAGAGATATGTCAGGATCGTTGCAAATGGCATTCCGTAGTCTCTGCCTACCCCTCCGGGAAACAGGCGTGAGTCTATGTATGTATGTATGTACTTGACATGATTAATATTGCAAAAATATATTCATCGTCATTTGCTAGAAGTCTCGTTCCAAAATAACGCAACACACTGAACAGGGAACAAAGTCAAACGCCGTAAGAACCGCCATTAATTAAAATTAAGCTGCTCTTAAAAAAGGTAACTCTGTTATAACACTTACAACTTAATAATCTTCTTTTAATTTTTATTGGGCCTTTATTTCGGTAAATTTTGAGCTAGAAATGTTATTGGAAGTGTATACTTTATGTTTTCTTTCCTTTTTGCTTATAGACGCTCGTTGATCTATTTAAGTACTCAGTGCGGCTGCTTTTGTATTAGAAAGATAATAAATGGACGTCTTTGAACCATACTTGTATTGGAATTGACTTTAGACTTGACGGGTAAAATATGCGTGAAATATGCAGCCTATAATATAAAACTTTTTACATTTCAATAGTATAAAATTGTAATAATATCATGTAATGGTAGATTTAAGTTATGTCTGTTAAGCTTATATGAATATATTTATTAGTTATCTATATAGCATAATAGATACAGAATCCTTCTGATTAGTAATCAGCCTTGTTATAAAATACATATTCCACATAGTAAATACAAACATAAGTTTACATAATTACTTAGTGTTCGTATATAAACAATATTCCTCGAAATCTTAACATTTGATTTACTCTACAATTCAACGTACTATCTTAAAGCAAATACAGATATTATTAATACTGAAATAATATTACTGCTTCTGAGAATCAGAATATTATTCAAAACCCCATAATGGGGTTATATCTAAAACAATCACCGAATAAATTCTACTAATGTTATCTTAGAAATCCTTAACAAAGCTGCCAAGTACATCGGGTGCTTGTTAACATGGCATGCTCTAGCTTCTATCTCTTCTGCAAATTACTAGACTGTTAGAAATTCATTTACAATTAAATGTTTGTTTATTGTTGCTTAAGACGCAATAAATGTAGCTTAATATTGTTTGTTACGATTGCGACCCTTGTAAATGTTTTGAATACCCAGGTATTATTGTAGGTCTCATGCAATTTTTAGTGTTACGCGGACGATTTACGTTGATTAATTTTGATGTTTCATTTAGATTCCAACTTTTCGGTTCTATTATTGGATACCTTTGGTATTGAAACGGATTTTACCCACTCACTATCATTGTTGTCTTTATAAATGCATCCAAAAGTGTAAACAAATTGTTAAAAAAAAAAACTAACAAATGATGAAAATATAAATAAATAGGTAAATTGTTTGCAGCATTCATCAGAAAATTCTAGAATAAATACAATTTGAAGATATTTTGCTCAAAACGTAAAACAAACCACCAAAACATTGTGAATAGAACAAATTTCTACATGACTGCAACGAGTTTACAGCATATTGCTTCTTTATCTAGCTTCTATAGCCGTGGCTACATTTTATTACGACAAATATTGTTATACGTTTCTGTATACAATGTTTATTTGTGTTGTTCACAACAAAAGTATTCAGAATGAAAAGTAAAACGAAACAAAAAGAAGATGACAACCGAAAATAAAAAAAGATTAAAGCGAAAATTGGAGCAAAGTAAACGTAGTTATCAAAATATTCTGGCAGATTTAAAAAGATAATAGTTTTTAAATGAAAAAACGTTTTCTGAACATTAATTTTCACGAAAGCAACACTGGCACATGCAATGAATATAATTATTGTGGACATTATTGTTGATTCTTTGTTTGGCTGTTCAGGGAGATAATAATAATATAATAATAATATTCTACTACTTACACACATCACCATCTAGTCCCAAACTAAGCAGAGCTTATGTGTGTACTAGATAATGGATACACATAAATATATTTTTTTTGTAAATACATACATATTAAACATAGAAACACCCAGACCAAGACAAAATGTTTGACTTGAGCGGGAATCGTACCCGTTACTTTCGGCGTAACAGTCGTTTACACTCCCGCTGCGCCAACTGGTCGTCTTAAAAGAACATAGGGTCGTTGTTCAAACATGAACATGACATTCTTGGCATTCCAAAACACATCCAACCGAGGAAGATGCGTGATATTTTAAGATCAACTAACTTATCACGTACGGCGGTCGGCTCAAAGATGCTGCATCGGCGCAATACACCGACGGCACACAACTAAATACGTGTGTATGTGTATATAGAATAAGTTTAGTATATAAGACAATAATTTTAAGAAATAAGTCAGTCACAAGTTCACTCCCGGCTTGGACTCATACCCTACCCCACACCTCTCACTGCGGCCAAGACACCCTTAGCCGTCACCATGATCGGTCTTGTGAGTCTGCTCGACCGGCAGTGAGATAACCCACTCCGCTACACCTTAATCCTACCCACTTTCTGGCTCAAAGATGCTGCATCGGCGCAATACACCGACGGCACACAACCAAATACGTGTGTATGTGTATATAGAATAAGTTTAGTATATAAGACAATAATTTTAAGAAATAAGTCAGTTATTTGTTCACTCCTGACTTTCACTCATTACCCTTCCCAAACCTCTCACTGCGGCCAAGACACCTTTAGCCGTCACCCTGATCGGTCTTGTGAGTCTGCTCGACCGGCAGTGAGAAAACCATTTCCACCACTCCTAAATCCTACCCAATTCCATCTGTCGCCTTAGGTCTCCCGGTGTCAGATATCCTGGACTATTATATATAAGTATTTATAAAATACGATATAGTAGGGCTAGGGGGATAGGGACATTAGGGTTTAGGGACCACAACAACGACGCCTTTGTAGGAATTAGATAGGTTGTAGGAATAGTTCATAGGACACCTAGGTTTACGACATACTACGTAGGATAGGTGTTAGATTAGATCTTAAATAGGGATAGGTTTATCGTAGGTAGGTTAGGCTAGATATAGGAACCAGTAGGCTTAAATTAGGATAAGTCTAGTGTCTAGAATTACCGTAGCCAGGCAGGAAGGTGTATCAGAAGTGCGCAGTGGAAGATGTAATACATCTACCTGACCACGATAGACAATGATCCAGACACAATGCACTGCGTTGCACAGCGATGAATTGAAATCAATCAATATTGTGTTTCACTTACCCGCTATCCTTACCGATGTCAGGCTTGAGCTAAATTAGACACATTCATACAAGTATATTGGCCAAAATAAATGAATGAAGTATCTTATACTTAGCTATTAAGCTTCAAACGCGACGTTTTCAGGACACGTTGGCACGTGGAAGTCGATACCAGATTCACAATTTTCACAAATATCAATCAATAGTTCACAATCAATTTACCGTTGCCAGCACTAGATCAGGCGGCGTTCAAAGCGGTTTACTCAATTTAATTCAATTCGCGTTAATTCAAAAGGCGATATTTTACGTACGAGACGACAACGTGGTAATTTTTTTCAACGGAAGAACGGAAGTGACAGTTCAGTGTGACCATTGTCAGAAATTTTCAATAGACTAAACAAAATGTTACTCAATCGATCTAATCGATTTGACTTATAATAAAAACTAATTCTATTTCAAACATCCACCCGCCCCGGACCGGCCTACCGGTCCGCTAATCGGTTGGTAGACGTGACAATGTTGCAACCGCTCTCCTCAGAATCGAACCGTCCACCAAGACCTCAGCAAATCGGGGAACTCCATCAGCCCCAGTTACCAAATGAGGGATGCGCCCCCTGCGCCATCTGAGTGGCGGAAGGTTAGCCTCCTTTATCAAAACGAGGTCACCAATCTTGGGTGGATCGGTCTTGTCGGTCCACTTAACGCGTTGCTGGAGTATGTGCAAATATTCCAAGTTCCAGCGTTTCCAAAAGCTCTGAGTAATCTGGCGTACCAATTCAAAACGCGAGAGACGACCAGGTCTCGTATCAATGTAGGGGTACTCAGGCAAGGCGACAAGTGGGCGACCAATCAAAAAATGGCCCGGCGTAAGGGCCTCCAAATCATTCGGATCTGAGGAGATCGGGCACAATGGCCGAGAGTTCAAAACGGCCTCAATCTTACAAAACACAGTTGCGAGTTCCTCAAATGTAAGGACAGATTCACCGATTGTCCTGCGCAAGTGTGTTTTGGCCGATTTTACGGCGGCCTCAAATATACCACCCCAGTGTGGACAATTTGGTGGGGAAAACAACCAATTTATCCCACGTCGGGCAAGCCTATCACCTATATCAGCTTTGTTGGTTTCAAGGAAATTAACAACATCATTCAGATAATTATAAGTGCCCTTGAAGTTAGTGCCGCAGTCAGAACGGATCAAGGAAGGCAGCCCTCTGCGGGATACAAATCTGTCAAATGTGGCTACAAACGCCTCGGTCGTAAGCGAGGAGACCAGTTCTAAGTGTACGGCCTTTGTGGAAAGACAAACAAAAACACACAAGTAGGCCTTGACAGTCTTGCTGTTTCGAAGTGTCGACGTTTTAACCAAAAAAGGACCAGCGAAGTCCGTGCCAACACCGTCAAACGTCCTGCTTTCAGTTACGCGATCTGCCGGTAAGTCCCCCATCAAGGGCTGCATGGTAGAAGCCTTGAGCTTATAGCAAGGGATGCAGCGAAAGACTACACTCCGAATAATTCTTCGGGCAGACAAAATCCAAAACTCGCGTTGCAAAATGGCCAACAAGGCATTACAACCAGCATGCGAATTTTTAAGGTGACGGTCAGTTACCAACAAGCGTACCAAATGACCGTCCTTAGGTAACAAAAGGGGGTGACGAGCCCCGTAAGGGAGGTTGGCGTTCTTGAGACGCCCTCCAACGCGCAAGAGACCCGTTTCGTCCAAAAAGGGGTTCAATTTAGATACAGCTCCCGACAATTTCGATTTCCCCGACTTGAGGATAGCAATCTCCCTTTCAAAATGCGCCAATTGCACAGAACGAACCCAAAAGGTGAGGGACTCCTGTCGTTCCTGTGGCGAGAGAAACGGTGTCAGTCGTTTCTGTTGTGGGTGCCTAAAATTAAAAACAAAACGCTTTATCCAAGCAGTGACACCTAACAACTTGTCGAGGGAGCTGTAACGATTCAACAAAAAATCGGGGTCGAAGGCGCATTCCACCTTCTCAAGAGCGAGTGTTCGTAGACCCGGCAAATTAGAAGTATTCAAAACTGGCGTTCGAGGCCAATCAATTTCTGGTCGACTCAACCATTCCGGACCCCACCACAGCGAATGACCTATCAAACTAGGCGTCAAGCATCCGCGCGAGGCACAATCAGCCGGGTTGAGCTCACCTGGCACGTGTCTCCAAACAAGTTTGACTTCGGATTTCTGGATTTGGGAAACGCGATTAGCGACAAATACCTCCAAGGTGTGAACAGAAGCCTTCAACCAACAAAGAACAATTTGGCTGTCCGTCCAGGCGTAGGTCCCATTAATACAAATGCTTTTACCCAAAGTGTTAGACACGTGGTTCAATAAGCGTACAAGTAGGGCTGCTCCCGAGAGCTCCAATTTTGGAATGGTCAGAGATGTCCGAAGGGGTGCCACCTTGCTCTTTGCCATGATCAGGGAAACCCTCACCTGACCTGAGGCACTAACTGTGCGCAAGTACACCACGGCGGCGTGACCACGTTCCGAGGCGTCACAAAACCCGTGAAGGGTGGCCTTGTACTTCCCGGGAGGAAGGATGGGACGAGGCAAGGAGATCTCGTTGACGGCAGGAAGTGAGGATACAAAAGAGGTCCATTCCTCAACAAGAGTGCCGTGCAGAGGTTCGTCCCAGGTCAATCCTGCTGTCCAAAGCCTCTGCAAGAAGCACTTTGCCCAAAATATAATTGGACAGATCCAACCGTTCGGATCAAAGGTTCTGGCGACAGTAGACAATACGAGACGTTTAGTCCAAGAACACGGCAATTTCAAGTCTACGTTATATGTAAAGATGTCTTGGACTGGTTTGTACTGAACGCCGAGAACAGCCATCATGGCAGGGTTGTCAACAATCTCAAACAAATGTGGATCTAGCTGATGATCCTCTGGCAAGCCTTCCAAAAGCACTGGTGAGTTGGAAATCCATTTGCGCAACTCATAACCAGCGGAGGCCAAAATACCTATCAATTCGTCCCGCAGGAGGATCGCCTCGTCCGCTGTGGAGGCGCCCGAGCAAATGTCATCGACGTAAATATCGTCCTTCAAGATGGTGAAGGCTCTTGGGAAACGTAGGCCTTCGCGGTCTGCGAGCTCCCAAAGAGAACGTATTGCCAAGTAGGGGCTTGACCTTAACCCGTACGTATTTGTATTGAGCTCGTAGACGACCATGGGATCGCGAGGAGACTCTCTCCAAAGGATCAGCTGGAAGCGACGGTCATCAGGGTGGATAATCGTCTGCCTGAACATCATTTTTATGTCGGCCACAAAGACAACCTGATGTCGTCGGAAGCTGGTGATGACGTCACAAAGGTCCTTGACCAACTTGGGACCAGAATGCAAGCACTGGTTCAAGGATACGCCTGTTGAAGTCTGCGCAGAACCATCAAACACTGTGCGCAGCTTGCCAGTCGATGGCTTCAATACCGCATGATGCGGGAGAAAGTAATGCTCCACCGAACGCCAATCCAAATTTGACACAGACATGTGTCCCAACTGTTCATATTCCCTCATGAACTCAATATACTTCTGTCTGAGCTCCGGATCACGACCCATGCGACGCTCCATAGCCAACAATCTCTTTTCGGCTAAAGGTCGTGACTCACCAAGCGGAGGCCGAACAGACAGAAAGGGCAGCTTCGTGATAATCCGACCAGAACGGAGTCGACCAGTGTTGTTCTGGAAGAACAGCTCGCACTCCTCATGTTCTGGATTCAAACGGGCAACTTGAGGGGGCTCCTCTACCTCCCAAAACCTCTGAACTGCATCAGAGAGAGCAGAGCCTACAGCCAACAAATTATCAAGTTCGGGTGGAGGGGGGTCCCTAGGTACAGGTCCCATCAAAGCAAGTCCAAATATGGTCGGGATGGCAGTCAAACCATTTGGCACCAAGACCCGTTTCCCACCAATCAAAATTCCACCGAGGACATCAGAGCCAATCAACAAGTCGATTTGTCCCGGTGTGTCAAATTTGGGGTCTGCCAGTTCCAATCCCGATGTCAAATTCACCACAATAGCCGAGGTTTTAATCCTCGGGTGTGAAGATTCAACAGGGCCAAACATAACTTTAACTTGCCCTTCAACATTAGAGGCTACGTCACCTATGCCCCGAATACAATTCGGAAAAGAGCCCATATTTAATTTAACCTGCCCTACCAAATAAGTGGAAACAATGCAACCTTGTGAACCTGTGTCCAATATAGCACGGACAACAACAGAGGTCCCCGTGGGTCCCCAGACCCTAACAGCAACCGTTGGTAGGATAACGGTCTCAATGGGGGAGGTTGGCGTTATAGGGCAGGAGTAAATTACCTATTGTTGCCTGGGCGGCGACCGTTGGCCAGGACCAGGCAAGTCAAAGCGAGGGTGCGGCTTGAAGTCCTCAAAGGCGCGATGACTCGATCCGCGTGCCATCTGTGGGGGGTCATAGTGACGCACCCGCCCAAAACGAGGTGGGCGCGAGTCAAGGCGGGGACGCTCCGCCAAAGGAGGGGAATACCTGGGGCAGCAGTCATGGTGCTGGTGACGCTGAACAGCACATTCAGGTGCGCGAGAGAGAGGAGGCGTGCGCACGCTACGGTTCTCCAAGCTGGGTGAGTGACGATCAATTGAGCGAGGCGACTCTCGGCTACGCGCCGGTGAGCCTCGGCTGCCACCTTCAAAACACCCGCCCGTGCGCGGCGTCGGCTGGTTGGACAAGCGGCCAACCTCTCTGGCATTCATGCAGAGAATGTCCAAATGCTGTCCTCCACAGTGAGGACAGGGGCGAGAGTTTGGGCAGTCTCGCTGGTAGTGGGACCCCAAGCAAGAGAAGCAAAGGCGGCGGGCATTCGCGATGCGCCTACGAGAAGCGACATGCAGGTCCAAGAATGCCCTACAACTGGCCGTTCTGTGCCCCGTGACCTTGCAGTAGGAGCACTCCGCTGGGCTCTGCGTGACCGCAAAGCGAGGAGGGCGCCGGTCAACATTGGCTCGGGTGTGACCGCGAGCCTGCTCCTTGACCTTGGGCGGCTGCGTCTTAGCCGGCGTATCACCACCGGAGTTGTCCAAGACCCGGCACTCATTCTCCAGGAACCTCTCCAGGTCAGCAAAGGGGGGCAAATGGGTCGCGCTATCCCCACCAAAGCGCTGTTCAAAACGCGACCTCAGGTCGGCAGGCAGCTTCTTCAGCACAATGTGCACCAATAGATAGGACCATTGGTCCACGGGCAGGTCAAGGCACTTAAGTGCGTTGATGGCCACCAAGAGCGGGTTCAACAGATGGGTGCGCAACCCAGAGACCCGGGTGAGCGTCGGAAACCCAAAATCTGCTCAATATGCGTGTCGGCGAGGCCACGCTTGTTATGGTACCTACGGGTAATTAGGTCCCGAGCCGTCTGGTACGCCTCGTCAGACACGGGCAGGTGCTGGATGAGGCCCTTAGCCTCCCCATCCAGAACCGACATTAAATAGGCCAACTTTTGTGCCGGCCGAAGGTCAGCCCTATCATTGACCAGGCTGTCGAACAAATTAACGAAGCCCAGGTAGCTTCCTAGGCAGCCATCAAAATGGGGGAGGTCCAAAGTAGGGAGCCTACTCACCAGCCCCGGTGCTGACCTAGGAAGCTCCTGCTTCAGGCCGGGTTGCCCTTCCCTATCGGCAACTAGTTGTCTCGCAGTATTGGAGACAGCATCATACAGGTCTAAGACCTGGGCATAAACTTCGCTGACCTTATTTCGCTGGTCAGCGGTGAAATCATTGATTGACACTTCAAGACAGCAAGTGCTGAAAGTGCGGAATTGCTGTTCCACACTTGCCAGGCGATCGTCAATCCGCTCGTACCTCTGAAGTAAGGCCTGCTGGCGATCAGGCCGGTTCACTAAAGCATTGGCCGAGGCAAACCAGCGCAAATCTGATGCAATAACACCAGCAGCCGCACGCAAGTCCTTGATGGCTGACATAATCAAAATTCAAAAGAGCCCGGACAAGCGCTAAATAAAATTAACAATCAAAACTTAATTTTTCTTAATTCTTTGAAACCAACAAAGTATTAGCCTGTTTACTGCAAGTGCAGGCAAGTGACAGGTATTTACTGCCCAACAAAATTAAAGGTTTCAGTATATTGAAACAAACACTAAAGTTATCAAAGTTATAACTTATAACAAATTAATAAAGTTGAAACTTCAACTTAATTAATTAATTATTTGCAACAGACAGACTAACTGTGTTATTTATGATATACAATAGGAAGTAAGCACAGAATATGTGTTACCTAACAATATTATCTTTATATTATAACAAAACAAAGTTTATTAATGTGACCCGCCCAAGTGGCAAGGTCAAGTTGGTTGTTATGTTTATGAATATATGCAATAAACTAAATTTACTAAATTTATTGATACATACAGCTGTTATGTATCCAAACAAACTGACTTATTAATGCAACAACAAATTTAAGTTAGATTTTTCAACAATACAAATCAACAATTACTGATTGAGGTTATGTGACAATGTGTTTCAAATTATCTAGGTCAACTTATACAATTAAATATTATGTATTTTAGACAATAACTGACCTGACAAACACTACAATACTGTCTACAAGGTGATAAGATACAAGCTCATACCAATCTGAGTTTATACTCAGTAATGCAACAGCGGCTAAATTTCAACTACAGCTCTGCACCAAAATTATGTCTAGAATTACCGTAGCCAGGCAGGAAGGTGTATCAGAAGTGCGCAGTGGAAGATGTAATACATCTACCTGACCACGATAGACAATGATCCAGACACAATGCACTGCGTTGCACAGCGATGAATTGAAATCAATCAATATTGTGTTTCACTTACCCGCTATCCTTGCTGATGTCAGGCTTGAGCTAAATTAGACACATTCATACAAGTATATTGGCCAAAATAAATGAATGAAGTATCTTATACTTAGCTATTAAGCTTCAAACGCGACGTTTTCAGGACACGTTGGCACGTGGAAGTCGATACCAGATTCACAATTTTCACAAATATCAATCAATAGTTCACAATCAATTTACCGTTGTCAGCACTAGATCAGGCGGCGTTCAAAGCGGTTTACTCAATTTAATTCAATTCGCGTTAATTCAAAAGGCGATATTTTACGTACGAGACGACAACGTGGTAATTTTTTTCAACGGAAGAACGGAAGTGACAGTTCAGTGTGACCATTGTCAGAAATTTTCAATAGACTAAACAAAATGTTACTCAATCGATCTAATCGATTTGACTTATAATAAAAACTAATTCTATTTCAAACATCTAGGTTTAGGTACGTGCAAGCTTAGGGCTATACTTAAGAGCTATCGAAGGTTAGGCCCTAACTTGTACAGTCGTTATTAAAAGAAGCACAAGTGATCTCTAGATGTTAATGGTATTTATTTATGGAACATCAACACAAACAAAGATAAAATAAACTAAGATAAAAAACAAAATAACTATTTGAGATTAAAAAACAAAATTTCGCCGTAAACGTAATCATCATCATATCATAGTCATATTTATAGAATGGGTCAACACCTCGTAATTATCTGAAAATATAGGTAAAATTCCTCATAATTGATTCGACTTTTCGGCATGAATTGGAGCAGGTCACGAGATGACTGCTGCAGATGACGGCTGCGCGTATTCTTCATTAAGTACATCAGCCATTGCCTTCTATTGCTGGACATGGTACACCTCCAGGCACTCCCCATGGACAGATCTTGAGCCACTTACGAACATCAGCTGTCCATAAACGATATCATATATATTAAAACCTATCCTATTTATTTATTCATAAGGTAACACAATAACAGTTAATGATCACTTGCCCCGTGTCTCGGAGAGCACGTTAAGCCGTCGGTCCCGGTAGTCATGAAAATCTTTGACCGTCGTTATAGGGCGTCAGTACCTTCTAAATAAACTGACACTAGTCTAAACTATGGAATATCGCTATTCCTTCGGGTTGCGGAGGTCAGACAGGCAGTCACTCCGTGGAAAAGCAAATATTCAGCCGAATCCAGTTAGACTAGTAAGCGGACCCCGGGTTGAAGCTAGAATAACGCTAGGAGGATGATGAGGTAACCCAATAACAGTAACCTTATTATATAGGTTCCATGGTGATTTGTCTGATTACTCATACAGATTCGGTCCTAATTTTGTATTTATCGTTATAAGGTGAAATGGGCTTTAGTCTTTCAACCCAAGCCATAGCATATATTTTATTTATCAAAACAATAATAATTTATTTATACTTTTAATTGTTGATGGCAGGTGTCGGCGATGTATGATACCTTCACCCGATTGGTTCATCGGAGTGGACAGTTTTGATCATCATCAGAATGTATTAACACTAGTATTTTTTTGTTTAACTATCTATGTATGAAGTAGAATACTTGTCTTACATCTTTTTCTTGCCGTTCTCTGTAGTTTGAAGTTACTTTCTTCTGTTGAGTATTCAGCACTTTCCTACCAAAATTTCAGGGTTCAGTTTATAGTATTTTAACAGTTTATCTATTTTCTATATTATATATTTTCCATGAACGCCAAGTATACCAATCATCCTAGCAGTGTTTTACGAATTTTATTCATTATATTTTTACGAATAGTTTAGTTGCCATTACTTCTTCTTCTTTTCCAGTCGCTAGCGCAACACAAAATAATAACATATTATGTCCTTCCAACCTTCTAACAACTCTATATCATCACAGGTGGATCCCCTACACGCGGGTACCGACAACGGGTTCACATTCACGGCGCCCAACTGGCCAACAGCCCCCCAGGGGGTTGCGTACCGCATCACATCCAAGTACCCCTCGCATCCTGCGGGATCGTTCTTCCATCCACATCTGAGAAGACTACCGCCGATTGCGAAGTTCCAGTTTATCAAGGTATGTATTGATGCTAAAGTATTTTTTGAAGAGTTTGATGTGATTGATAAACTTTTTGGAGGAATTCTTCATCAATTCAGAAAAAAAGGGAAAAAAATATACAAATGTATTGTTGTCAATAATTCTGAGATATACATATAGCGCTCATAGCGTGACTTTGCTTGCCGATCATAGTATGTTGGCAAAGTTGAGCGATGTTTGTACAGGTCACCAATAGATGAGTGATCGCGTATGGCATTTACTTCAGAGCGCTACCATGTTTTAGAGGACAAATAAAACTTACCTGGTTCTTGTCTCAGGACAATATATTGTTAGGGCATGTCAGAGGGCTCCGGGCGGTCTGAGAAATCCGACACCAGATTTTGCTACACACACAAAAAAACTACTTGCTACTCATAGTAGGCTATTTCTTCATATCTTCCTACTTTCATATTATTAACTAGAGGACGCCAGCAGCTACGCCTGCATTTTTTTTTAATTTACCCGTTTTGGCCGATCCCGTGGGAATTTCGGGAAATCCCTTCTTAGGGGTGCACCCTACGGTCTCCAAGGAACATACATGCCAAATTTCAGCTTCCTGCGCCCAATAGTTTCGGCTGTAGCGTGTCTGTCAGTCAGTCAGTAACGCAAGGATTTTATATATTAAGATAACCAAACTTTGGCCTCAGCTCCATCCGCGTGAATTATAAATTTAAGCCGTTCTCAGGAATCACCCTACATATTAGTGAAAACTGTAGAAAAATCCGTTCACTAGTTTCCTGGTAGAAAATAAAAACAACGAATATAAATAGTTATTCTAAGTTTTGGTGTTCTTTGTATCCGCTGTTACAGTATTAAAATGAAATTATTATTCCCTTTTGAAACACGAAATAAGAGCTACTTTTACCGAACTTTTTCAGTCTAGCTTTCAGTACAGTTTGTAGTTTTATGTAAAACTACGTGCGAGTTACTCAGCTGTAGCTGTGGAGAATTTTAATATTTCTAATGTATTTCGTGTGCACTTCGTAACTTTGGCTAGCAAACTATATTTTGAAATAAAATCATGTTTTATAGGTTTAGTTTGAAAGCCATATTTTAAAATTATAGCATTTCGACTTTTTTCAATACAGACCTTTTTGTGTTCGTGGTAGAAACCTTGTTGGCTGTTACCTTCGCCAGTATGATACGCGTTTTGTTTGGAGTTCGTAGTAGGCGCAAGGTTTGTTTAAGACTCTTCTTTGAATTCGTTTGGGTCCTTCTCACTCAAACCTGTAATGGTAGATAGGACTAGAAGTGCTTCGATTACCCATAGCGGTAGGATCACGAGAATTGTACCAAAAAAGCTTCACGCAAACAGCGGTTACCATACTTTGCTGCTATCTCGACTACTGCGGGGTATATTATTATATGCCTCCCACAAGACTCTCCACACAGGCCAATCTTGAGCAGTCCGCATCCAACCGCTTTCCGCGATCTTAACCGGATATCGTATCTACATGACTTTGTGACCTTCTTCTTCTTCTGTCGCGACCTTATCCCATTTACTTGGGGTGGGCCCTCCTTATCTTTTTCCTCCATAGTGTACGGTCTTGAGCAGTGCTTGCGTCTAATTTAGCTTCTTTCAGGTCATTTTAAACCGCCGTTAACCAAGTGGCGGGTGGTCTTCCGCGTCTGCGTTTCGTCGTTGGCATGTTTAGGGCAAGCTTGACCATGTGGTCATTGGGTTTCCTCTGGATGTGACCATACTATCGCAGGCGATTTTCTTTCACTTTGTCAGCGATAGGGACTACTTTGAAGCTGCCTCTTATGTACTCGTTTCGAACCTTGTCTAACTTAGTAACCCCCGCAAACCAGCGTAACATACGCATTTCGGCTGTATGTAAGAAATTAAGGTGTTTTTTGTGGTTGCCCAACATTCTGACCCATACATCATTACAGGGCGTATTGCTGTTTTGTACACCTGGTCTTCTATTTTTGTACAGGCGACGGGCGTGCAAGTTTTTGCTCCTAGCATGTTATTTTCCTCATTGTTCATATAATTATGTCCTTCGTCTGTTATAAAAATAAACTTATTTTTATTTTATTTACACACGTGGCCTTTAATTTTTATTGGCATTTTTCCATCGCATATAACCCCTGTGAGCTGCCGCCATTTCCTCCAACCACTTGATGTTTTGTGTGTTACGTCGCTTTCAATTTTAGGATCATTACTTATCTTAAGTATATCTGGCGAAAAGTGGGTGTAGAAATACACTTCTGCCTACCCCTTCGGGGATAAAAGCCGTGACGTTATGTATGTACTTATGACTGAACCTAGGTATTTAAATTCTGTAACTGTGGGAAGTGGCGAAGTTCCAATGGTAAATTTGTTGCTAACAGGGTGAGTGGAACCGTCAAATATGCACCGTTTTGGTTCTACTAACTTTCAAACCGTTATTTTCGAGTGCCTTCACCCACGAGTTGAGATTTTGCTGTAATTCATTTGCGTCGTCCGACATTAAGACCACATCGTCTGCGTATAAGATGTTCCAAGGTAGCGGTTTTTGGCAGTGCTTAGTGAGATAGTCCATCGTGGTATTGAACAGCAGTGGGCTAAGAGTTGAGCCTTGGCGCACACCGATCTCCAGTTCAAACTTGCTACCTATTCCGGCTGGGCTTTGTACCTGTGTTGTCACGGATGTGTACATATCCTGAATTAGTTTTATATGGCACTCGGGTACCAGTTGTTGTCGCAGTGCTTCCCAGATCAGATCACGAGGAATGTGGTTGAAAGCTTTCTCTAGATCAATTAAAATCATATGAAGATTTTTCTGATTCGCCTTGGTTTTCTCCAACATTAAACGAATTGTCTGTACCGTATCATATGTACCCTTTTGTGCAACAGAGCCGCACTGATTTGGTGTTAGTATTATTTTGGCATTTAACCGGTTGTTAATAACTCGTTCCCAGATTTTCATAGTGTGGGCCATCAATTTAACGGCTCTGTAGTTGCTGCATTCCCTCACATCGCATTTGCCCTTATAGAAAGGTATAAGAAAACTATTGCGCCAGCAGTTGGAAATGGTACCGCCCTCAATAAAATTATTAAGTAATTCGCACAGCCACAGAATACCCTGTTCACTCATGTGTTTCCAGACCTCGGCTGGTATTTCATCTGGACCTGATGTCTTGTTGTTCTTCATTTGCTTTAAGGCCTTCTTAACTTTTTGTGGCTCGATAGCAGGGATTGGGCCAGCAACTGGTTCAGAGTGAGATAAGGTTTGGTTTCATTACATGACTTTCCAACCATTACTAAAAACTCCTTAGTTTACTTTAACCACCTGTTGTTATGACCATTGGTGATTAATGTTGATTCCATTTATATTCCAATTAACCCAAACCCATCTTCCAGTAGTTTGGAAATTCATGTTATTGTTCCATACATACAGCGGCAGCGATAGCCGAGTGGATATACCAACAGACTGTCATGCAGAGGGTATCGGGTTCGAATCCACGGCGCGCACCAATGACTTTTCGGAGTTATGTGCGTATTGAATTGTTAATTATCGCTGTCCCGTGCCTCGGAGAGCACGTTAAGCCGTTGGTCCCGGTAGTCATAAAGAACTTTGACAGTCGTTACAGGGCGTCAGTACCTTCTAAATTAACTGGCACTAGTCTAAACCATGGAACTTCGCTATCCCTTCGGGTTGCGGAGGTCAGATAGGCAGTCGCTCTGTGTACAAGCTAATATTCAGCCAAATCCGGTTAGACTAGTAAGCGGACCCCAGATTGAAACTGGGATAACGCTAAGAGAAAGAAGAAGATATCTGTATATATAAAATTTAAGGTAGTAGAGCCTTGTTGGTTTCAGCATGAAAGGGCCGGCTATTACAGAAAATCGACGTAAAGTACCAGTACCTAAACTATTGTGTTTCGTTCGGTGAGTGAGAGTGCCGGATGCCCTATCCCCTATTCCTTCTCCCTCATCCCACTCCTCATCCTATCCCTTTTCCCAACCCTAATGGGCACTTGTGACTCCTGTTGTGTTGCTTGTGTCCATGGGCGGCGGTAATTCTTTAACATCAGGCTATCAGTTTGCTCGTTTGCCGTCTATAACCATAAAAAAATCTTGCTATACCGACTGACTCACAGACACCGCAAAAAGCTGAAATTCCAAATTTGGCCTTAGGAAGTGTAAATTAGTCACAGTGGTGAAATTTGTGGGTGCAGCCGCGGGCTATACTACTAATAATACTTTTAATTTTCAAACAAAACAATCACACCTACTTGTAGATTCATAACCTAAAACTGGGGCAAACGGTTTTAATGCACCGTCTACCATTACAGTCATCATGAATTGTACATCGGCATCTAATGAAACGTTTCAAGTGATACGCAAACAAACGAACCGACGCAACTAATGGACTGGTTTTGACAAATGAGGTGTTATTAACACTAATTACAAACGTTACGTAACGTGTATCTCAATTTAGAACTTAAGACGACACTTACTACACATTCGTCATATACACCACTATTTTTTAATTAGTACAAAAGATTTAAGGACATATTAGCGAAAACATTATTATCATATATGTGACATAAGAATTTCATAATATCTATAAATAGCCAAGTTTTAATCATTTGTTTTTTGTCGAAAATCTCACCTAAATCATAGACATATTTTACAATCCATTCACTACTTCATTGATAGTACTTACTTTCCGTCCTACTCTTACGCATTCTTTCCGTCGCACTTATTAATGTAGGTAGCCTTAGACAATAAAATAATCAGTGTAGGTAGTTACATTTTAATTTTCTTAATTCTACACACTCCTTCATAGTTTATCCGGGCTTAGGACCGGCAAATTTTACCGTTTTACAAGTAATTAAATACGAAGGTATGTAATTAGAAAGCAAACACATATAAAAATAAAAGAAGGTATTCTGTAATAAAAGAAAAGAGTAATTTTGGCGTATTTATGAAGTTAGAATCATCTGCTATTTACAAATTATTTTATCATCATCATGTCAGCCTAGAGACGACCACTGCTGGACATAGGCCTCCCTCAAGGTTCTCCGCACATACCGATTTTGAGCCGCCCGCCTCAAATTATTATTTACTTAAGTAGGTATTATTTACTAAACTTACAAGTATTTCCATTAATTTTCGAAATGTCCACCACCATTGTAAATACACAGATCACAGTCTTTTCACTTCGTCAAAAGCGTCCAATATGCGCTGTTTTAATTGTTCGACACTAACCGGCTTACTTTTGTAGACTCACAAAATGATGTCCATGAGTAAACAGCTACACTCGCGATTCCTGCACTCAAAAAGTACGCACGAAGCATAGCTACATACTCCCGTGATATTATGAACTGATAAGCCATAGCGCCGGTAAAACGTGGACAAACAATTAACTGTTGTAGCAGAAACAATCGATACGCTCACGTCCGCTAGCAATTTAGTACTGTTTGTAGCATCGGAGCGCGGCGGCGCGCGCGCAGAGGGACAGGGGGGAATTTATCAATGGAATAGTTTACTACTGTTACTAGTTATGCATTAACCAATTATTACGTATTTTTGTGGACTGTTTTGAGACAGTTTTGGGACTTAGTGTTTTTATTTTTTAACTACATAAATATGACCAGTTAAAGATACTTAGTGCCCCGTAAATTTTTTTGTACTAATTAAAAAATAGTGGTGTATGTAATGAAATGTGATTAATCATTTATTATACTGAATAGATAATGCTATAATCTAAAGTTGGATATTATCTTATTTATTTATTATATACTTTACTGTGCATATATAATTAAAACAAAGTAGAAATTAAGACTATAACAAAAGTACAGTGGGCGGCCTTATCGCTAAAAGCGATTTCTGCCAGGCAACCTTTGGATGGCTATGGTTTGCAGAGGAAATTATAGGTGGTTGTAGGCGTACGAAGTAAATACATATAAAAATATATTTATAATATATACATAAATACATGATAATATTACATCAATACTTATATTCCAAAATTTCAATTATAATTTTATAATATATACCTATGTAACTAAACATATATACATACAACTAAATAATCATACTATAATATATAATAACACGACTTACAATTATATTAATTATTATAGTAGAATGATAGCTTAAGCTACAAGGACAGATAGTGTTCCTTTACCATCGCTTTAAATTTCGTTACTGTCTGAGCCTGTCTAATAGGTAGCGGTAGAGCATTCCACAAACGTACAGCAGTAACAGTAAAGGACTTATCAAAAAAGCTCGTGGAATGTCCCGGCATTTTCAGTTTTAAATTTTCTGATGACCTCAAAAACGTATTATGTGTATCATGTAGGTACTCAAATCGAACTTTAAGATAGGAAGGAGTTGAAGGGTTAAACAATACATCTTAGTAGGTATGTATTAGGGTGCATAGGGTTTCCACCAAGAACTTAGGGTCCCAAGCCAACCTCACCTGCAAGTGGTGCACCTGCCGATCAACGGACGAGGCTCTGGCAAACAAAATATCCCGATAAGCGGCAACAGGCTCGCCACCTATTACGTGGGATCAAAACACTGGCGAAAAGTGGGCGTTTAATATGCCTCTGCCTACCTCTTCGGGGAAACAGGCGTGAGTCTATGTAGGTATGTATTAAAAAAATAAATACCTCATCGGGTTTCGTTCGTGAAAAACTTAAAAACTACTGAATGAATTTACATTCAGTTTTTCCAGTGGTCGATTCATGACAAATGTTTAGGTGACTGTGGGCGACGAAGACATCGCCGGAGCAGACAGCTAGTGATTGTCATAAATATGAGTTATTTGGTATGATGCAAGAAAAATGCTTATCATTTCGGGTACAAAAAATATGCCTCTTGATCTGGTGATTAGTAACTCTAGCTGCTGCACAAGAGGTTATGAAAATTACCACAGATTACAACTCTTTCCATAACCAGCACTAATATTTATTCTGTATTTGTATTTGTTTGAGAAACTTGATGGGAGTGAGTGAAGCAAGTGAGGTATGTCAGGATCGTTGCAAATGGCGTTCCGTAGTCTCTGCCTACCCCTCCGGGAAACAGGCGTGAGTCTATGTATGTATGTATGTATTTGTCTGTAACGTATACTATTCTGTCCCTAACAGTTACGAGAATACGAGCAATCAGAAGTGTTCCATCGGAGCAGCGACGACAGGCGATAAGACGTGCTGCAACTGAACAAGCTGAGTCACAACAACATTGATGTGCTGGACGGGAACAGGGCATTGTCCATCGCTGAGGAGGTGGAGAGGGCGGAGGCACCCAGGATATACGCCGAAGGGTCATTGACCACTCCTGATGGAGCGTATTCGTATTATTCTTTGTAAGTACTATTCACCAAATCTTTATGTAGTAGCGCATAACACGACTTCAAACCGTTTTTCTGGTAGTTCAGATGCTTTTTGGGTAAGCCTCGTGAGACAAAAATACATATTTAACCAACATATAGTTCATTTCAACAACCAAATAAAAATAGGCTCGCCCCCTATTACATTGGAACCCAAACATAACAGGCGAAGTGTGTGTGTTATACACCCCTTCATATCCCTTCGGGGATAAAGGTGAAAAGTTATAAAGAAGATGAAGATTAAAAATAAAAGAAAACAAAAAACTATGAAATGAATAGTTTTTTGTATTCATCTATGCATTTCATAGTTCTCGTATTCTTTTTATAGGAAGCCCACTTTACTTTTACTCCAAAACTTATTAACACCCAGCACAGTTTATAGACGTGATATTTAAGAACGATGGAACACTGAATGTTACGATTTCTATTACAGACGTAAGAGCAAAGTTCATGATTCTTTAAAGCGCAGCAAATTACCGTCTTATTACAATATGCCGGTCGACAGCAGCAGATGATAAAATTTCGATGCGTTTCACCCTCATGTGACTAGATCTGACATGTAAAAACTTTCGACCGGCTGACATTTTTATTGCCTTTTTTTTGTATCTTAATATAAACTCTTGGTGACCTCTGAATGATTATTAGGCTTAAGCTGAAAGCTCTCTCTTCTAATAATAATTTGGCTCAAACACACAAACAAAAAGTATGTTTGGACTCTACAAAGTTATGGTCCCTATAACTTTGCAGAGTCCAAACATACTTTTTGTTACATAATTATGATATGTTCCAACAAAATCATCTTCTTAAAAGAGTATGTTTTGCTTTATGCTACAAATCTCTAATAATTTAAATCTAAAATAATATAAGCAATTAGTGTACCTTGTTTTTTTTTTTTTGGGGTCGGGTTGGAAAATCCTCATGGAGTCCCTCCGCCCTAGGGGAAGGGCTAAGGGGACTGTCAGACTCTTACTGACTAAAAACCAACCCGTGTTCCTCATGTACCCGTGTGTCGGAGGGTCGGGTATCACCGAAGCATTCCTCGCTACCTCCCGACGGGTATTGGCCCGCCAGATGGTCAGGCGGGCCCCGAACAAAACCCCCTTGGCGGCGGATGAAGGTGTTAGGCTCCGCCGCCAAAACACCCAGTGGCCGCAGAGGATAGGGAGGACGGCAACCTGGCAACACCGCATCTCCTCTTCCTCTGCGGCCCCACCGCGACGCAACAGATGGTGCGCCCCCATTTGGTCGCGGGAGATAGGGCGCACGGCAACGCAACACTGACACGCCTCTCCTCCCGCGACAGCGCCTGACTGCGAGGGACAGACTGAACTGTCCCCCGCATCCGCACCTATGGACGCATCCTACGCAGGCTTCACCCAAGCCCACGCGGAGCGTCCACTCCCGGGATCCCTCTTAGCTTCACCGCGAGTGTCCAAACCACGGTTACTGAGCCCTCCCAATACGACAAGGTGGAGATCTCACGGGGGGAGCAATTAGTGTGCCTACTACTTACATAATAAGCATTGAGGTTTATTGAACGAGATAATTTTAATTTATTAATTTAGCTTTTACATAAGGCTTACGGACTAATAAATAATATAATATTACAAAAATGAGTTAACAATTTGTCAATTAAAACCTCCACACATAGGTGAGACGAGACGCTCTAACAGATGAGATATTAGATCGATGACTTTAATAACGATTGAAATCAGAAAATTTTAACAATTTTTTTCAAATCCTTTTCCTCTTTGATTACCACTATAGGCGACGTGTCGTTTTTCCTTACATATATCTTTGCGTTTTTGACCCAGATATACCGAAACCCCGTTTCAGCAGCAGATTTCTTGACCTTAGACAACAACAGCTTATTCATAATGGTTAAATGATCATTAATATATATATTTTGGTTCCCGTTTAATCCAATTTTAGCGGGCGTCAGAGTTGAAGTTTTCAGCTCTTGTCGGGCAGCTGCTACAAATTCCTCCTTCACATACCGTTGGCAAAAACAAACTATGATTGGTTTTACACGGTCTTTGTCACTTGTTGGCACTCGAGTTATAAAGTTGATATGATTTTTTGAGATGGGATAATTGACCTTAACACTGATTTTCGTAATGATATCGAAGAGGTTCCCGTTACTTGTCTGTGGTCCCTTAACTTCAATATTGTTCGAACGCGACCATTGATCTTTTGTGTTTTGGTCTTCCTCCAATTTATCTAACCGGGTCGGTAACTGTACAACTTGACTTTGAACTTTTTCAACCTGTACTATTCGTTGTTGCATGTTGTTAATTTTGCCTGTCACTACACAATTTATATATCATTTATCCATATATGCTATTACTAATAACTTTAATCTAAAATTGGTTGTAGTGCAATAAATAATTTATTATCATATTCGATACTGTACTGGTCAAATTGAATATTTCCATTAGCTTTGGGTTAATCGTCTCTCAATCAAATTAATATGTCAAACATTTATGATATGTGCAATTAGTTGAAAATGTATTTACGATTTGTGCTATGTTACATTATTATACGTTATTAATATTGGTTTATGTTTCTATTAGCACATGTTTTGAATTATTGGAATTATTAATATAGATATTTTTTTAAACTGAAAAGCCTCATTGAAACATATATTACATAGTATTTAAGTTGAAGATTAACAGTGCTGATCTTCAATTTCCATACTTGTGGTGTTAATTTTTAACACCATCACCAAATAATCTTTTGCAGTTCACTACTGGATATACTGCCTGTCCTAATTTGAGTCAGAATAGCAAAATCCTTCTTTTGACACATAAGTCAAGAATCAAAAGAAGGATTTTGCCTACTATTATACCAAGCTGGCCAGACGGCTCGGTTGGGGTTCGATGTGCGGTATTTCGTCACTTTGAGGACAAAACATACTGAATCAAATTATACTTTATATAGGACTAATACGACATCGAGTACGACCGAAGAGCCTCGCTCGGCGAAGGAGCTGCCAACCGAGGGCCCCGCAGCCAGCGAGCGATCAGCGCTGCGCAGCCTGGCGCGCAGGTACCGCGCGCGGCCGCGACGCAAGCTGCGTGGGGACAGCACCGACCCGGCGGAGCGAAGGAAGCGGAAAAAAGCTAGTGAGTGATTTCGGGGTGTGTGGGATTGGCGATGTGCGGGATTGGTAATGTGTGGGGATTTGAACTATTGGTTAAAAGCTAAAAGCACAAATAGCCAAATACGATGTTTTTTGGTCTTTGGCGATTTATGGAGATTTCAGGGATTAAGTGGAATTTGATAGTGACAAATCGCTACATAAAGTACTATAGATATCAGGCAACGGAACTGAACTATCACCATCTTTACAACTCGAACCTGTAACCGAAGGTAGCAGAAAAGAGCTAGTAAGATTGTTTATTAGACCGCTGATTCTTTAAGACTTTTATATTTCAAATTGCTTGATAAAATATCCTCATGGCCCAGTTTATAGAAAGTGGTTATCCCAAACTATAAAAGTGCCATCTAAAAAGTTAGACGAGTCTTGAAATGGTTATTCAAATATTGCCGAAAACATACTTTATTGTTTTTATCCCTTAAATAATAAGCGGTAATGCCTGACACCCACAATGGTATACATTTCCAACTTACCCATGACGGACACATCTTTGTAACCTGTACTGCCATATATACCCTTTTCTCGAATTGAAAACTAGAATCTCAAAACTCACACGCGAAACTGACTTTAGTTTAAAGGTACTATTAGAGAAGGAAACTATGCTTAAATTATACTGAGGCGTCAACTACCGAAGCGTTTGGTGGCGGACAACTCGCAGTCTGCTAAGGAGTATGGACATTTTGGTACTCGCTCCAATAGCAATCATTTTGGTGTCACTGGATAGGTCTTTTAATCAGGAAAAATATTTACTACGACGATTTGTCCCAAATCCTTGTCCGAAAACCACGGGAAGCCTCCAAAGTTTCAGTTTTCGTTGATATCATACATACATACATACATAAACTCACGCCTTTTTCCCGTCGGGGTAGGCAGAGACAACGGAACGCCACTTGCATCTATCCTTACAAACCTCACGCGCTTCCTCTACATTCATTACTCTGTTCATAGATGCTCGCCGGTTCCGGGTGCTTAGGATCTTCCCGTTTTTCAGAACGTCACCAATTTGGTCGATGAATGTCCTACGAGGTCGGCCGCGACCGGCTTGCCCATACACGTTAGCCTCATATATTTGGGGCGTCATTCTTTCTTCACTCATTGGCTCCACGTGCCCAAACCATTTCAGCATTCCTTTCTCAATCCTTGTCACGACATCTTCTTTCAGGCCACATCGCTCTCGTATTACTGCATTCGGAATTCTATCAATCAGTCTTACCCCACACATACTACGCAGTGACCGCATCTCAACTGCGTTAATTCTGCTTTCATGCGTTTTCTGCCACACCCAATACTCACTACCGTACATTAAAGTGGGCACAAGCACTCCATTATGAACCGCCAGCCGCGCCTGTTTTGGCACATTCTGGCCGTTCATAAAGGCATGCAGCGCTCCATTTACACAGTTTCCCGCAGTCACTCTCCTTTCAATATCTCCTTCACATCTTCCATCTCTTGTAAACATGCTACCCAAATATACAAATTCTGTCACTTGTTCAATGTTTTCTTCTCCAATCGCAATATTACACTCAATCACATTTTCATCCTTCTCAAACACCATCACTTTCGTCTTTTTTGCATTCAATTTCATACCTTTCGATTCAAAGCTCTCATTCATGCAGTTCATCATTTGTTGTAACTCAGTCGCCGACGACGCCAGAATGACTTGATCATCGGCGTACAAGAGGCACTTAGCACGCAATCCTGCCATATCGATCCCGCATTCCATTTCCCTCATATCTTTCATGCAGCTATCCATGAATAGGTTGAACAACCAGGGCGAGGCTGCACACCCCTGTCTGACACCTATAGAGATATCAAACCAGTCTGTATAGGCACCGTTAACCCGGACACAGGCTCTGGAACCCCTATACAGAGATTTCAGAGCCCTAATTATAAAATTGTCCACCCCATACATAGATAGCACCTTCCATAATTCCTTTCTATTCACTCTATAATCTATAAGCCTTTTCCAGGTCTATGAACGCGCAATATACCTTCTGGTTTTTTGCCAGACACTTTTCGGTTACGCAGCGTAAGGAAAAGACCTGATCCGTACATCCCATTCCCTTCCGAAATCCCGCTTGCACATCCCATATCTTCTCATTAGTCACATTTACTACCCTGTCAATTAATATTCTGGCATACATTTTTCTACAACACTAAGAAGGCTGATTCCGCGATAATTTCGACATTCCTGCTGCGAACCTTTCCCTTTATAAATTGGGACAAGCACTGCCTTCGTCCAGTCATCTGGGACCTGGCCTTGTTTCCAACACAGGTTAAAAAGGCGATGCAGCAGGTTTACGATTAGTCCATCGCCAGCCTTCAACATTTCAATCGTCACCTTATCACACCCAGCAGACTTGCCAGACCTCATACCATTTAGCGCTTTCATAATTTCATCCATTCCAATTTCATCACTAGGGCCATCATGTATATCTATCATCTCTTCTTGCTCTATTTCACTCACATCTTTCTCAAATAAACTCTCAAAATAGTCCTTCCAGCACTGTAGTATCATTTTTTCTTCATTCATAACTTCACCTTTTTCATTCCTAATAACTTTCATTGATCCATTTATATTTTTGCCCCGCGCTTCTTTGACTAGTTTCCAAAACAGTTTTATATTGTCTCGGAAACTTGAGCCAAATTGATCCTCATATTTCTTCTTTTGCTCATTCTTCTTCCTCTCTATACATTCTTTTACTTTAGCTTTCACACATCTATACTTGTCCTTCATTTCTTTAACAATATCTTCATTCATACCACCGCTCGCTCGATTCGTTGCTTCTACTGCTATTATATCCAACCACGCTTTCTTCTTTTCCTCAACCATACTTCTAGTTTCACCATCCCACCAGTCTGCTTTCTCACATTTCTTACTTCTTCTTTTACTCACACCGCATACATCTTCAGCACTTTTCACTACGTTGGTTTTAAATACCAACCATACATCATTCGCATTTTCCTTATTTACATCACTCCAGCTTTTATTCAGCCGTTCGCTCAATTGCTTTTTATACATCTCTTTCGTATGCTGATCTTTCAATCTTTCCACTTTTATGCGTTCTAATTCTGTATACGACTCTTTGGCTCTGTGCCGCCAGTTTTTAAACATACCACCAACTCTTGATATCACCAAATAGTGGTCTGTGCCAATATCCGGTCCACGATAAGCCCTAGTGTCTACTATGTTCATTCTCATTCTTTCATCGACTATCACAAAATCTATCATGCTTCTTAACGTAACATGTCCATCGTTCTTACGCCACGTGTACATATGTATCATCTTGTGCTGAAACCACGTATTCATCACAGACAGACCCATCTCCACACATACATCTAATAAGTACACGCCATTATCATTCACACTCTTATCACCAAATGTTCCAAGTACCTTTTCATACCCCTCACGCTTCACTCCAACCTTTGCATTAAAATCTCCAAGCATGACAATACGTTCATTCCACTTACGCAATAACACAACCTCTCTCATTTGTTCCCAAAATTCCTCTCTTACCGCCTTATTGTAGGAAGAGTCCGGAGCGTATACACCTATCAGGAATAGAGGTGTCAGACCTACTTTCATCCGGACCCACAAAAGGCGCGGACTTACGCATTCATACCCACGCATGCATTCTGCCATTCGCTCTGAAAGAATAATACCGACGCCCTTACTACCATGTTCGTCATTGGTAACTCCTGACCATATTTCTGTGAAAGGGCCGCGCGTCAGTATTTCTTTCCCCTTACGTTTAGTCTCATTTACACACAATACATCCAAATTTCTGTCACACATTAACTCGTATACTTCATGCAGTTTCTCATTCATTCCTCCTCTTACATTCAACGTCGCAAATCGACATTCCGATGCCCACTTTCCGCCCCGACGTGAACAGTTTCGCTTGAGGTTTTGGTTATTTCGGCGTGACGAATGGCGAATATCGTCGCCGCCTACAGCTGTAAGGTTGCTCCCCCCAGAATACGAGGAGCAGCCTCGTCCTGTAGATACAGGATGAGGAGGGGATTCTCCGGCTCCGCCGGTACCCCCCTGGGGTAAATTTACTGTAATATTTCCCACAGCCATGATCACGTCGGTAGTTTTACTGTCCTATTGCTTATTTTTGGGATTGACAGTTAGTCCCTAACGGCGGGACAGACCTCCGGGTTTCTATCGAGTTTCCTTCTCTAGGACTAAGGACGCCAATCTAAATTATATTTTGCTTATATTACAGGCGTCGGATTACCTTAGTCGCCTTTTACGACACCTCGGTAGGGGTGAGGGAGGGCTATTCTACTCCGCCGGACACCCCACGGCACGCCGGACACCCCACGGCACGGTTGATATCATAACTGCAAATACGATAATCTTAATATATAAAATCCTTGCGTTACTGACTGACTGACAGACACACTACAGCCGAAACTATTGGGCGCAGGAAGTTGAAATTTGGCATGTATATTCCTTGGGGCCCGTAGGGATGCACTAAGAAGGGATTTCCCGAAATGCCCACGGGATCGGCCAAAACGGGTAAATTAAAAAAAAATGCAGGCGTAGCTGCTGGCATCCTCTAGTATTACATACCTATCATGGTGGAAAATACGAAAAATAATAGGGAGAAAATAGATTCCCTGAATCTACTTTATGATTATTGGTAGCGCCATCTATCTTTTCTATTGATAGTTAATTATGTCAACACCTAGGTAATAAATTCCTTTGCATATCGCAGTGTCAAAACAAGCGATCTTTTATCCCTTTCCTTCCCAAAAGCACGCCTCGCTCTAATTGGTCGCGGAATTCGATGACGCTGCGATCAGTTCGAAAATCAACTGTCCCACTGACCGGCTGCGTCCTGGCGCAGCTCCGCACCGCGACGAACACATGCAGCACCGCAATATTTTACCGCTATTTCATACTATAAATTGGGACTAAACCGCCCGCGGGTGTAGTGTTAGATACAAATGGAGTGATCAGTTTTGTAACCCGACTCACGAAGACGCCGGCAGCCGCCATTTTGTCAAGCAGAGAAGAATGACATGCAAGGTAAGGCGTGCCTCCTATGAATTCCAATAGTCATAAGATCGCCCCTTCACCCATCTTCTAGGCGATTTACCAGCCATTTTTTATACAGTCCACAATATTAATATTTTTCCATATCACCAAATCGCCTAGTACATACTTTCGGTGCAACGCCGAACCATTTTTTGATCCGTACGAGCCGGATTCATTTGCGTTTATACGTAACCTCTCGTTTATCTCGCGTAGGTATCTTCTAGAAGTACCTACCTAGGTAGTTATAGTACCTAGCTATACTCCTAGTCCCTTTACATACCCATTACGTGGTAACTTCCGCACGCTTCCGTAGGTAATATACTTTTATTTAGCTACCTACTAATCTGATATATCTACCCAATTATTATTACTGGAACTATCATAGCTGTCTTGTAAATTCCATATTTTAAGCACCTTTTAGTTCCACCGCCTTAAAGTTGTTGCCTACTTACGAATAACTACCGCATAAACACCTACTTAGGTAAAATAATAGGTACTTTAGGTATTCTTATTTTGATTCGGTCTCATTAGCTTATACCTACGTAAACATGGCGCAACAAAAGAAGTCATGCATGTCGGAAGAAAAAGAGCTGACAATCTTGGAAGCTAAACGTTATATTTTATTTGAGCGTATTCAAAACATTTACGAGCGCTCAAAAACTGCCGCTACTTCCGATATTAAGAGGGAATCATTTCTTAGTTATTGTATGACAGTAGATGGTATTCGAACAGATTTTCATAAGTTGTTAGACGATTGTAACGCAAGATTGCTTTCTATTGATCCTGATGAACAGCCAAATTATCAGGCGTATAACTCATTCGAAGATCTTTATTGTATCATCAAGCGCATACAATCACAATTGGAGGGTAAATATTCCGTACAGCCCGTTTCTGCCGGACCGGCGGTTCGAGCGCCGAGATTACCGCCAATTGAGCTTATGTCGTTTGATGGTGATATACGAAATTGGCCGTTATTCTATGCGAGTTTTAAGTCTACAGTGCACGATAATGGTTCTCTGACAGATGCTGACAGGTTGTACTATTTAATAGGTAAGCTGTCACCGAAGGCCCAGTCCGTATTTGCAGGTGTCACACCCAGTGCTGAGAACTATCAGGTCATATTCCAGTCACTACTTGATAGGTATCAAGATACTCGTGTTCTAGCGTCTACTTACTTTGATCAAGCTTTAAATCTTAAACTGTCCGGTGCCGCGTCTGTTTCGAATTTCCAGCTGTTTATAGACAACTTTGTTACCGCAGTTAGTTCCCTTAAAAACTAAAAATTAAAAGATCTTTCCGACTTTATGTTTCTTCAACTCGCTTTAAAAAAGTTTGACACTGAAACAATTCGTGTTTTCGAGATGACTGAACGTAATCATAAAATACCTACACTAGATAGTTTTATTTCTTTCATCAAAGATTAGTGTCGAATATTTCATAATACGCAGTCTAGTTCATCTAGCTCGTCTAATAATAATAATAGCAAACAAAAGTCGAATACATCGCGAAATAGCAATAATAACTCGGTCCCTAATCCGCAATCTTACGTAGCATGCTCGGAATCTAATAATAATAAATCACAAAAGTGTCTGTGCAGTAATATAGTACACGACCATTTCTATAAATGTCCCGCTTTTAATAATTTAAATCCGACTGCTCGTTTCAAATGTGTAAAAGAAAACAAAGCTTGCGTTAATTGTTAAAGTATAAAACATAAAACGAGTGAATGTTCTAGTAAGACGAAGTGTCGTTCATGTAATCAACGACATCACTCATTATTACATTTTGATAAAAGTTATCCGTTGCCGGGTCAATCCGGTAACCTTGACCCAATTTCTAGCCCACCTATGTCGCAGGTGCAGGCCGCCTGTACCACGGTGGCTTCCTCCTCCGCGTCTCAGTGCGAAGTATCGTTGTGTACGACGTCCATTGCGCTGGCGGCGCACACATGCGGACAACCCTCACGCGCTTGTCATGCTCAGCGCAATGCTAAGCCGCAGTGTACTGCGTCCAAAACGGTTCTATTAGCAACAGCACAAGTTATCGTTTATGATATTAATAACGCATCGCACATAGTTAGTTGTTTACTCGATAGCGCATCACAGAGTAACTTTGTTACTTCTGATTGTTTCAAACACCTCAGACTGTGGGATAACTTCAAATATACTAACTTAGTAGTCAAGGGGATCGGGGGGTCAGAAAAACATTGCGAGGGTTCCGTAGATATTAAAATACATTCGCGTTTTGATAGGGATATTAATTTTAACATTTCTTCGCTTATCGTAGAGCGTATTACGGACACATTGCCGAACGCTAATGTGGACATATCGCTACTTACACATCTCGAGACATTGCCGCTAGCAGACGCGGAATTTGCGAATCCGGCAGACATTGATGTTTTGATCGGAGCTTCAATATTTCTGCACTTGTTACTACCTAAAGTTGTACGTAGTGAGCAATATAATTTACCGCCCGCTATTGAAACGGAATTTGGGTATGTGATTATTGGTACCGTACCTACGTTACATACTTCTCATTATATTACGTCTTGTTGTTGTTCTGTTCTTCAAGAAAATAATATTGATTCTCTTCTCAAGCGATTTTGGGAGCTTGAAGAGATTACCGCACCGTCCTCGATGAGCCGTAAGGATCTCGAGTGTGAAGAACATTTCCGCGCTACCACTGTTCGTGACGACAGTGGCAGATACGTTGTGGCGTTGCCATTCTATGGTGACCCTCATTCGTTAGGCGACTCGTACGCTGCTGCGCTTAGACGTTTCCATTGTTTAGAACGTAAACTTGAGGCATCACTTAAGTTACGCGACGCCTATAATGACGTCATTCGTGACTACCTAAATAAAGGTTTTTTGAGTGTAGTTTTAAACAACGAGGGCAATTCTCTTCCCTCATATTATATCCCGCATCACGGCGTAGTTCGCGAAGATAAAACCTCTACTAAACTTCGTGTGGTTTTAGATGCTAGTTGTAGGACTACATCGGGTCAGTCGATTAATGACATTTTGCATGCCGGTCTTAATCTACAGGGTGATTTATTTAACATCACAATAAAGTTTCGTCTTTTCCAAATCACTCTATCAGCTGATTGCCGCCAAATGTTTCTCAATATCGGCGTTCGCGAATCGGACCGTAGATTTCAACGGATTTTTTATCGTTTTGACAATAAGGAACCTTTATCCGTGTATCAGTTCAATCGTGTTTGTTTTGGACTCAAGTCTAGCCCATATCACGCGTTACGAGTTGTTCGCACGTTGATCACTGATGAAGGTTATTACTTTCCCGCCGCAGCAGCTGTTGCTACTTCCGCTTTATATATGAATGACATCGCCTGTAGTGTCATATCCATTCGGCTAGCAATTTCGCTTTGTGAAGAGCTTATTCAGCTTTTCATGCGAGGCCAGTTTGATCTTGTCAAATGGACAAGCAATTCTAAGGGGGTTCTCGCACGCATACCTGATTCTCATAAAGCTTCTCCAGACATTGAGTTTGAGATGTCTGTACCGCATAAAGTTCTCGGTTTATGCTGGGACAAATCCTGTGATAGTTTTCGGTTTGACGTCTCACCGCCAGATGATAAGTGCACCAAACGCACTATGCTGTCCACAGTGGCTCGACTATGGGACATAATGGGTTTTGTGGTGCCCACAATTTTGTACGCCAAGCTCTTGATCAAAGAACTTTGGCTATCAAAGTGTGAGTGGGATGAAACACCCCCTGACCATATTGTCGCCGCTTGGAGCCAGTTTTGTATTGAGCTTACCGCGCTCAATCAAGTTACTATTCCGCGTCATCTTGGGTTGGTAGATGGATGTACCATCAACTTAATAGGTTTCGCTGACGTCAGCGAGCGTGCTTACGGCGGAGTCGTATATCTACAAGTCCGCATTGGTTCTAACTACTCGGTGCAGTTAGTTTGTGCCAAGTCCAAGGTCTCGCCTATTAAAACCATTTCGGTTGCGAGACTGGAGTTGTGCGCGGCCCTTCTGCTGTCTCAGTTGCTCCGCAAGGTTCAAGACACAGTTTTGCCCCACTACCCTATCAATAAAATATACGCGTTTTCTGACTCCAAAATAGTGCTCGCTTGGATTTATTCTTCTCCTCACCGCTGGCAGACTTTTGTCGCCAACCGCGTTAGTAAAGTAATTGAACTTGTTCCTGCTACTTGTTTCAATCACGTCGCGGGTATTGAGAACCCCGCTGATTGCCTATCTCGTGGTGTTACTCCACTTAATCTTCTGCATCATCCATTGTGGCATCGTGGAGCTTCTTGGATTTCCCATGATCCGTCAGAGTGGCCCATGCAACCCTTTGACCACAGTGCAGAGGACGAGGATGTACCCGAATGGAAGTCTGTTTCTCATCCCGTGATTGTTGAGGTTGCTGAATCTCCGATCTATGCACTCGCACTACGCATGTCATTGTGGTCTAAGTTACTCCGCGCCATCGTTTATGTCTGTAGGTTTCTTAGGCACCTACCTAATGGGACTTTTGTTTCAAGTACTTACCTTGAATTTGCAGAATATAAGTTACTACGAGCTGTACAGGCTGTTCATTTTAGTAACGACATTCAAAATTTGAAAAATAATGTACCTTGTTCTCCCGCTATTCTTAGGCTCAAGGCGTTTCTCGATGAGCACGGCGTCATACGCGTTGGTGGTCGTCTGTCAAATTTGGATGAACCTTATAACTACGAGCATCCTTGCATTCTAACGCGTCATGATTATGTTGTCGACCTTCTTGTTGATTTTTATCACAAGAAGCATCTCCATGCTGGTCCAGAGTTTCTTATGTCCTTACTTAGGCAAAAATATTGGGTTTTAGCTGCTCGACGAATAATTCGTCACAGAATACATAAATGTAACATCTGTTTCAAATTTCGTCCGCGTCCGATTTTCCCTCCCATGGCAGATCTTCCTAGCCAGCACGTCAATCAGGTTGATAAAGCGTTTACAAATACCGGCTGTGATTACGCAGGACCACTGCAGTATACGCCAGTGCGGGGTCGAGGTGTTAAAGGCCGTAAAGCTTGGCTATATATTTTTACATGCTTAACGACGCGTGCTACGCACATTGAAGTTGCGACGGATTTAAGCACGGTGTCATTCCTGGCAGCCCTTAAACGATTTCTTTCACGACGCGGCCCTATACAGTGTTTGTACACGGATAACGGCACTTGTTTCGTGGGCGCAAGCTCTTATTTACGCGACCTTTATAAGTTTCTCAGTCGCGACCTTTATAGTCCTGCATTCCCTATACAGGAGGGTACGTTGGTCATCATAGTACATGATAATGCTGCACCGCTTTCATGGCCGTTAGCCATCGTGGAGAAACTGCATACTTCCAAAGACGGTACAACCCGCGTTGTTACCGTGAAAACCGCGAAGGGGAGCTACGTGCGCCCTGTTGTACGTCTCTGCCCGCTTCCAACTCAAAGAGATCTAGCCTGAAGTTAGATCTACCTCTTAGTTTAATTATTTAGTTTGTAGTTTTCGTTATAATTGTTTCGCTAAGGTTAATTTAGATTAATTTTAATATCATATCGCTGTCTTAGCCTATTGATGGTTATGCGGTAGTACATCCAACATAGCTAAGTTCAATTTTATTTTTATTAAAGGCAACCCTTTAGGGCCGGGGGGAAATGGTAGCGCCATCTATCTTTTCTATTGATAGTTAATTATGTCAACACCTAGGTAATAAATTCCTTTGCATACCGCAGTGTCAAAACGAGCTATCTTTTATCCCTTTCCTTCCCAAAAGCACGCCTCACTCTAATTGGTCGCGGAATTCGATGACGCTGCGATCAGTTCGAAAATCAACCGTCCCGCTGACCGGCTGCGTCCTGGCGCAGCTCCGCTACGCGACGAACACTTGCAGCACCGCAATATTTTACCGCTATTTCACACTATAAATTGGGACTAAACCGCCCGCGGGTGTAGTGGAGTGATCTGTGCAGCTTCAGGCTAGATACAAATGGAGTGGTCAGTTTTGTAGCCCGACTCACGAAGACGCCGGCGGCCGCCATTTTGTCAAGCAGAGAAGAATGACTTGCAAGGTAAGGCGTGCCTCCTATGAATTCCAATAGTCATAAGATCGCCCCTTCACCCATCTTCTAGGCGATTTACCAGCCATTCTTTATACAGTCCACAATATTAATATTTTTCCATATCACCAAATCGCCTAGTACATACTTTCGGTTCAACGCCGAACCAATTATGTAGAAAGAAAACGTTTGAATAGCCGAAGAGAGGATTTTCAAATTATAGGAAGTCACGAAATACAGAACTTCCCACTACTGACGGAAGAACTGCTTATCTTACTTTCTTTGGACACCTATCAACTGAAGCTAGCCCGATCCTACTGCATCGAGCATTTATCAAATGAACTATACATTTTAGAAATATGTAGAGAAAGCGCACCCCAAGATTTAAATAAATATGGCATGAACGAAGATGCTTGGCTTTTACGCGGACGCATACGTCACGTACGGTCAAGAACTTATTATTGTTATGTATTGGTAAAAAACAATGTTAATGAAAACGAAACCAATATCCATAACATTTTATGCAATTATTACTACACGTGTTTGACCGGACGTCGCACATTCGGCACTTGTGCTCATATAGTTTCAATAGTGTGGTACCTAGTATATGCCAGACATTAAGGCTTCACTGCTCCTGGAGCGTTCCTCAACGATGTCATAATTGATTATAATGTTTAAAAAATAAATAACATTTCTTACTTTTACTATTTTTTTTTTACACACACATAGGATTTAAACAAGACAACGATATAACATACAAACATACATAGACTCACGCCTGTTTCCCGGAGGGGGAGCAGAGACTACGGAACGCCATTTGCAACGATCCTGACATACCTCACTTGCTTCACTCACTCCCATCAAGTTTCTCATGCATGCTCTTCTGTTAAGGGTACTTCTGACTTGTCCTTTTTTCAGGATGTCTGCAATCTGGTCAGAGAACGTTCTCCTAGGTCTTCCCCTTTGTCCTGTCCCATTCACACTAGCCTGATATATCTTCTTTGTCAGTCTATCGTCATCCATCCTCTCCATGTGCCCAAACCATCTTAACATGCCTTTCTCAATGCTTGTCACTACATCTTCTTTTACCCCACACCACTCTCGTATCACACAATTCTTTACTCTGTCGGTCAAAGACACACCACACATACTTACAACGATATAATATAACCATTATCTTAACAAAAACCAAAAAAGAAACTTAAAAATAAACATTAAACACTCAACACAAAATAACTCCGTTCCCATAGCAAATGGAGACAAGCGACTTAGTTATCAATAAATAATCCTTGTAAAAAAACCTATCCAATGATATATATATTATAGCTATTGGGCCGAGTACCAGGCTTCATATATTTTTGCCCATTCTCCTTTATGTGCCAATGTAAAGAATACCTAAAGAGCAATACTTAAAGCCCATATTTGAATGAAATTCTTTTTGTTGTTCTTTTTGTATTTGGCCGGATTTCGGTTTCTTCGAGAAATTCCACTCCTTAAATGGGGAAGTGGGAAAATAGAATCATTTGAATTTTTATGCTTTGAATACACTTAAACTTTAGTAGATTATTATAAGAGACGTATAAACGTGAAGCCGTGTCCTATTATAATCGATTTCAAGCAGTCAGGCTTGATGTCCATTTTAACAACCGTATTTTATGACCTTCTGATGATTTGCAAGCCACTATTACTGAGATCCCATCAATTATATTGATTAAACATTACAAGTGACATTAAGGTGTACCTACTATTGAAGATCCACAGATAGGTGTAGCAATATGTTACGCAGTTTCTCATAACCCTATTTTCCAGGACTGCTGGATTGCCGGGTATCAGAATGGGGTGAATGGAGTCCTTGCTGCAGTGACGGCGGCTGCGTTGGCTCAGCGATGCGCACACGACGAATAATACGACGGCAGCGGCCAGGCGGTGCGCCATGCCCCCCACCTCTCGCGGTGGTGCGCGACCAACTGCACAGCGCAACAGTCGCGCGAAGACTGGCGAAACAACCTCACGTAATCAAAAATCACTCATAGTTTCCGAATTTAAATTCGATTTTCTTTTTAATTCCGTGTGTTGGAGGCAATTGAATTTGTTGGTGATACGGAATTTATTGGTTGAAATGTTTGCAGCAATGTGGAAATAACTAGCTCAAAATTGTTTTTTGTGTGATAAATGATAACATCTCGAATTAAAATCTTCTAATGACTAATCTAAGAACTACTGTAATAAATTATGCTAATCTGAATTGTTTTACGTTATCACCCTAGTAGCATTTTGAGTTGGCGATTTGTTCGGCCAACAATCACGATTTGTTGGCCAACGGTCCTGCATGTCCCCTTTTTAAACGTATGTGCCAACGGTGGAAATAACATAGGGCCATCATGTTAGGCCAACAATGTATTCCCCCACGAAAGCCCTACCGTAATGCCTACTGCCTATTGACGTTGGGCCATTGTCGAAAGTACAACCAAAGTGTGTGGCGATTTTCACGTAGGCCCTACCAAGCAACTACTTGATTGGTTTAACAAACAGGCCCAACCAATAAAAGTATACTGCATACCTATGTTAGGTTTTTATTACCGGCCCTACCGATAAATTATTACTATAAGCCTGTGTATGGTTTATGACATAGGCCCAATCAATAAATGTGTACTACATCCCAATGTTGGGTCTTTGTTACTGGCCCTACTGATAAATTATTACTAGCCTGTGTAGGGTTTATGACATAGGCCCAATCAATATAAGTATACTGCATACTTACGTCAGGTTTCTTTTACTTGCCCTACCGATAAATTATTACTTTAGGCCTGTGTTTGGTTTATGACATAGGGCCTACCAATAAATGTGTACTACATGCCAACGTTGGGTCTTTGTTACTGGCCCTACCGGTAAATTATTACTTTATGCCTGTGTAGGGTTTATGATATGGGCCCCACCAATAAAATAATACTTTATGCCTGTGACGGTTTATGTCATGCCATGCCCTACCTAGTACATCCAACATTGGGTTTCTAACAGAGGCCCTACCAAACAACAAACAAGGAAATCCAGTAATTAAAATTTATTTAAAAAAATAAGGTTGCAATCATCTGTCGTTATTCTAATTAAAGTTAAACAATTAGGCCCACTTGCGTAACGTTTGATTTAAGTCACTCCTTAATTTAATTTGGTTGAACAGAATTAACAGCATAAAATAATTTAAGTTAAAAGTATTTAGCGTCGTCTTGCACAACGACAACAACGCTTAGATTTAGTTAAACATTTTATGAGGTCGGTAAAGTAGTTTCTACGTTTTGTTTCATGGCATGAAGCCTTTTTGTTAAGATTTTAACGATGTTATGCGTATGGTTTCGCATAAAACCTTAGACTATATATACTTTGAGCATAAAACAAAACGCATTGTCGTCGTCTAGCAACGAAATGACAATTGACAAATAATAACTAGAAACTTTTGAGCATTAACCCTAGAACCCTACATGGGGTGCAGGTGCACCCCACAACGATTTGTTTTCTAAATATCTCAATTTCTTTAATATCCACGAATTCGCGCGTCGGAGTATTTTAGTTTGTGTCAACCGCTCGCGTTACGTCAATACAGTGACGAGGGACCGCGTTGTGTGGTCGCCTGTATAAGTGCTGTGGGGTACGCCAGTACCCCAGTGTATTAAAATCGTAAGATTATTTATTTATTACGATTGATGCATTTATATGTTATAAGTTATTAAATTTGATTATTTATTAAAACAATAGTCTTATATGAATTAAATACAGATATTTTTAGATATTATGAAGGTAAAATTCAATGAAGTTTATTTATTTTGTTTCGGATGGCTGTCAGAGGTTTGAATTACGAAGAAATAAGCTCTATTCTAGACCACAAATCTGGCTAGGAAGAAATACAAGTTGGGACCAATTGTAATTCCTGGGTTCTTTACAAGTGTTCAAGATCAAATAATAAGCCAAATATAAAGTTTCAGCAGACAGTTTTGAAATAAGGTTTGGAACTGATACATGAACATTTTGAGGACCGTCACCGGATGCCAACTTAGTCCATTGCAGTGATCCTCAAAAAAGTACCAAATCCTACAAGCGCTGTTACTCAAACTACATTTAACTTTGTGTAATAAGGCTGATTTGTGATCTCAAGTTACCGATTATGTTTAATAAAACGTATTTTCATGAATTGTTTTTTTTATTTTAAGGATTACAGTCATTTTAGTATGGGGTGTTCCAGCACCCCAGTGTAGGAATAACATGTGCGCCAAATAGTGTAGGATTCTAGGGTTAACAATAACACAAGTAGGTACATTGTTATCAGTTATATCATCATCATCATCATGTCAGCCTAGGGACGTCCACTGCTGGACATAGGCCTCCCCCTGCTGCGTCGTCCGGTCCAGTTATATAATTATTGATAATTTTCGTCGCTAATGACAAGATGCCAACATCAGTGTGACAGTTCTTAAATGAAATTAGCCACTAAACAGCCGAATTTCGGTGATTAATTTTGACAGTTCTTAAATCATATTACTCGACAAATTTTTCGTTGTGCAAGACGCTAGTGGTGTTTAATATTTTTTTTCTCGTTAAATACATCTTAATTCAATTTAAGAATCGTTGTGCAAGTGGGCCTTAGTATCTATTTAATTATAATTAACAGACATGCATGATTCAAGAAGGCATGCTTTTATCATTTCTGTTATTAAATAAAATTGAGTTATCTTCTAACGTAATTATATGTTAAAAAAAAAAAGATTCCTTCAGCAGTCCTAAATAAAAAATAAATAAATCTGAACCAGTTTGCTATAACTAGTAAATCTGAACCAGTTTGCTATAACTTCGTGAATTTCCGAGTCTGTTGCCTTTTCCGCTATTTTATTATGGCGCACTGCATCTGTAAAGAAAACAATTTTGTTAACTCTACAAGATAAACAGCAGAATCGAAATAAAACCGGCAAAGTGCGAGTCGGACTCGCACACCGAGGGTTCCGTACTTACTCCACACAATACATATCTAGCTGTAGGTGTGCGTTGGTTGAGATTTGAATATTTGATGCTTACGAATGATACATTTTTAAGGCAATTTTACGCAGTGTTCTCAGGCGGTCACCCACCCAAATACTGAACGCGACCGAAGTTTAAAAAAACTTCGGTAATCGGACGAGAAATGTTTTCGTTTTCTATCTATCCTGTGCTAGTACGACTCGCACTTGACCACTTTTTAGTATTTGTTGTTATACTATAGTCACTACAGACTAAGCACTATAATTACACCAAGTTTGACTTGTGTGTATTACCGTTTTTAACAATAGAGCCAAAATGAAAAAAAAAACACGTTTCTTGTATGGGGAATAACCTAACCTAACTTTTTCAATTTTTTAAAGATAACCATTTATTGGTCGGGCGGACAAACAACGTAGGCTTATTAATAGGGTATCGTTGGCACCCTTTTGGCATGGAACTCTAAAAAAATAATTAGGTAGGTAGGCTTTTAATAGCATAGGCGGACATTCCTATATTATTATTTAGTCTCTGACAGAATTATGAGTGCCAAATTGCAGTTCAGTTGCAGTTAGCATGACTGCAACGAAACTGCAAACCAACTGTGATAATATATAATATTATAAATGTGAAAGGGCTAAGTGAGACACAAACAAACATGTTTTTTGTCTGGCTTTAGTGCAACAAGACAGGACAGGACTGTGGGGCGACCTTATGGTCTTGAGGGATTTGTAGCTGCAATACATTAGACGTCCGCTCACCGCGGCGCCGAGCGCTAACTGGCGTGAATGTAAGTGGCGCCAATATTTATACGAGCCGCGTGCGTTGTATGCTCGCACCCAAGTTAGAAACTAACTACATTAAAATTGCACTTTTCTGTGATTGGCTGATTTCAAATGTAAGCTCCCTTAATGTGTAACTTCTTGTAGCACTAAACTTGTAAATATAAATAGGCTAAGTTTATGCTGCAAATATACTCGTATTCTACACTCATCGGAAGTTTTACTCTGCACCTCTGGACCTCTTCAGCTACAGTAGACCCTGCCTTACAGATTAATACATTTATTTCCTACAGTTATGTAGTTGCAGCTGTGTTAAATATTATAATGATTTCTGAATGTGTGGTAACTTACCTCTTATTACTTTAATTAATTGCATATTCTTCAATGGTAATTTGTCATTTTTTCCTGTCCAGTTATAGAGCAAAGCCAGTTTATTAGTGAACAGCTTTTCAAGGATTCTCCTTATGATTATTGGTACCTTGCTACCTCCCACAAAGCTTAGGTATGTAACCTGAAAAAAAAACAAGCATAAAATTAAGTTTTACCTAATAAACATGTTTGTTTAATACTTGTTAAATTGAATTTAATTAGTAAACATAGTAGGTTACCAATTGTTTTGCATTTTTGTCTGTTACAATCCATGTTTCAATTAAATTCAGTGATTCAATATTATCACAGGGTAATTTTATTTCTTCTGGCAAAGTTTCAAACAGAGTGATTGTAGAGGAAGATCGGACTCTTTGCAGGATTTCTTGCTGTGATATATTTATTTCTTTTATTTCAATTTCAATAGATGCCAACCGCTTAGCAATTATTTCATAAACTTACAAATATGCTGCAAGTAAGTAGGGGTCTAGGGGTACATAGTTTGAGGTTATATAGGTACCAAATTTGGCGAAAGACTATAATTTTCGTGCTTTGGGAGTGGAATGCACTTAGTGGATTAGATTTGTTTACTATGCTATACCGAAGTTTATTAACAGTAGGTAATGTAAAAGGTTAAATGAAAACCAATGCCATCAAACCGCGAATCATACAATTCCCGCCACCCGTGTCCATGCGACAACAATAATAAATCGTCCAATTAATGAAATTACATCTGGACAGTTGTAAAGTTTAAAATACAGCTTACCTGCTGGATATTTGAAGATAACTCGCAATATAAATAATTATAGTCTTTGACTCGCAACACAGACTCGCAAAATGAAAAACGACTAATACCGATCGGCCGGCCAACGCTTTCGTGATTCGTCTTTTTTATTTTTTTTTGGATTTTAATGACCTGGTCATTCGGACGTGATTGCGTCGATGTAGCCCGCGAAATTCAAATTTTCTTGTGTTTTTTGCAATTTGCATATCAGTGACATGTTGTAACTTTATCAAAATATTATTCGCGGCAATAACAAGTATAATTTTAAATATAAGAATGATCAAAACATTCGCTCCATTAGCTCTCACATAGATTTGGTGTAAATTGGTAAAATCTCCGAAATCTAACTTATATTGAAAATTTATTTAAAAAGCGAGTTGGCCCTTTGTTGGTATGCAAATTCTTCGATTAAAACCCAATCAAAAGCGTGTTGGCTCTTTGTTCGAAATTGGTATGCAAATACCTCATTGAAAATCCAACCAAAAAGCGTGTTGGCTCATCGTTCGAAATTGGTATGTAAATTGCTCGTTGAAACTCCAACCGATAAGAGTATTGGCCCATTGTTAGAAATTGGTATGCAAACACCTCGTTGAAAATCCAACCAAAAATCGTGTAGGCACATCGTTCGAAATTGGTATGTAAATTACTCGTTGAAAATCCAACCAAAAAGTGAGCTGGCCCTTTGTTAGAAGTTGGTTTGCAAGTTCCTTGATTAAAATCCAACTAAAAGCGTGTTGGCTCATTGTTCAAAATTGTTATGCAAATACCTCATTAAAAATCTAAACAAAAAGTGTGTTGGCTCTTTGTTAGAAATTGGTTTGACAATTTGTCGTTGAAAATTCAACCAAAAAGCGTGTTGGCTCATCGTTCGAAATTGCTCGTTGAAACTCAAACCGATAAGAGTATTTGCCAATTGTAAAAAATTTGTATGCAAAATCCTCGATTAAATTCCAACCAAAAGCGTGTTGGCCCATTGATCAAAATTGATATGCAAATACCTCGTTGAAAATCCAACCAAAAAGTGAGTTGGCCCTTTGCTAGAAATTGGTATGCTAATTCCTCGTTGAAAATCCAACCAAAAAGCGTGTTGGCTCATCGTTCCTAATGGCTCGTTGAAACTCCAACCGATAAGAGTGTTGGCCAAGTGTTAGAACTTGGTATGCAAAATCCTCGATTAAAATCCAACCAAAAGCGTGTTGATCCATTGTTCAAAATTGGTATGCAAAAACCTCGTTGAAAATCCAACCAAAAAGTGAGTTGGCCCTTTGCTAGAAATTGGTATGCTAATTCCTCGTTGAAAATGCAACCAAAACGCGTGTTGGCTCGTCGTTCGAAATTGCTCGTTGAAACTCCAACCGATAAGTGTGTTGGCCCATTGTTAGAAATTGGTATGCAAAATCCTCAATTAAAATCAAACCAAAAGCGTGTTGGCCCACTCTTCAAAATTGGTATGCAAATATCTCGTCGAAAATCCGACCAAAAAGTGAGTTGGCCCTTTGCTAGAAGTTGGTATGCTAATTCCTCGTTGAAAATCCAACCAAAAAGCGTATTGGCTCGTCGTTCAAAATTGCGCGTTGAAACTCCAACCGATAAGAGTGTTGGCCCATTGTTAAAAATTGGTATGCTAATTCCTCGTAGAAAATTCCAACCAAAAAGCGTGTTGGCTCGTCGTTCAAAATTGCTCGTTAAAACTCCAACCGATAAGAGTGTTGGCCCATTGTTAGAAATTGGTGTGCAAAATCGTCGATTAAAATTCAACCAAAAGCGTGTTGGCCCACTGTCCAAAATTGGTATGCAAATACCTCGTTGAAACTCTAACCGATAAGAGTGTTGGCCTATTGTTAGAAATTGGTATGCAAATTACTCGTCGAAAATCCATCCAAAAAGCTTGTTGGCCCGTCGTTCAAAATTGGTATGTAAATTGCTCGTTATAACTCCAACCGATAAGAGTGTTGGCCCATTGTTAGAAATTGGTAAGCAAAATCCACGATTAAAATCCAACCAAAAGCGTGTTGGCCCATTGTTCAAAATTGGTACGCAAATACCTCGTTGAAAATCCAACCAAAAAGTGAGTTGGCCCTTTCCTAAAAAGTGGTATGCCAATTCCTCTTTGAAAATCTAACAAAAAAGCGTGTTGGCCCATCGTTCGAAATTGGTATGTAAATTACTCGTTGAAACTCCAACCAATAAGAGTGTTGGCCCATTGTTAGAAATTAGTATGTAAGTATAACATTGTTGGGCCCATGTTTAAACTTTGTTGGCTCTGTCACATACGTCAACATATTCCCAACCGTTGGCTAGGAGTGGCCACAATACCCCAACCGAAATTGCTACTAGGGCAATGCATATGGCCAATGTTGGTAAATAAATTGGCTCCAATATACGGAGCTGGCGTTATGCAAGAGGCACAATTATTCTATTAGTAGCCAGATAGTACATTATATTTGAACCTTCGTAAATATTTATAACGACTGTTTATTTTTAGCATCTGTGTCTGTCCGTCCAAATACTTTATTTTTTCGATTCCATAATCATTTCGCATTTGGATTTAATTTGGTTGTAAAGTGGCGTGTAAAATATAATAAAAAAAAAATGTACAAAATAAAAATAGTAAGAGATGACTGTAAGTATTGGAAATAAATAGATAGAGTTCGGTTCATTATCGCTGTACCTAGTTAAGCTTCTTACGATTTTGTTTATTTGTCAATTATCGTTAGGAGTGAAAGAATTAGAATAAGTGAAGGTCACTTGACTTATTTTATCTGAATGATTTAAAAGCTTCTGCGTATAAAAAAGATATCTACTTCCAAAATAGATAATAGCTTTTCAAAATCTGTGAAGCCAAAAAAATATTTTTTAAATAAAATATTTATTCCAGATTTCTGCTCTAGTACAAAATGATGTCGTGTCTTAAGCTAATGAAAGTAATGGAGAAGAAATGAATTCTTATCTATAATTTATTGTCATTTTTCCACAACATTTCTCAGTGTGTGTGTGTCATAGTTCCCTGACAATACTTTGGGATTTAATAATAGATGAAAGAAATACATATCGTTTACTTAAGTGTTTAACTTTGTGACAGTAATTCAATAAAAATGTAGCCTTTATTTTTAGTATTAAATGGATCCAAAGATGCAGCTTTTATTTTTCCTACAAATAAGTGTAAAAACATTTAATAAATTTAAATATTTAGACTTCTTAGGGACACTTCATATCTGCCTACTAATCATTCTGTTGACAATTTCTAGCGCAAAAGATTTTTCACTTATCTAACAAACAAAAATCATTTTATTTAGAGCATGATGATTATGCTGGACGCACACCTATCCGAGCCGAACGCGTCGAACGCGTCGAAGGAAACGAATTTTAGAATTCTTTGTATGAAATCTCATGAAACCTCGCACACTTGTCCGCGTCGAATCGTCCGAATCTGGAAGCACCTCAGAAATCCTCGAAGAATTCGAATGACGTCATCAGATTCGGCGCGGTTAGTGCGGTCGATTCGACCGATGCGGTCGACTCGACCGATGCGCTCGCATTCTATCAGTTGGGTATGACAGAGCAACGCGCGAGTACTATTTCCGCATTGTAAAATGAGTGATTCTAATTTAATTGATTTAGTACGAAATTACGAAGAGCTGTACAATCTGCAATATAACAGTGGGACAGGCGTAAAGGAAATGGATCGATGCGCTCGATTCTTTCGGCGCGGTCGATTCTTTCGGCGCGGTCGATTCTTTCGCCGCGGTCGATTCTTGCTAATGTGCGAGGCCTCCTTGACTTCGACGCGTTCGACGCGTTCGGCTCGGATAGGTGTGCGTCCACCTTTATACGCTAGATGTGGAAAAGTCACCAAATTAAGAAGTCTATATATTTCTATCAGCTGATAAGTATTAAAAGTAAGTCTGTATTTAGGTAAGTTAATAATAGATATTCACAGAGCCTTCTATGAGACTATGAATTTCATTTGACATTGTAATTAATACTTATTAAAAATAAATACAGTGCTTGGTAGATGTTGTATAGTGCCATTCATGAAATAAAGCGGAAGATTTATTTAAAAGAAGATAACTTTTTCCACTGAAAATTAAATTAAAAACAAAATCCGCTTTGCTTCATCTTTCATAGAAATGCAGTTCTAATAGTATTTCAGTTACACCAAAATAGTAAAGATTCACAATTTTAGGAACTCTTATGTAATTTGCTTTTGAATGCCAAAGAACTAAGTTAGACTTAATTTGAACTGACAGGCTTTTTGAGGGGTCAATTCACACAGCAAAATTGTTCTATTATAATTGGTACCTGTGATTTTATTAGAGGTTCTTTGAAATGAACAAATAGAAAGAAAGAAAGAAAGATAAAATTTATTCAGACAGCACACAGGACCCAAACAAAAACAAATTAAAATAAAACTTAAAACAACACTTAGGTAATATTAAAATAATATGATTTAATTTTATAGCTGTTATGAGGTAGGTGTCCCAAGGCTGACCGAACAGGTTGCCAGATCAGCATTTAGCCCAGTAAAGCTAGAGCATTCCTAGGCGACTGATTTTCATCCGGCACCTTTGTGACAACACGGATGTACAAACCCCGGCTGCACTCCACGCTTATCATGTATTGTATCTAAGTATGTGTTAGTGTGTTATGAGTAGGTAGTGGTAAAGTGTGTCGAAAACGAAACAAAAATACATATTATCCATGTATTACAAATTAATCAGTGGGTGATGTTATACAATAATAATAATAATATTAAAATAACAAAAAATTAATTAAAATATTGATAATAAAATTAATTATATATAAATTTAAAATTCAATTCAATAGCTAAAATTAGTGATAACATAAAATTGCAAGGGAATAAAACAATCAAATAAAAGACATGTCAGTATTTACGTTACCCAGCTTACACTGTGATTCCAAGAGATATTTTCTAAGTCGCTTCTTAAATGTGACTGTACTCTTTATTTGTCTTATCGGGGGCGGTAAGTTATTCCATATTTTTGAAGCTGAGTAACGAAAACTACCCCTGAACGTAGCAGTATTGTGACTGTATATCGACAGCTGCTGTGCGCACCTCCTACCTGTACATTGTCTCTGGCTCGTGACCCAATTAAGCTTGGTATACAGGTATGTAGGTTCCTTGTATTTGATGACCCCGAAAAGAAGGCTTGCCAAGTGAAGTTTGCGGCGTGATCTCATTTTTAAAATTAAATGCTGGTTTAAAAATGGCGTGACATGACTTCTGGGTGGAATAGAGAAGCAAAAACGGGTGCAGGCATTTTGAACGCGTTGAATAAGTCGATTTGTTCTAGCTAAGAGACGAGGTCCATAGACGGTGTCAGCATAATTTAGTTTTGAAAGAACTAGTGATTCAACCAGCTGCACTCGAAGTTCCTCAGATAAGTATGGTCTCATTCTATACAGGATCTTTAACCGGTAGAAACAATTGCGTACAGACTCCGCTATATGTTCCTCGAATCTTAGCTCATTATCCATGCGTAGCCCGAGATTTCTGGCTTCGTTCACCCTTGCAATAGGCTGTCCCATCAAGAATATCGGAAGTGATGAGGGCAACGCACTGATTTTGTGTTTGGTTCCGAAAAGCATATATTTGGTCTTAGTGGGATTGAGCACGAGACAGTTGCTCTCACTCCATTCCGATATTCTTTTTAAGTCTTCGTTCAGAGCAGCTATAGCCATTTTATACTCATCGGGTCTAAAAGACACATATACCTGTATATCGTCAGCGTAGATGTGATAGCGGCTAGTTTGGATACATCTCGTTACGTCAGCACAATACAAGCTAAACAATAAAGGACCGAGTATAGAGCCTTGCGGCACTCCTCTTTTTACCAGAGCCTCCTCAGAAACCCGGACCACTCCATCGCTCGACCTAAGCTCCACATACTGCCGACGATTATCAAGGTAGCTGTGGAACCATTTTAATGTCTCACGGTCAAATCCATAGTAATGTAGCTTGGATAGCAACAAAGAAATGTCAATGCTGTCGAACGCGCGCGAAAAGTCCAGCAGAACAAGAACAATACACATTCCAGAGTCCAGGGAAGACAGTATGTTGTCGGTCACATCGAGGAGAGCCGTTGAAGTGCTATGCCGTTTTCTAAAACCTGACTGTAACGCAGGCAGTATCGAGTGTTTTGCTAAATAATCGGTCAGTTGCTGACTGACAACTTTTTCTATTATTTTAGAGACACATGGTAAAATACTAATTGGCCGAAGGTCTGATATAACCATTGGCGTAGGTTTCTTTGCAAGTGGCCTAACTGCTGCAACCTTCCACAAGTCAGGGAATGTCGAAGTTTCAAAGGAACTATTAATTATGTGAGTCACAGAAGGAAGCACGTAGGGCAAAGACAAAACCAACATCTTTAGATTAATAGCGTCACATCCCTCAGCATTGGACTTCATGCCTAAGATGTGGCGCATTATCTCGGACTGATCTACAGACGCTATTCGAAATATAGCATCACTGTACTTATTAAATTCGTAATATGTCAGCAAGGACAACGTGGGCCTCGCCCTACCAGGAACCACGAGAAATTCTTTATTTATTTGGTCAGGGTCTGTAAAATGAGGCGGCAGCTCGTTAGATTGGCCCTTATGTGTAGGTGTTAATGTAGATTTAATACTTTTCCAAAGGGATTTGGGGTCTTTTATTTTATTATTTATATTGTGTTTAAAAAATGCGCATTTTTCGTTGTGCAGAGAGGTGATTACCAGGGACTTAAGATCTTTATAATACTGCATTTTAGAGTCAGTTTTTGTCACCCTATAGTTTAATAATGCCTTATCACGTAACCTCATCATGTCCCTTATAGTGTCCGTTATCCATGGTGGTGAGTGTTGCTTTATAGTATATAATTTGAGAGGCGCATGCATATCGAACACTGACAAAAGACAGTGATTGAATAATTTGACTTTATCGTTTACACGAGAAATGTCATATAAGTTGTCCCAATTTATACTGCTTACATCCCTCTGGAAACTATCCTCACATATATTATTTAATGGTCGACATACCACAGAAAATGGTTTAAAGACATCACGCTTGATTTCTAACTCACAAATAACAAAACAATGTCCCCGCGATGAGACAAATGGTTCCACAGCCACTGATCTCTCTTTGAGATTCGTGCACACCAAATCGATGAGTGTCTCGGTTGTATCAGTAAAGTGCGTAGGTGAAGCCACCAATTGTCTCAGACCCAGATATCCCAAAAATTCAAACAGCTTCCTGGTTTTAGGCTCGTGTCCCTGCAGCAAATTCACGTTGAAGTCCCCGGTCAGCAGTAAATGATCGCAATGTCCCAATGTGCTAATTGTATCCGTAAGAGCGTCTAAAAAGAGGTCAAGTTCAAGCCATGGTGGCCGATATGCGGTACCAATTGCGATTTTCTTACCGTTTATAGTTAAAGTAAGCCACATTTGTTCGACCGACGTTCATGTACCGCCGGGCGCGGTACATGAACCAGTCGAAAATTAGGCACGATAGGAGAACGGTCGTCCTCACCGGGTCGAAGCCACGTTTCATTCACCGCTACGATGTCAAAAGAATGTCGCGCGAAGACCGAAATGAACTCGTCATGATTTGTCCCTAAAGAGCCCGCATTTATAAACCCAACTTTTAAATATTTGTCCTTTTTAACCATAGTTAAATGTGCTCATCATATTATAAGTAATCATGGATAGTATAGGATTTTTATAAATGTAATGTGTGGTTACGCATGAAAAATGGGTAAGTTGTGAGTGATATGTATAATATTGAGATAGCTGTGGGCAAACGAATGTAAATAAATGTGCGCGAACGTTTTGAGTGTTATTGTTACGGATCGGGGGGTATGTATGATGTGTTTCTGTATATTGTGAGTTGATTCCAATAAATAAGTACAGGCGACGAGTGTGTAAATACAATGTTGTGATTACGCTGAGTGAGTGGGACTTGTACACAAGACAGTTATAAGGCCTCGAGGGGACACATACCTCATAAAATACCACTAAAAGTACAAAAACAGAGCAGCATAGACATATTGATATACGTAAGAACACAGTATAACGGACATATTGTAAACATTGATCGATCGATTCACTGAACAAATAGACATGAGTTTTTACATTACAAAAGGAACATATATTAGCCAGAAATAGTGTAAATATTGATTGATACCGGACATAGTGCAAGCATAGAATGATGTATAGGCTGAATAAATAGACAAGAGTTTGTACATAGGAAAATAGACATATATTTGCCAAACAAACTATTAACAAAAAAATTTGTCGATATCCTTATCGCATCTAATTCTTTCAACCCTTTTACCATCTTCCTTACGTGCCAGTATTTTGCCATCCTTGGTCCATACGTACTTCCAATTCACACGGCTGGCGGCCTGCCGTGTGAGATAGTATAGATGTCGGTTAGATTTGGTCAGACGTTCATTGACATAGATGCGACTCTGCGTCCCAGGCATGCCCAGGTCCGATGAGGTAAGCCCGCGACGTACACGAGCCGCGCTAAGGATTTGATCCCGGATCGTACGCCGTGAAAAGCGCACGGTGATACAACGTGGCCGTTGTGTTGTGGGGTCGGCAGTAGATGCATATTGGCCAGAGTTGACTTCCTCAGTCCTGTTGCGCCGCGACGAACCCACTCGATGAACATGTACAAAATCTCTTTCATCCAGAGCTATGCCGAGCTTAGTGGAGAGAAGCTTTACAGTGTGCAAGACGCTTTCATCCTTGTTTTCAGGGAGCCCAGTAATGTCGATATCAGTCAGCATCAACTCTTGATCCCGTTCATTTATTTGACACCTCAGATCGGCAATGGTATCTTCCACTGAGTCTATGTTAGGTGGTATGATTTTCTCGAATCGGGTCTCCAGAGATGAGATTTTAGACTCGAGAGTTGTAATGGCGTCTTTATGCAGCGTGAGCTCAGTTTTAAAATAAGTGATTTCATCCCGGTATTCGCGGACGTCAGCTCTGAGTGCGCTAATCTCGTTGCGAATTGAACGTATCTCGGTGGCCAGGTCAATGGAACCAGCAGCAAGGGTGCCTGATGCCGCTGTGTCGGGACTTGAGTCCGAACGATGGCCCTCCACAATTGTTGACGCTGAGGTGTCATGAGATACGATGACTTTGCATTTACTGCAAGTCCACGTAGATTTAACCCTGGCTGTTTCAGGAACCTGGGCGCACTCTCTATGGAAGGAAGCATGGCATTTACAGCAACGCACACTACCCGTAGATGACAAGAATTTTCCACACTCACCACATTTAGCCATAGTATTATTGGGTGCAAAATATGTAGTTCCAGGTATGGCCGACAGAGTGCGCTGTGCAGCTATTTATAGGTAATGGTGTTTTAACGGTTATTTCACGATATCACACATATACACTATAATGCCTTTAGGCCTGATATGGATTGCGCAAACACTGATCACTGCGACACTGGTTATTGTGTGTGAAATTTAATTTTTTATTTGTAATTTCTTCACAACCGGGTAGTTTTTATAAAGTTTATTACTCGCGAAACTTTGTTTAGTTCTTATTACACCTTTACTTTAAGCATTAACACTGTTTTTAATTATTGATATAAACTGTATTGTAACAAATGTAATAAAATTTATTAGAAAATCGAATTGGTTCATAACATTTCGATTTCTCAAAGCTGACGAAGTACATTAAATGAAATCAGCAAAAAGTGTCATATTATTAATACAAAATGTAAAGTATTATAATAAATCGAAAGTATTCTCATACAACTTTTGAGAATAAAAATTAAAAATAAAAATTAAATACACTTCTTTCGATTATGAGTATATAAATTAACTGTCGTCAGCACATTATACCAAAATTAAAAAAATTGATAAAAAACAAAGAATTGTATTTTATACCATGTGTGAATCGACCTCATCGTGATACAAACAACACATCTAGTTAATAAAACCCTATACATAAACTGTAAAATAGAGCCAAAAACGTTGAAGCTGAAGTTAATCTTATTGTAATACTTATTGGAATATGTGTATTTTTTACAAAGTAAATTATTCTGATTTCAGTAATAACACATCTTGAATAAAAGTGGACTCTTGTTTTATTTTACATTTTATTGCTACGCTTTTGACGTTGGAAAAATTGGGCCATTAAATGGGTCAATCTTGTAACTTATGGACGTGAATTCCGAGGCAACATTTCTCCTCGGAGCTCGTAAAATAAAGTTGTTGTCTAGAGTTTGGGACAAAGTAAAATAGTACTGGTTCACTACATTTTGTAATATTGTCCTTTGACTGAAATTTTTGTAGAATTTGTTTTTAAAATTTGAATTGAACTTTTACAAATAATGGCAGATTTTTGAATTGAATAAACTATCTGAGTTGAGCGTCGTGGAAATACTTTTGATATGCTACTCCGACCAACCAATTAAGACAAGCAGAGAGGAGCACCTGACTGACTCTCTGAAGGATTCGGAAATAAGGAAATGTCTGAAAGCTGTCGTACTATGCCCTCCAAGATTTCGCTAGTCTCATGATAAAATAACCGCTCCAGATTTGTCTATAATAATGTCTATTATTTACTCAAACAATCCGATCCCAACTTGCACAGTGTCACACATAAACTCAAATGTATGTTTAGCCTGATCTTATGAACTGAGGTAAAGAAGCTTTTTCTGACTAATTCTGATGAATTCGTTTAAAAAACAAATACAATCTTTCCATTGAACCTGTCAGCACTTAAAGTGACCATTTCAGGCTCATCAGAATATGTATCTTCACAACTATTTGAGTGTTCAAACACATTTGTTTTTTTTTCGGACAGCCTCCGTCTGTTCTTGGTAAGGTTCTTCATCATAGGCAATGAAAATTTGATACTAGGGAGTAGAAATTGAAGACCAGATATTTTTTTTAAACATTTCAAACTGTCCTCAGTCGTCTGCACTTAAAAACAAAGGTGTCTCACCTTTATTTTCTAGTGCAGACGACTGAGGACAGTTTATGCTCTTTTTTCTACCACCAAAACAAAACAACCAGGGAAATAAAATTATTCAACTTCGTCTATATTTGCAAGGCAACAAAAACGTATTGAATATAAAAATAACAGAAATTAAACAGTCTTACTGTCTCCTACAAAATTTCGTCAGAATTTGCAAGCTTAGTAAATTTAAGCTGTATGTGGGCAGTATGTTGTCACATACTGCCCTTAAATCACACAAGATTTTGCCAACACACACCTACCCCGCTTCTCCCAAATCCTTTTCTTATCTCCTTTTTTCCTATAGCTAAAGATAAGAAGATGTAAAGAGAGAGTTTAACCATTGACCCTTTCATTCACAAATATAAATACGAATACTGCATCTTTACGTCAATCTTCTGTGATGAGATAGTACTACCCCACTCGAGCTGGTCTATACATGCTGTAACTAGCGTGAACCAAAATATACAAATAAAACAATGAGAAATATTTATGTAACAATAATTCTTGAACACATCATTCTTTCTATTTGACTGTGTGACCAACACCGGTGAAGTTTATAAGATGCCAAGGTCTCTGCCATGGACTAACGATTCTTGTATAGAGAGTGAGAAAATAACAGGCACCGATGGTTTAAGCTGCCCTCCTAATCACCGCACAAAAAAATGAAAAATGGGGACTATTTATCGCTGTTAGTATACCTACGCGTTCGCACGCGGTTGCGAAACTTATGCACAACTATTGCGGCGATGAAACATGTGCGAAACTGACAAAACAACAAGAAAACTTGACGCATGTTCTGTCAAAACGTCTGCATCTGGTGTAACGACAATTTCGCAGTTATCTGCGGAACAGAAGTGACAAGAATGCAATTTATTAATTTTGCTGTGTAATAGAGTGAGACATAGCATATACAAAACGTTTTTATGCAACTGACAGATATTTCGTAGTTAGGTTGATGGCGATGTCTATGCGTATAAGTGGCATAAGTGGCAAACTGGCATAATTGTACTAACAGCGTATGTTTCCGATATTGAGTTTAGTTTTATACTAGGTTGACGTCAATGTTTATATTCCAATAAATTCCGTTACGCAAAGTACTATTTGTTGGTGCACAAACAGTAAAAGTTTAGAAGTATTTATTACAAGAGAGTACTCAACTACAATAATACACAACTACAACAATAACAATCTCAAAGAACAAAATTGCGAAGCGTTCTTAGCTTACGGCCATGTACAGTCAGCAATAAAAGTTGATACATCAATGAGACCAGGACCCAGCACAATCAGTCCTGGATTGGTATAGAAGCATGCAGGCAGGCTAAAGAGGCTCTCCCGCAGCATGCGGTAAAAAAGCTTAATAAGTCCTTCAGCTGTTCAAACAACTACTGCGGACAGTCATGGACGCCTTTGCAGGACACGGATACTATTTAACAAGCACCTATTTACCATGGGTGTCACCGACAGTCTGTTGTGCAGAGCCTGAATGTCAGCAGGCAAGACGGCAGCCCACCGTCACCTCGATTGTCCTAAAGTCTTGCAGTATGGGCAGCAGTACCTGACCAGACACAGCAGCCCGAGAGAAGCAGTGGGCAATATCAAGGGTCTGCTGGCATTTCTCGAAGAGATGGGGTGACTCGACGTGGAGTTGCGAAAACAGCCCGTACTACCATATAATACCATACATTAAGGATATTTTGAATTGGTTGTTGGGTGTTTTTGTCATCCCAAATATTTTCTGTACTTTATAGTTATTCATAGGATTTATAGGCAAAGAAAACATACCTAAATCGTTATTAATAAAGTATGAATAACTTTATCAGACAGTTCAAATGCATAAACAAAATCAGAAGCAAAGATTAGAGTGTTCGGCAAAGAGTACGAATCGTGCAGCGACTTTTTTTGCTGACTGTGCAATATAAATAGATATTAAAAGTACAAAGAAGTACAGAAGTGGGTCACTATCTTGTATTGTAACGGTTATTATCTAACATGGCTGCTTTTAAAAGCAATTTGTTAAGTCGAGTGTTCACAGAAGCTTTAGCACGAGTACGAGGGTATATAAAGGGCTCATAACTTGTGCTTCTGTTTATGCTTCACGTGGTAGTATAGTTGTTTTCTTTTTAATTAAAAGTGCCTCAACATATAAAAATGATGCTGATTACGAGGCTACTAAGTAGATTCTTGGTTACGTAAGATTTAGATCTAGCTTCGATCGAAAAAATTATACAGTCATTCGAAGTCCTCCTTATGAGATATGCTTCTTTTAATTGGCATTGTGAGTCAACAATAAAGACGAGTTGGATGTGGAATTTTCTTGGAATCTTCGGGTCCAAAATGGTTTTTAACCATTGTGTCACGAGTGACAACAGATCCAATATTATTAAAAACGGCGATTACTCTTAACATAACACTCACGCCTTTATCGCCGAAGGGGTAGGCAGAGCTGTATTACACACCCACACAATGCCAGTTATGTTTCGGTCCCAATGTAATAGAGAGCGAGCCTATTGCCATATACCGGGCACATTATTAATCAAGCAATAATTAACACTTTTGTGTGTGCCCGAGCTATCTGGGGATCGACCCTGAGACCATCGTCTCGGCAGTCCGCTACGTACACCACTGGACTATCACAGCTCTAAATCAATCAATAAAAGATCCTATATGTACCAAAATCATGGCAAGGTTAATAAATCAAAAATCAAAATTAATAATAGGTATAATAATTATGCAGAAGAGATAGCCTAGTGGAGATACCAAGGGACTGCCATGCAGAAGGTATCAGGTTCGAATCCACGGCACACACCAATGACATTTCGAAGTTAAGTGTGTATTAAATTGTTCATTATCGCTTGCCCCGTGCCTCGGAGAGCACGTTAAACCGTCGGTCACGGCTGTCATGAAGATCTTTGACAGTCGTTACGGGGAGCCGGTACCCTCAAATAAACTGATACTGGTCTAAACCGTGGAATATCGCTATCGCTTTGGGTTGCGGATGTCAGATGGCAGTCGCTCTGTGGAAAAGTTGATATTCTGTCATATCTGGTTACACCAGTAAGCGTACCTCGGGCTCCAAGGCGCGTCACTCTTGGATGCAACCGGGATAACGCTAGTGCGATGATGATGAATTATGTAGAAGAGACACAAAAATAACGTGTCAAAGTAAATAGTTTATCAAAATACACTCTCAATGTTTGCGTGAGCCTCTTGAAGACTTGGTTGCTTCGACTAACGACGCGGTAGTAGGAATATACCCAAAATGGGCAGAGAAAAATCTGTAACTGTGGTCCTTTAAAAGTAGTCGTTTATTGAACGACTGGAGTGTGTATGGATATAAATATTATGTTTAATCTTCAAAGAAACTTACATTCTACTTACAAACTTTCATTTAATGATAAAGCTAAAGCAAAAGGTCTCATTGATGCCATTAGTATACAAAAAGCTACAATAATTTTGCAGAAAGAAGAAAATGTTTGTAACTTTAAATATTAATGACAATCACTCCAGTCCAAAAAAAAATGTACATAATCCCCGAGCCGGTGCAAAATTAATTCAACGTGTAATTTCTAGTACAAAAATTCTTTAAAAACGAACTTGTTTTTACTACGACGCAACCCACCTGAATAACTCCGAGTCAGACACTCATCCTTATAAAATAAAACTGCCGCTTTAAAAAAAGTATCTTCATTTGTGAAGGATAATTGCCCCATTCTAATACAACCTTAACCTCCCAAGTTTTAATAGGTTTCCCACTCCGCAAAATAAAACGTTACGTTTTTTTTGGAACAATTTCCACGGTAACAGTAAAAAAATTTGCCCATTTTTTGCCTGTTACGCAAAGGAAAATTTGTCCCAGTTTTATATGAAAAGTTTACATGAATATGTGAGGAAAGCATAGGATTTTCCGAGCGTCAAACGCTTGTAAGACCTTAGTTTATTGTCTAAATTTATAAGCTCATGGGTAGGATATAAGTATGAATACATTATGATAAACTGTCTACGTGTCATTATTGTGTAATGAACAAGCAGACATCATACAGACAATGTATGTACAGTCAACTCCAAAAGTCGCTACACACCTCAACATCTTTGCTGAGACTTTTATGACTTAAAACTCCTCGTTTATTATTCTTGTGTAAAAATCCTAAAACATAATAAAAATTATAACAATTTTGGACAATATAACCATATAAAATAACGTAAATTTATATATATTTATGAAGCTGACTGTACAATATTCGCGTTCAATAATTAATTTTTCGTTCGCTTTATAGCTTCGATGGCGGAAATAGTAATAAAAAGCTTTCAGGCAAAATTACACGTTGTAAAATTATTCATCATATTTCGAAGTTATCTAAGTTAAATTTTCAGTAAAAATATGTAGTAATAAAAGATTATTAAATAACTTAACCGACAAAAAACTGCATAAATTAACGTCTTTATAATTTAATTTTGAAAGATATCGTTATCTGCACACAGCCTTAAAATTCCTCTTTTCAAAGTTTATAAAGTTTCAAGCCAGTGTGACGTATGTCCGGGACCTACCGCGTTTACGTCACAGTACTGTCCAAACGCTCGGCCAATCAGAGAAGGCCATCGTCCGCGCTCGCGAAGCCTCACCAAATATGGTCATGTAGCGGACTCCAAATCTAAAGGTATATATATATATATACCGGGCCCCGGTATATAAAGGGGCCGACAGAGAGGCCGGCACCGATAATCTATACTGACTGCTACCGCTACTCTATCCGTATACATTGTACGTGTATCCTGATTCCCAGCTGTGGGTGAGTTACTACATTTACTGCACTAGCGTACTGCCCATCTCCCGACCTGCTAGCTGAGGCCGGCTGACGCCGCCTGCCTGACTCTATTGGTTGTGGCTCTCCTAATGCTGTTTTCCTTCAGGTTCCAGGCCTACCTTGGAAGCTCCGGGCTACTCGACCTTATGGTGGTCTAGCGGGCAGTTGTTCGACTGTACATGCCTATTGACGTAGACTTCTGGTATTATAAACAGTTTCGCACTGTTTATAAAGATTTTGTAAAAGTACACAAAGGACTAAGAAGTAGGCTCTGTTATAATTTGACATTAATTATACCAATTGCTGTTATACCTTTATAGCTTAATTCACAAGCATTTACTTTACGTTTCTAAATTTCCGCCTGTAGTAATAAACACGATCCAAACAGGAACATTTGATTGCTTATTCCACTTTAGCTATCTCTGTGGGTACAATAAAATTGGCAACTCTTGGTTATGTAATGGAGTTTCTTCAATAAACATTTATTGCTATGTTAAACAATAACTTTCAGATTAATATTCTACCATTCTTCCACATACACACATCACCATCTAGTCCCAAGCTAAGCAGAGCTTGTGTTATGGGTACTATATAATGGATAATCATACATATATACTTATTTCTTTTGTAAATACATAAATATTATACATAGAAACCCCCAGACTAAGACAAACAACCATGTTCATGCACACAAATGTTTGATTTGAGCGGGAATCGAACCCGCGACCTTCGGCATAGCAGTCGCTTACACTCCCGTTGCGCCAACCGGTCATCAAAATTACAGAGCAAAATCAAATTAGAAGCTTAAATCTCTTACAATAAACCTACTAAATATCACAGTATACTCTAAAGCGAAAGATTTGTAGCCCATTCATAATCCATGCTCAATAAATACGACCACTTCCATTAGCATTCACAGTATATTTAACGCATTTCTGTAGAACATTTAATTTAATATCACATGAACTAAACATGAAAATAATAGTCAATAAACAACTATATGACAGACAAATGCAGGTAAGACGGGAAAGAGGAAACAAAACAACCCTATAACCAAAGTTTATTAACAATGGTTCTTATGTCGAAAGTGGTAGGGTTGAAATTTGATTTTGAAAGGAGTAAAATATAATAATGTTTGTTTAAAGTAACGTAAGCCGTTGTTGATTTGTGGGCAGGAATGGCACAGCCTTGTTTATGATTTCCTCAGAAATAAAAGCATGTCTGCCATAGCGGCGAATAAAAAATAGTATAATTACACTAAAACGAAATGCAATCTGCAGTAATCTACACAGAAGCGCTTGAATCGATTTTAAGGCGGATACAATTTGGCAAAGTGCGCCTTAAATGTCGTGCTATATTTTACGCCAAGCTGGCGTTGTAAACTGTCTGTGTTGGTATAAATAGTTACGCATTTAGAGGCGTGAGTTGATAATCAAATATCGTGCTATTGTATCTCGTGGAACAGGCCGCGACAAGTACCTATGTTAAGCGCTAAGCAAAAAATAAGTAAGCATCGCACAATAGATTGCACTCAATATAAAATTGTTTCTTTCAACAATATCACAACTGGAATCACGTGAGTTTTTATTTATACAATGCTCGCCACAGCCAATGTAACTTTGCATCATTCCTAATTACTAACTAACGGCTCTCATAATACAGCGATCGAAAATGGCAAAGGTTGCGGCACGAATTTTGAAAACTAAATTAATGAGGTTATTATTTATAGCCGAGTATTCAATCTTCCCGTATCAACGTCATAGGAAATATAGCAAAACATTTTACTGACATTATTTCTTAATGACAACATAGGGGTCCGCTGGCCACCGGATGGAACATGTCAGATCATGTCAACAGTACATTAGGGGACCGCAGGCCCCTTACGTTTCTCGTCAAGAGAGCCTCTTTGACGTTTCACCGTCGTGGACACATGTGCTCTGAAAGATGGTAACGAAACGACATCAGTACGTCAAAATTTTGTGTTTGAATAATATTAAAATATGGTATCATGACCTGTGTTTGCTTAAGACTAATTGTAAGTGCGCAATGACAAAACTAAGAAGTGTCAATGATTTTACTGATAGGGAATGCAATTGTATGCTGTCTTTGTGATATCTGCACTACAAACAATGAAAATAATATAATCTATGAAGCCTATACCATTTTCAATATTATCGCGATTTGTATGCTAGAATTAATGAAATTCGATTCAGCTGTTTTAGCGTGAAAACGAAACATACAATACGTACAAATAGATACATTTTTTATATTTGTAAATTAATATTTACGCTGTTATTCGACTTGCCGACTTTATTTACATTAGCTTGATGCAAGTTTAATTCGAATTTGACATTTAACCATTTACTAATAACCCAAATATTTTAACTTGGCAATATCGTAATATTATCCTTCTCTTCCTTTTACTTTCAGCACCATTTTACTAGCAGCACACAGTACAACAACAAGACGTCCCGAAATCCGTCAAGAATCGTACATTAGAATACAAAGGTGTCAGTTTTGTTCACTTTTACATAGCGCACATAAATCTTGTTGGGTTGACAGGCTTCCAGGTGCAACCCTCGGTTGAATACAAATGATAAAGTCCACCGTGATGGCTAGGCCCGACTCCAAAATGTCATCATTTGGAATGGCTTCCAGTAATTTAGGGAGCTGCTTCCGCAGACCTAGGACAGAGGTAGCCGGCTCCTCACCTCTAATCGCGACCTCGTATGCTAGTTCATTTTTATTTAGTAGGAAGTATTTTATGGGGTGTGAGCCCATTGTGTATGAAGGACTACCGCGTAAGTATAACACTACACACTACACTTAGTGCGCAAGCGTTCTGCCCTTACAAATGGCCTACTTTACGATTAGGCGTAAAAGTTCGACCGTTAGGACTAATTAGAAAAAACGTTAGAATTCAAATTTGCGAACTAGTACGTAGTAGGTAGTTACACTAAATGGTAGATAATTAGTATAACAATACGTACCGGTTCGCTGTAGCCGCACCTTCTCGCTTACAATGATTGAGACCTGCTAGAAGAGAACTCGAGCACGGAAAGCAAGACAATAACCCACGTAGGCGCCACTGTAACGGGTTCTAGAATTAAAACGCAGTAGAGGTTCTAGATGCATTTATTGCCGAGTATTGTCTCTTCCCTTTACTTCCCTTGCCACGAGTATGACCGACCAACAACACGACACTGGCTTGAACACTAAGGGCTGCAGTCTCCCACGCTGTTCCCTCCGGTGGTGTGCAGGGCAGGTTGCTTGCTTGCTTGCTATATATATATATATATATATATATATATATATATATAAATACCGGGCCCCGGTAGAGAGGCCGGCACCGATAATCTATACTAACTGCTACCGCTACTCTATCCGTATACATTGTACGTGTATCCTGATTCCCAGCTGTGGGTGAGTTACTACATTTACTGCACTAGCGTACTGCCCATCTCTCGACCTGCTAGCTGAGGCCGGCTGATGTCATTTGATGACACAATTTTAACCTGACTAGTAGGTGAGTCTAGGCTATTAGGATAGTCTTGTTTTTCAAGTTCAGAGTTACTATTTTGTATCAAGGTTTGTTCATCTCGTGCGTTCTTTAAAATCTGAGTACTTTTCCTTGGTTTCCCAAACTCTGTTGGCGTGCGTAAGAGACCTTTCTTAATTATTTTTGCCTTATTTCTAGGTGTAAAAGTAATTCTTGTTCTGTCTAAAGGCATGTTAATCGCCTTATAATTATCAATAATTTTTAAAGAGTTTTCTAAGTCAGCTTTTAATCGAATGTTTTCTGAGTTTAAGTTCTCAATTTCTTGATTAGCACTCATAAGATCGTTAGTTAATACCGTTATTTTATCATTAAGCTCCTGCAATGTTTGGCTATTGTTGTGAAAACTGTCTGGCAGACTCATCATTGTATCATCAAATATGCATGATTCTTCGTTAGTGCTTATTAAATTATCCTCTGAACTCGCTCTGTATTGTTTGCGATACGTTATGTTTTCGGAATTCATTTTTAGTATGATATGCTTTACTTTTACGGGTAGATAACCAATAGTTATTTTGATGACTGTTGTCGTTAAATAAAATTAAACAGAACCAATCTTTATCAATCTGACATCGCACTCCAAGCAATCGTATTTTCCTTAGATCTGGGAGTTCAGATACGGCTGGCAACACTTTCTTTTAATATTTTTCGCTCAAATGTAAGTAAAGCAGGTGGCTTTATACTTATGATCACTGGTCATACACATAAATATGATTGTCTATGGCGATTTACTAACTTTGGTACAGCACAGCACTATCATTCATTCAATAGTAAGTATTTCTGTTATTGTCAATCACTAGTTGTCATGATAGTTATGACTCATTTTTCATGTAATGTTCAAATAAAAAACGTACTGCTTAAAACTATTTTAAATATGTATGAACTTAAGAGCTTTGTTGTCATGTAAAGGTGGTAAAATTGTGAGCAATTGCACTTTCTGAATACCTGTATGTCGTTCTCTTGCAATTATTGTGATATTCTCGTGAATGAAGTTATATAGTTCGTATTTCACACTTGATAATATTATGATCAGGCACTTTATATACCGTTGATAACACTGTCACTCGTTATTTGGGTTATAATATTCACTGTTATGTACTTGTAATACGTAATTTACTTGTTTTTATATTATTTTTATGGAGCCGCAATAAATCCAATGTTTACTTGTGAGCGCCACCTGGCGGTTTTTTTGTATCTCAAAAATGTTCAAAATGTCAATGTTCAGGCCAGTGTCGTGTTGTTGGTCGGTCATACTCGTGGCAAGGGAAGTAAAGGGAAGAGAAGGAAAGGGAAGAGACAATACTCGGCAATAAACGCATCTAGAACCTCTACTGCGTTTTAATTCTAGAACCCGTTACAGTGGCGCCTACGTGGGTTATTGTCTCGCTTTCCGTGCTCGAGTTCTCTTCTAGCAGGTCTCCATCATTGTAAGCGAGGAGGTGCGGCTACAGCGAACCGGTACGTATTGTTATACTAATTATCTACCTTTTAGTGTAACTACCTACTACGTACTAGTTCGCAAATTTGAATTCTAACGTTTTTTCTAATTAGTCCTAACGGTCGAACTTTTACGCCTAATCGTAAAGTAGGCCATTTGTAAGGGCAGAACGCTTGCGCACTAAGTGTAGTGTGTAGTGTTATACTTACGCGGTAGTCCTTCATACACAATGGGCTCACACCCCATAAAATACTTCCTACTAAATAAAAATGAACTAGCATACGAGGTCGCGATTAGAGGTGAGGAGCCGGCTACCTCTGTCCTAGGTCTGCGGAAGCAGCTCCCTAAATTACTGGAAGCCATTCCAAATGATGACATTTTGGAGTCGGGCCTAGCCATCACGGTGGACTTTATCATTTGTATTCAACCGAGGGTTGCACCTGGAAGCCTGTCAACCCAACAAGATTTATGTGCGCTATGTAAAAGTGAACAAAACTGACACCTTTGTATTTTAATGTACGATTCTTGACGGATTTCGGGACGTCTTGTTGTTGTACTGTGTGCTGCTAGTAAAATGGTGCTGAAAGTAAAAGGAAGAGAAGGATAATATTACGATATTGCCAAGTTAAAATATTTGGGTTATTAGTAAATGGTTAAATGTCAAATTCGAATTAAACTTGCATCAAGCTAATGTAAATAAAGTCGGCAAGTCGAATAACAGCGTAAATATTAATTTAAAAATATAAAAAATGTATCTATTTGTACGTATTGTATGTTTCGTTTTCACGCTAAAACAGCTGAATCGAATTTCATTAATTCTAGCATACAAATCGCGATAATATTGAAAATGGTATAGGCTTCATAGATTATATTATTTTCATTGTTTGTAGTGCAAATATCACAAAGACAGCATACAATTGCATTCCCTATCAGTAAAATCATTGACACTTCTTAGTTTTGTCATTGCGCACTTACAATTAGTCTTAAGTAGACACGGGTCATGATACTATATTTTAATATTATTCAAACACAAAATTTTGACGTACTGATGTCGTTTCGTTACCATCTTTCAGAGCACATGTGTCCACGACGGTGAAACGTCAAAGAGGCTCTCTTGACGAGAAACGTAAGGGGGCTGCGGTCCCCTAATGTACTGTTGACATGATCTGACATGTTCCATCCGGTGGCCAGCGGACCCCTATGTTGTCATTAAGAAATAATGTCAGTAAAATGTTTTGCTATATTTCCTATGACGTTGATACGGGATGATTGAATACTCGGCTATAAATAATAACCTCATTAATTTAGTTTTCAAAATTCGTGCCGCAACCTTTGCCATTTTCGATCGCTGTATTATGAGAGCCGTTAGTTAGTAATTAGGAATGATGCAAAGTTACATTGGCTGTGGTGAGCATTGTATAAATAAAAACTCACGTGATTCCAGTTGTGATATTGTTGATAGAAACAATTTTATATTGAGTGCAATCTATTGTGCGATGCTTACTTATTTTTTGCTTAGCGCTTAACATAGGTACTTGTCGCGGCCTGTTCCACGAGATACAATAGCACGATATTTGATTATCAACTCACGCCTCTAAATGCGTAACTATTTATACCAACACAGACAGTTTACAACGCCAGCTTGGCGTAAAATATAGCACGACATTTAAGGCGCACTTTGCCAAATTGTATCCGCCTTAAAATCGATTCAAGCGCTTCTGTGTAGATTACTGCATATTGCATTTCGTTTTAGAGTAATTATACTATTTTTTATTCGCCGCTATGGCAGACATGCTTTTATTTCTGAGGAAATCATAAACAAGGCTGTGCCATTCCTGCCCACAAATCAACAACGGCTTACGTTACTTTAAACAAACATTATTATATTTTACTCCTTTCAAAATCAAATTTCAACCCTACCACTTTCGACATAAGAACCATTGTTAATAAACTTTGGTTATAGGGTTGTCCGTGTGGTGACGGATTAAGAATACGGAATGTCACCACCCCATATCATCCCATGGGTGTCGTAAGAGCCGACAGAGGGAGCATATTATGCAGAGAATAGCACTGTAAGAGAAGGAAAACTTGATACAAACCCTATACCAACCCGTTTGGCCAGCGTGGTATAGTAGGCCAATTCCTCCTTTCAAAGGAGAGGCCTAGTCCTGCAGTGGACTATTAAAGGCTGATGATGATGATGATGATAGGGTTGTTTTGTTTCCTCTTTCCCGTCTTACCTGCGTTTGTCTGTCATATAGTTGTTTATTGACTATTGTTTTCATGTTTAGTTCATGTGATATTAAATTAAATGTTCTACAGAAATGCGTTAAATATACTGTGAATGCTAATGGAAGTGGTCGTATTTATTGAGCATGGATTATGAATGGGCTACAAATCTTTCGCTTTAGAGTATACTGTGATATTTAGTAGGTTTATGGAAGAGATTTAAGCTTCTAATTTGATTTTGCTCTGTAATTTTGATGACCGGTTGGCGCAACGGGAGTGTAAGCGACTGCTATGCCGAAGGTCGTGGGTTCGATTTCCGCTCAAGTCAAACATTTGTGTGCATGAACATGGTTGTTTGTCTTAGTCTGGGGGTTTCTATGTATAATATTTATGTATTTACAAAAGAAATAAGCATATATGTATGATTATCCATTATATAGTACCCATAACACAAGCTCTGCTTAGCTTGGGACTAGATGGTGATGTGTGTATGTGGTAGAATGGTAGAATATTAATCTGAAAGTTATAGTTTAACATAGCAATAAATGTTTATTGAAGAAACTCCATTACATAACCAAGAGTTGCCAATTTTATTGTACCCACAGAGATAGCTAAAGTGGAATAAGCAATCAAATGTTCCTGTTTGGATCGTATTTATTACTACAGGCGGAAATTTAGAAACGTAAAGTAAATGCTTGTGAATTAAGCTATAAAGGTATAACAGCAATTGGTATAATTAATGTCAAATTATAACAGAGCCTACTTCTTAGTCCTTTGTGTACTTTTACTAAATCTTTATAAACAGTGCGAAACTGTTTATAATACCAGAAGTCTACGTCCATAGGCATGTACAGTCGAACAACTGCCCGCTAGACCACCATAAGGTCGAGAATCGCTCAGCAAGATATCGTCACTTCCAGTGCTACTTTACACGCACATTGACTCTCGTATAAAAAACAGTTTCTAGAGTGCCTCGACTCTATGAGGGAGCCAAAGGAATTTTGGTCCAGCGCTGACTTGTTTGATTGTACATTCAACCCCAATGATTACAGCAAATAAATAAGATCACTAGACACTTCTTAAAACTTCGGGAAACCAAGTTTTGTATAATATGATTATCACAATAAACTTTTTTAAACTTTCACAATTTGCTTACATCTGTAAGTTTTCTCTGATATTTCCGCAATAGATCGGCCGTTGTCGAAAATTGCCAACATGTGTCACAGTTTCAGCAAAACATAACCAATTACCAAGCAAAACTTATACAAAGCGGCTCCCAATATTAATTAATAAAACGTACAATGCATTTCACCTGTCAGATGAGCCAGAACAATTCGATAAACTGACGAGCTTACTCAGTCAATTCGATAAATGGTGAATTTATTATGAGCCAATCATAATTATTCAACATTCAGTTTACAATAAATGATACGTTATATTCTTTAACTGATTGGTTTAAATGAGAATCCGTTGCGATGCAATACAATATCTGGGACATATGATTACATGTATTGTAATCTCTATTATACCGTAACGCAGTAAATATTAAAAGTGAAAGGGCGTGGGCAGATTATTTAACTTGTTATATTATTATATAGCCTAGACTGCCTCCATGGTCCAGTGGAAAGCGTTTACGTCTGCTAATCGGGTCTAGAGTTCGATTCCCAGGTCGGGCAAAGGGTTACTGAGTTTTGTCGCATTCTCAGTAGCAGCACGTAGTCTGGCAATGTGCCGGTAACGGCAATAGGGTCGCCCTCGATTACGTGGCATCTAAAAGTAAAAGCGTGGGGAAATGTGGATGTTACATTACACCTCTGCCTATCACTTCGGGGATAGAGGCCTGAGTTGATAATCAAATATCGTGCTATTGTATCTCGTGGAACAGGCCGCGACAAGTACCTATGTTAAGCGCTAAGCAAAAAATAAGTAAGCATCGCACAATAGATCGCACTCAATTTAAAATTGTTTCTATCAACAATATCACAACTGGAATCACGTGAGTTTTTATTTATACAATGCTGGCCACAGCCAATGTAACTTTGCATCATTCCTAATTACTAACTAACGGCTCTCATAATACAGCGATCGAAAATGGCAAAGGTTGCGGCACGAATTTTGAAAACTAAATTAATGAGGTTACTATTTATAGCCGAGTATTCAATCATCCCGTATCAACGTCATAGGAAATTGAGCAAAACATTTTACTGACATTATTTCTTAATGACAACATAGGGGTCCGCTGGCCACCGGATGGAACATGTCAGATCATGTCAACAGTACATTAGGGGACCGCAGCCCCCTTACGTTTCTCGTCAAGAGAGCCTCGTTGACGTTTCACCGTCGTGGACACATGTGCTCTGAAAGATGGTAACGAAACGACATCAGTACGTCAAAATTTTGTGTTTGAATAATATTAAAATATAGTACCATGATCTGTGTCTGCTTAAGACTAATTGTAAGTGCGCAATGACAAAACTAAGAAGTGTCAATGATTTTACTGATAGGGAATGCAATTATATGCTGTCTTTGTGATATCTGCACTACAAACAATGAAAATAATATAATCTATGAAGCCAATACCATTTTCAATATTATCGCGATTTGTATGCTAGAATTAATGAAATTCGATTCAGCTGTTTTAGCGTGAAAACGAAACATACAATACGTACAAATAGATACATTTTTTATATTTGTAAATTAATATTTACGCTGTTATTCGACTTGCCGACTTTATTTACATTAGCTTGATGCAAGTTTAATTCGAATTTGACATTTAACCATTTACTAATAACCCAAATATTTTAACTTGGCAATATCGTAATATTATCCTTCTCTTCCTTTTACTTACAGCACCATTTTACTAGCAGCACACAGTACAACAACAAGACGTCCCGAAATCCGTCAAGAATCGTACATTAGAATACAAAGGTGTCAGTTTTGTTCACTTTTACATAGCGCACATAAATCTTGTTGGGTTGACAGGCTTCCAGGTGCAACCCTCGGCTGAATACAAATGATAATGAACACGACGCCCCGACGGGTTTGTATACGCACTATGTATAGATTTCGCTACTTGGAAATATATTTTTATCTCATAAATTAGCTTATAATAGTTGTCATAAGTATAGAGGCAAAAACAGTCAAATCAAAGTAAAATCAAATCATTTTATTTGCAAATACAGGTACATATGTATATAGGTGTTACAAAAAATATAGAGATTCCACTGCATTTTTCCACATTATTGGTGTGCAAATTCTGATGTCTTAAAATTATATTTCATGTCAATAATTATAAATAAATACAATATTACAATTTAATTAAATTGTTAGGTTATACACATTTATAAATCTTAGTCCATATCACAAAATCATACATTGCATAAATCGCCACGCCCTATCATTAAAGTAGGATCTGAAAAAAAACATTGTTTGTTTTATTATTCTAAATCATTTAGAATAGCGTAACGAACAGACCCATTGTTTTAAATTTCTAGATTTGCATCTATTAACGAAGATAATTACGTCAACATTGTCATAACTGATAATTGTGTTCGTTCAAAATAGTAGGTACCTACTTTGCGACGATACTGAATGGCGCGAACTGAGCGAGCGCGTGGCCCAATCTGCCACTTGCCGAGTTAATGGCGGGAGAAGCACACGCGTAAAATCGTTAGTGTTCAAAATTTATAATAGGTACTATATACCTTTTTACATAAAGGAGAATGCCGAAACCTGTACCAAGTGCTTTAAAAAAAATGATATACCGTAAATACTTTGACACATTTTGAATGCCATTACTAAATTATGAAACATTATTAAATCCGCGTTTAAGAAATATTATGAAAAAGTAGAACTAAGATCAACAACTTCCGAATGCATACATTGCCGGCACAAAAAAAGTCGATTCCGAGCGACAAAAATCGATTGTAATAATATTCTCAACATTAACGATTGCTTACACGATTAAATGATTTTGTATTCAATACAAGGTACTATGATAGTGAATTAAAAAAACTGTCTTCTGTGTGATTTTATAAAAAAGAAACACATATTTGGCTACTTAACTTGATTTCAGTCTTTGGTTGAGCAATTTATTCATTAATCTATTGTTTTTAGGTGATATCGATTTTAGATATAATTGAATCGAGAGACTTGCAGGGTAACATTTGATAACTTGAGCAACTGTCAAAAGTGTCAAATGTCAACCCTACACAACGTCGGTCGCCTACACATCGATGGTGTTTGTTTGTGTTATTATTTTGTTTTTATCCGTTGAGTTGAGGTTTGTTCCTCTGGGTCGAAACTACGTTTCTTTTAACTTGTAACATCATTCACTTATTGAAATCGTTATAAACAATAAGAAATCAAGGACAAATTCCCTCCTTTGCAACATTTGTGGCGGATTTTTTTAAATATGGTTATGTGAAAATCTCAGAACTGCGGATTCGAAAACAAAACGCTTAATGCCTACGGTAATATTAAACAATAGGCTAGCTAAAAATGTTCATTTCATGAAAAAGCAAACGGTACAGGCTTCCATACAAAAACCGGCATTCTCCTTTGGTTGTTATACCAATTTGTTGTTATTATTCCATGTAAAAAATGAGTATCAGGCACGTCCAACATTAATGATCGTATATTATAACATTCATATTGACGGAGTAGCCACATCCAGCGTTACTGATTGCAAACCTAATATTGTTTCTTGAAGTATATGACACACCTGACGTTATTGATCGGTCATCTTAAAATGTTTAAAGTAGGATATGTCACATCCATCATTGATGATTGGCAATGATTAAATAGGTTGTGTCCGATGTACCACTTAAGGCGACGACACTGATTGGCGATCATAGCGTAATTATTATTGTTTGATCTACCAATACTTATAAATTTACTTTTTATTCTTATTTAAGTATTCGTTTTATTTTAGTAGGTACTTATATCTGGGGTCACGGCAGTGGCCCCACCAAATGGAGCAAAAAAGCTGCACGGCCGTACCATCTTTTTCTCGAAGCAATTCAGGCCATTTTCGACCCCCTATAACTTCGAGGTGGATAAAACTGGAAGCCTGATTGTTTAGTAACCATGCAGGCATTGTATACCGATGGTGATTTTCACATTTCATTCAATGTGAACTAGTAATTTAAGAATTATAACGAGTGAAAATTCTTAATTTTGTCACTCATTGACCGATCATCAAAAGTCTAAGGCACTTCTAGCAAACATGGAAGCTTCAAATTTAGGAAAAAATTAGTGTTTATTGTATGAACCAAGGAAAAACTAAAATATATTTCAATTTCGGTCCAGTTTTCGAGATACATTAACTGCATAATTAACTTTTTATGAATATAAGGGATTACAAAATTACATTTGCAGTTAGAGCTTTAATTAAGAAAATTCGTTGTTGGTGTACAAGAAGTAGAAGGTACCGGAAAGAACAAAAGTATGACTATCCACAAAAAGAAATGAGATCCCATAAAAACAATACTTGTCAAAAATACCAAGTCTCGCGACCGTAAAAAGTTGTGAGATCCATGTAATACCAAGTCGGTTAATTAAAAATCGTTAATGTCTTAAATAAATATATTGACTTGGCAATCGCATTAAACAATCTAATTTATATATGTAGTACTTATGAGATATATTATTTGTGTTTCTATGCGATGGCCGACTCAATCTATCGACTTGACGACCAGATGGTGCAGTTTTTGTTTAAGGGGTGGTACGAGAGTCGCCTATACCTGTTACTGGAGGTCATAATTTGAAAAAATGGCAGTTTTATTGAAATATGTTTTTGACGAAGAACCTGTATCTAATATGAAAGAGATAGAAAATGACAATCTTTGTAATGAACAAACTGACGAAAATTTTGATCCAAATATACCAGCAATACTCAAATTATAGATGTAATACCTGTTATACCTGCTACTGAAGTGTCAACTCCTGTTCCATTACCTCAGATGCATGAACCTTGTTATAATACTTTTTGGGTCCAGTGTGCCAAAGACCTGGTTTTGATAACAGCAGATGATTTATATGGAAATCTACTGATAGCGTCTGTATCAGCTCTTGCAAATAGTGTATCAACGCCATCCACTCTAAAAACGATAGAAAATGGACATTCAAAACTAATAAACGTAAAAAACGCCTTGTACGCAAAGAAGACTGGATAGTAGTTAAGAGTAAATTACACAAAATAGTTCAAGTGACTTTGAATAATTGATTGTATGTGTTTTTTCCCGTGACTTAGTCATAGGTATAGGTACTTAGTTAGGCCACAAAGCGTCCACAAATCCTTTCCCTTTCATAACCATCCTCGCACAGTCTATCTAACTTTTCCTTGGCCGCCTTCTCTCTTTTTTCCCCTCTTCGTGTATATTCATCACTTTTTTACTTATGTACATCTCATCCCTTCGCATAACATGTCCATAATATGCCAATTGACTACCTTTTACCTTTTCATCTATGGGCGCCACTCTCGTACTACCTTCAACGTAATCATTCCTAATTCTGTCCGTTCTTGTTACACCACATAGCTATCGCAACATTCTCATCTCTGCCAAATGTAAGCGTTATTCATCCATCTTCTTTGTAGCTCAATACTCAGCTACATACAGTACGACAGGGCTTATAACCCCTTATACATGCAGCCCTTTAATTTCACACGTATTTCGTGATCGCATATTGTGTCTGCGACCTATCGCCATTTCATCCAGCCTGCGTTGATTCGTTGCCTAGCAGCCAAATTAATTTTGCCGTCATTTTGCAGTTCTGAACCTAGGTAGCAAAAATCGGAGCATAATGGTATGGCTATACAGCTGATTGTAAGAGGTATAGGATTGGAGAGACCACCAAAGTCACAGAACATATACTTATTCCGCTTTGGTTCTGCTTATTCTCAGGCTTAAATTCTTTAATCTCTCCCGCCACTCTTCCAGCTTACTCTGCACCTCCTATCCACTCTCTGCTACCAGAACGATATTATTGGCAAACAGCATGCACCAGGGTGCCCTTTCCTGTATGTCCGATGATACAGCATCCATCCATCCATTACTCTCTACCATACTTTCATACTATGAGGCATTAACTTTATTCCCCGATAATTGTTGCATTCTTGGATATAGCCCTTATTTTTATAAATGGGCACCAGGTAACTGTTATACCATTCCTCGGGTATGGTCTCCTCATGCAACAGCTTAATAAAGAATAATGATAGCCACGCCCATCCATCATCTCCTAACGCCTTCCATGCTTCTTCTGATATTCCATCTGGTCCTTACGCTTTCCCATTCTTAATCCCACTTATCCTTACTTATTGAAACTGAAACCTAATTATTAATTAAATATAAACATATTAGAATTTTATTTTTGTTTGATTTGCTGATTAAATAATGCTTTAAGACTGTAATTCAGTAATAAGAGTAAAAATAACAACATTGTTATTTTGTTCATAAGTAGAGAGTTGTCTATTTATATTGATTATGAAACTTTGATATAAAATGTTATTTAAATTTTTCAGATTTATAAGATTTTTCGTTTTGTTTAGTTTTTCACAATTTTGTTAGCATTTGCTTGGAATGAATAAATAAACTTGTTGTCGATGATTTTTTTAAATTTATTTCGAATCCCACTCATTGTTTCGTTCAAAAAGTTGCAAAAAATTAATGCTCATGGACCAGGGAAAACGCCTTATAAAATAATTGATGATACCTAAGGCATTTGCACTTTATTTAGTTACGTTAGCAGTAGAACCAACAATATTATTATATTTCTTCCCATAAAAATGGTTGTATCTGCCACATCCGATGTATTGTAATTATTTTTATTCAATCAAAGATGTTGGATATACCACATCCGACATAACATGATCGAATTTGTCCGATGAAAATGGCGACAAGTGACTTATTTTAATATTTTTAACGAACTTATTAAATTAATTACCTTCACATAATAGATAATAATATATTTAATACCTATTACAAAATTAAAAAACTTATCACTTATGGTTACATTTTTATTCCAAGCTCAATCTTTAAATTGCTCTACTGAAAAGTTGCATATTTGCAGATCCTACGTAGTTGATAGGGCGTGGCGAAATGAACTATTTAAACATTGTTGTCTGTTAAGAACTCTTTAATAGAATAGTAGGCTTTTGCAGCCAGAAAATTACGAAAATTCATTTTAAAACTGTTTTCATTTAGTGAAGCTTTTATACTTTTTGGTAGTTTATTATATACTTTACTTACAGCCATACAAAATCCACTACCGTGCATAAGCGCTGTTCACGAGGGTATTATACACAGGCGTGATTTGTTACGAAATCTACTAGTTTTTTGGAAAAGGTGTAGATTAGTCTGAACAAATTTAGCGATTTCGTATATGTATATTGATGGAAATGTGAGTGTATGAGCGATGAGATATAGAGGCTACATTACTTATAATAATTTGATGTCACATTTACTTTACAGGAACTGTGGTCACGGAAGACTGTGGTAACATAAGGATCTGAGTTGAATGTTGAAATTATCTCATCTTCAACCACTGGTGTTACTATTTACGCAGAAATTGTTCACTTTTAATTAAAAAACATCATAAATTCAAAATTCAAGATGCCTGGAATGTTTCTCCATGTACGGTCTCACCGCCTTGCATATTATTTTGTCAGCAAATATGTGCTGCGCATTTACTTCGAACTAATTACTTTAAATTTTTGTAATCAGTAAACATTTACAGTCAACAAGTGAACGACGTGCCAGTAGTCTATTTTTATACCTATACAATATATTTTTACGTACTCTAACAATAAACTATTGTACAACTATTACGGTGCAGTGTTTGTGTGTACTCCAACAACCAACAACAACAACAACTTCTACGTAATCTATGTAGGTGCTTAACGAGTCCCTAAACTCCAGCTTGGGACCCTATCATCAGTCTTATGAAACCCAAAAAGGACAAAGAAACGAGAAAACATCAACAGAAGACATGACGAGGTCGCGGTAAAGAAATCAGGATTTGCGTTACCACAGCACTACGGGACATCGAGGACATCGCGGGGATTTTAATAAGTAGACCTTAAGAGAGGGAATCTCAGACACCTCCTTCATAGCAAGCATCAAATCAAGGAGCTGGTGGACGACACCAAACACACAATTCACAACGATAACAAATAAAATAGAAGTAGAGCTAGAAGATCTTGAAAGAAACACATGTGTCTTCTTGTTTTAAACAAACTTTACAGTTCGTATATCCGTTCATACTTCAAAATTAAAACCGCAACGGGTATCAGTGTAGTGCGTAACCCTGGTTCATATTTATATTCGTTTCGAACAACGAAAATATATCCTAATGAAGTGTTGGCCGATGCATTTCGATGAGCAATGAATGAAAAACGTCGAATTGTTATTATCATCACGCCTGTAAATTGCCATGGGGTTGATAGAAGTAGTAAATTAAACAAAATTTTGTGTTAAAAGGCTATAAAGTAGAACAACCTGTGGATTGCACAAAGTTCAGTTCAAATTCAATTGATTCAATTACAATGAAATGTCTATTTTAACAAATTTAGCTGTAATTTCTACGAGTTTCACCAATAGATAGTGTGATTCCTGAGGAAGGTTTAACAGTATAATTCACGCGGGGTTAGCCGCGAGCAAAGTTTTGTCACATAATAAATGTATATTGATGACTCCTGTATCAAAGTTTACCTGTATTATATTCATACAAAGCAATTAATGTGTATTTAATACACTCGCATTTTGGCAGATACGCCAAGCTTCGACGTAATAGGGACTAATTTTCGACATTTCCGTTACAGCGAGGCTCGCTTTTTTGCTTGTTTATTCTTCCTGTTTACTATTCGCCAAAATGCACATTTCCAGTACAATGCCAGTAAGTAAACATGGCTCTACATTTGTATGTGTATTATCATTGCGTGTAAGTATAAATGCAACTGGGGTGTAGCAAACCCCATGCAGGTGGTACGATAAATCCAAGGGATTCCAGGAATTTCATTGCTAGGTGGAGATTACCCACAATGGACGGAAATAGTAGTTATACTATCGGATAAGCTTAATAATTATAGCTTCATATAATCGTGTGTACACCGCATTGCAGTGTTGCAATTCTTGAAAATCAGCAGCTGTTTAAATGGATTTTTTTCTGCTTTTATTGGCGTCCAACACGCAGCAGACCTGATTGAACTGTTGAGCTGTTCATGACTGTAGTCTTCTGCAACACATATTTTTTTTGTTTTCTCTGTAGAAACTCCATTGTGAGAGAATAAAGTAGACGAAGAAGAAGAGGAAAGGTCTCCTCAAAAGAGTTCTCACGCCACTCACTGCTAAAATCACCGCGGCAACCTCCAACTTGCCGCAATGCCAGGGCTTTACGAATAAGGTAGGTAAATGGTCTGAGCAATGATGATATAAAGTGTTATATGACTTTACTCAGCAGTCCTATTTATTTATCTACTGTTTCCAAATTACGAACAGCAGCAACAGGAAAGTCTACTAAAGCTAGTATGACTATAACCGCTACTGCGTCTAAGTTTGTCTTAAATGAAATAAAAAATCTGAACTAAGTACGTTTTGGAAAAGTCGCAAAAAGTTAACAAAACTTTGTATTTTACTACACTTAATTTCTGAAGTGCACAACACAACAATAACACACAATACAGTTATCACATGAACCAGTACTGTTTCATTAGCGACCGTTCAAATTGATTAGCTTCAATTGATCGATGACGGCATATCAGATCCTCGATAATTGACAGATCATGGTATCATGTAACGATAGTGGTTGGATATTGTACTGTTATATCTGATTACATCTGGTATGTACTATGTTTTGTATGCAGTGTTATCAAAGGCTGCTTGAAACAGACGTGGGTGAGTCAAGATTTGTCAAAATCTAGGGTTATGTAGATTTCAAATGTACTCGTAGATACGAATTTCTTTTATTTAAGACACTTCCCGCATCTCTACTAATGTTATAAAGCTGAAGAGTTTGTTTCGTTGAACGTGCTAATCACAAGAACTACTGAACTTCGGTTTGCACTCTTATTTTGTGTTAAATAACCCATTTATCGAAGAAGGCTTAGCCTATATAACTTTCCGCTATGACCCACGAGCACGAAGCAGTAGCTCTAAATAAAATGGGTGTAACCGCGGGCTTAGCTATTATTATTAAATTGATTAAATTACTTGTGTATCCTAAAAAGGTATTCTGTAAGGAAAACTATATACAAAACAGAACATGAATCAACACAAAGATTTGTTTTATCTGGGAATAGAACCCACAATAGAAACCTAGTATTACCAAGTAAGTTTCAATCCATAATATCTTCAGAAGCATGAGGATGTTCCAAATTTATCAGCAGCCCACACGGACACTCACGCTCTCAATATAACACTAATTGTATATGAACTATAGTAAATTTCAATTAACGTCACATGTCATTAGTACTTACGACCCTTTCCTATCCTTTTCCTACACACGATATTTGCGTCCAATATTCAATTTATACCATTGGGCACGTGGATTTATTTTTATAACGTATTTTTTTTAATACAATTCAAAATATCGAAATAAAGACAGTTTTTTAGAAGCGAGCTTAAATTAATGTTCTTGGAGACTTACGAGAATATCATGCTTTTTTATTTTTATAGTTGTCTTTTAAACAGTTTGTTAGTTCCTTCCGTGGATAAACAAATATAATGTGTAGAGAACCGCTATCTAGATCGTCTGAAAGACGGGTTTAATTTTTTTCTAGAGTGACGCTGTATCCCAGCAGAATTAGGCAGAGGTGTAATATTACACCCACATTGCGCCATGTTCTGCATTGTGGTCTCTCGTTATAGTGGGCAAACCTATTGCCTTTACCAAGTACATTTCCTGACTCCGTGCTACTACTGAGAATTTGGCTAACTCACTTATTTTTGCCCGACCCGGGAATCGAACCCAAGGGCCTTCCAACAGACGCTTACGCTATTCACTAGATCACGGCGGCGGCTGACTACTACAACAGGCTGAGCTTACTACATTAAAGTTGAAAAGACGGCATGTCCTAGATAACCTGCTTTAAAAAGGAAGAGGACTCAAGACTCTATCTCACCATTATTGTTATCAGTTTACTCATACCCTTATAGTCTACTGACAAATGATATTCAAGACAAAAATAAAAAGAAAATTTGCTGTCTTCCACGTTACGTAAAATCTTATCACAAGTACATTTTGCCATACAATCTTTTCAGCTTAAGCTTGGATTTTGAGATTCGAAATTCGTGTTTGACATATTTTGTATGGAGCTTATGTCAAAAACGAATCTACAATCTACAGATCTATCTATAGTTCGAATACTGAATTCCGTAGTTAGACAAGCATAAGTACTTAAACATCTACCTTTTTATACTTAAACCTCAGTGTAATATTTAAACAGACGTTTCGGAATGTCTCTTCATGCATGAATAGGTACTAAACACGTAGGAAGTTCACTGGAAATCGGAAAAGCTTTTAATTCATTCGTATTCAACCTCCGAAGAGATGACATCTATACAGGAAACTGAAAGGAGTTCATTATCATTTCTTTTCACCGTAAACACCTGAAATTTACCCCAACCACCCAGCGAAAAGAAACCTTAAAATCAGAAAAGTAAAGTTCAGTTTTGTTCGACGGTAAGTTAATGATGAAGTCGAGTTTTTCTGACGGTTGTCAGAGAGAACTAAAAATCGGTGGAAGCCAGTGTGAAATCAATGGGGATTTATGTGTCCGTTCTCAGGCATTCAAATTCACAGAAGCATCGTTAACGAAACTTTCAGACTGTTGCGAAATTTCCACTAAAGTTTGATGCTGTGCGCGAGTTGTACGCAAGCCGTGAATATTCTGCAGGATTTAATGGGATGTGCTTATACGTGTTACTTATGAATAAAGCATTCTTTGTGTTGGAATTAAACTACAGTTTAAGGATTTTATCACGGTATATTGGTTTTACTGTTTTACATTTAAACCAAATTATATAGAAACCACATTATTTATTAAATTCTGACGTTTTGGCTACTTTACAGGAGCCGTGGTCACGGAAGACTGAAGTCTTTGTCTTGAAAGTAGAAGTTATTTCAGTAGTACCCGAACATTGTTCAACTACTATTTACGCAGAATGAGCTCATAGCGTTTTTTTTGTCTTCTGGTGTCTTTGGCCTTCTAGGGTTTCATTAGACTGATGCCAGGGTCCAAGCTAGGGGAACATTCCAACCAGATTTCCTATTAAAACTACTTTCATTATTTTACTCTATTCTTCTGCTTATTTTATCGTTCACTCTACTAATAATACATGCCAGAGTTTTATGTTCAACTGTGAAAGTTTGAACTGCGGATATATGTATATATAGACGGTTACGTTGGCGTAAACGGAATTGACAAAATTTCATACTTTAAAACAAACACGGCTTTAAACAGTTGCCTAACAACTGAATTTGTTGTTGGTAGTTATTATATAGCAAGCAGAGGATCCTGCCGTTTTGCCGAAAAGATTTTGACAAAATTTCATTTCCCAAACAAACAGCAACCTTTCTTATACCATTGCAATATTTTGAATGATTTTAGTACGCTTATTTTTATGTGGTCAAAATTATACTTGGCAAAATATTACCAAGTTTATACTTAGAAATACTTAGAAAAAAAAAATTAAAAGTATAAGTATAACCAAATGCCATAATGACATTATTGTATTTGTTAACACAAAAAATATTAAGTCAAAAATAAGACTTTTCGGGAATTATATAATTTAAAAATGCTTGCTGGCTGGCTGGCGGCTTCATTCAGCAGGATTTCGAGCGAGCGAACGCGACGCGTTCATGCACGGCGCGTTGCTGCGACGACCGACGAAGTCGACGCGAGGTACATATAGTGGCGTGTGTGTCAAGTTTTCGTCCGACCCGGATACTTTTGGTAGGGAGGTACCTAATAGGTTATGTTAGGTTTTCTTGTGACCCCGTACTCGAAAATAGGAGTCCTCCGAAGCAGGGCTCCGTCAACTTAGCTTATCGAGCAGTTCACATTTTTGTCATTGAAGCATTTGACTGAATAGGAAGGGGTGAATTGAAAACTGACGAAACTAAATATTTGGCTTATTTGATTTTGCATAAAAACTGTTATTCCAACAGAAATATTTGACTAAATAAAAAATGTTAAAAATAATAGTTGGTAAACAAAATATAGTTTAAACGTTCATTTCCCAAACATTAGGTTTGCGTTATAGTGTGTGAATAGATTTTTTGCTAAGTATTAATTTGGCAAATTAAATTAATCGACAATTTTTTTGGGAAGTCAAAATTTTTTAGATTCCTTTCGGTCAAACAAGGGAGACCCAGCAAGCAGAGGAACTCGCAACTCATCTGCTAAAATTTGTTACCCAGTGGATAAAAATCTATTCTTTGCAGTTTCTCAGTTTTCTAGCTTTCTCAAGCTGAGCTGCAGGAGGCCGTTTCTGTTTTTTCATTGTTTACTAGTTGTGCCTCGCATTATCATCCGCCAATCTGCTTCATTTAATGTTATTTATAACCCTTATTAATGGGCTGTAAACTGGAAAATATTTCCAAATGAGAACGGGAATTCAAGAGATCAGCGCGGATAAACAAACATTGTCTCATAAATAAAAGACGTCCAATGTTGGGCATTGGCCTCCGCAAGGCTCTCCACGAAGCCAGCCGTATCCATCTGAATCCAGCGATCCCAGATCAACTGCGATTTAATATTAAAGTAACATAACTACTCGTCTATTTCAGAAAACACTAGTAGTTTAATCAGGAACTTGTTGTTATCTATTTTTCACCTCAAAACGATCTTACTATAACATGCTGAATCAACTTTAATACCATCTAACATACACAGTTATTCACTTAAGGCGAGGTTGCAGTACAGTGCGTAGCTCGACCTCATCCCCTGCAAAAACAAAAACACGGCGGTGGCGTCAGCGAGTGAGCGGGGGGAGGGGAGGTGGGTTTTTGTGTGTGCGTGTGCCACAGCGCAGCGTAAAAAAACCGTAGATGAGTTATGCGAACTTCAAAAGTGGCACATTAAAAACAGGCTAAATGTCTCATTTGCCTTTAGTCGCGTACGCGCTGTGGTCGGAAGCGCTCGCTCTTTTACTCGCGTGTGTGTACGTTACATTTGAAAATGCCGTCGTGTGTTATGAGATTTTGCACAAACTATAGTAGGAAAATGACTAAAAATTATGGAATCACTTCTCATTCATGAGTATTACAATATTACAACGTTTTATTTACAATTTATAATAAATTCAGTATCACAAATAATATAGTGAATAAAAAATTGGCATTTAGCCAGTGTAAAAGAGAAGCAGTATTGTGCGTGTTCAAAGACTAAAAAACAAAGTATCCAGATGGGACATTCGTAATAATAAAATACTGATGTGTGTTTTTGTCAAGTAATAAAAGTGATTTGAGGTTGAATCAACAAAATATATTATTATTATAGAAATACAAAATCATACGTAAGTTACAAACATTGACGAATGATCAAAGTCCATTCACTTGTTCTTGTTTTTCTCCTTTTAGTATTAAACAACTAAGTAGATTGTACTGCACAGTTTTCGCTGCCGACCCACCATACCCCTGGCAGTACCCTGGGGGTATGGTGGGTCTTTCAAAGCTTAACCGTACTCCCAGATAATATTGTTGTATAATTAGTTTATTAATTTCAGTTCGTTAATTTCAAGTTCTACTATTTTGTGGGATCATTCCCAGTATAGTAGTAGTATTGAACAATTCTATGCTAGAACTGTCCTAGAACAACTTGATGAGGAGAACAGAACTAATGGGAGAAGTAATAGGAAATGTCCCAGTCTAGTTCTATGTATATTTTTACAAGGGTATTCAATAGAACTACTGGGAATGATCCGTAGTGTCACGACATCGCGCTCATATATCCGAATGAATATGTTTTGTAGACGTTCATATGTTTAATGTGTAAAACAAATGAACGTCTACAAAACAAATGAACGCCTACAAAACAAATGAACGTCTACAAAACAAATGACTTACAGAAAGTGATCAGCTATCGATAGTGATTGCAGAAAACAGGTGCATGCGATTTTCAACCTAATTGACAACAGTCAGATTTTATAATTTTATTACCCTAATATTGCCAGAAAGCGAGAAAAAACAAAAAAAAAGTTTGTCATGAATTGTCAATAAGGTCAAAAATCGCATGCACCTGTTTTTTGCAATCACTATCGATAGCTGATCACTTTCTGGTAGTCATTTGTTTTGTAGACGTTCATTTGTTTTGTAGACGTTCATTTGTTTTGTAGACGTTCAATTGTTGTGTAGACGTTCATTCGTTTAACACATTTTTATACATACATATTTATTCGGATATGTGATCGTGATGTTGTGACACTACCCTTGTAAAACATACATAAATATAGTGGTAAATTGCCTATAACTGTTTTCCATTAGTTCTGTCCTTCTCATCAAGTTGTGCTAATAGAACTAGTGGGAAAAAAGTATCCCTAGTTCTATCATAGAACTGTTCAATAGAACTAGTGGGAATTATCAGACAGCGCAAGGATGATGATGATGACGGGTCTTCAACAGTACCACAGATTATATCTATAATATACAAAGCATTATAACCATTAGCAGTAAAACCTAAACGTTTTATTCTCTAATTTATCTCCTTGTTGCACTATATCATCGTACTAGCGCTTGTCTTCGCTTGTCTAAAAATACAAAAACGTAAGTAGTAAGTCATTATCATACGAGAGATAACACTGTTCAGTTTAATGTCCACGTAGCACGTTGGTATAACACTACGAGCATTTCAGCCAGGAGTACGGTTAAGCTTTAAAAGACCCACCATACCCCCAGGGGTATTGCCAGGGCTACGGTGGGTCCGTAGCGCACAGTTTTTATATTAACGTACTGTTTTAGGTTTCCATTGAATGAAATGAGAAGAATAAAATGTACTTTTTTAATAAATTTTATAAATAAATCACATCGACTTTTTATTTCCCTACCTGAAATGAATTAATCAAATTTACTTTGAGGCGAATTGAATTTACCCAAGACACACAAAGTGATCATGTCGCATCGGAGTCAAGTTATTGTTTGTGAAACAGTCAGCATGATGTCACAATGCGCGTCGGTCCAGAGAGTATATGTTTATCTCTATTTCACGCTTGCGATTAGATGTGCTATCTCACTTACACTTCTTATCTAATTCTTAGTGTGTCGTTTTGACATATTTATATTAGTGTGCGTACGCTTTTCGTGATGCGTGCCACTCGTAAGCTCCGTCATGTTACCTTGTCAGTAACCGGTCTACCGTTTCTTACTAGTATGTCTATGGTTTGAACGATTGAGTTTGGAATACGAATTACTTTGTACTTTTGCGAAACCGTACATGCGGGGGTGGAGGGGGATTTTGCGGAGCAACGACGTACGTCCGCCCTCAATCACGCCTAGACAGGCACTGATGAACGGCCGGCGAGCGATATAATGCCAACATTTTGACTATTTTTTTTTCTTGGAGAAAAATGATAACGAAATTACGAAATCTGTTTTTACCATTTATTTTAAAATAAAGAGCTGTTTCTATTGATAAAACTTTCATATAAATTCATTATGGAATCTCTAAGCAGTACACGTTTAAAATTGTGATTTAGTGCCATGTTTGACATTTTTTTTTATCGAGCCAATCATTCCAAATCGTGTTTCTATCTTTACGATTTGCTAGAAGATATGTTTAACTTTTATACTTTAATTTTTATTCATTAAAAATATCATAGTTCATGGGACTTTCAGACGTTCAAAAATCTTAAAAAGTACTGCAACCTCGCCTTAACATAATTGTATGAATATTATTTTTCATTATTAATTTCATTCTTCATTAAGAAAATAGTTGCGGCAAATTATTTTACAGTGTAACGTACTATACAACACTTTAAATCATAATTAAGTAATACATAATTAACTGCGAAGCAGAGAAAGGCGGAATAATAAATTTTAATTATGACGAATGATGTAACGAAACCAGTTAAATAAGGGGGGTTGCTGAGTGTTAGTAAATTACTGGTAGAGGGCGGTAATCGTACCTAGTCATTATGAATGAAAGATTGTTTGAGGGTGAATAGATATATTTAAGTGCATCAGATTTGGGAATAAATTAATACCAATTGTCACGGAATATACGTACATAAGTATAACCGCTAATTGAGTCACACACTAGTTTTTTTGATGACGAAAGACTGACAAAGAAGATATATAAGGCAAGTGTGAATGGGACAGGACGAAGGGGAAGCCCTAGGCGGACGTTCTCTGACCAGATTGGAGACATCGTAAAAAAAGGGCAGGTCAGAAGTACTCAAAACGGAAGAGCACGCATGAGAAACTTCATGGGAGTAAATGAAGCAAGAGAGGTATGTCAGGATCGTTGCAAATGGCGTTCCGTAGTCTCTACGTACCCCTCCGGGAAACAGGCGTGAGTCTTTGTACCTATGTATGTATGTATAATACAGTAAATATTGATTGCTATCGTAGAAAAAACGTATGATAAAAAAATATTGGTATTGGTATATGTGCATGTGAGATTATAGACAAAGTTAAATGAAAATGTTATCGGAGTAATATAAGTTGAATTTTTTGTAAAACCGGCGGCATACAGGTTTTGTATCTAGTGCTAGCATTACTTGTTCTGTATAAAACTTGTTGATTAGCTATTAAAATAAATAATCCAGGACGAGAAAATTGGTCAAACGAAGCAGCACAATGGTTATTCTCTCACTTTTTGTCTGACTACGCGACGCAAAGGAGGATATATACCTATATGTAACATAATTCATTAAAACTCTGGTGTTATCGAGAAGATATTCTATAGGAGGCTAGCATACTTCTACAAATCAGAATAGGTAACTATTCAAGACACACAAGCTGCAGCAGTCAAAACCGCATCACTTCACCATTCAAAATTATAAACTCCTTTTTCCAAATTCCACTTTATAAATGTAAAAACGCCATAATAATGTCAAAACAATCCAAATGATGATTAATGTTTTCTGAGATGCGGAGACAATTTGTTGAACTCTTCAATTTTATGTGCTTTAACCGTTTTCATGGGGCGACGAGCAGAGGTAAAGGGTGCTTCGTAATGTAGCGAATTGTTTTGTTATTTCACGGGGAATTAAGACTGGGCAATAAATAATGATTAACACTTACTTAAGAAGTGGAATCTTCGTTTTATTATGCAACGGGAAGATAGTATAGTCAGTTGAGTGTTGTTTTGGTCTTGGGATATAACGCTGTGCTGCGGTTTGGCATGTGGTATAATCTGGCCTAATATCGCTCAATTTTCCGCTGTTATTTTATTGAAAAGTAACAGAAAATGAAAGCAGTTTATCAAAAGAGATAGACCCTGGTAGTCTTTTGACCTTTTATGTACCTATGTGATACTTTTTATACGATGCGCAAGATAAAACACGCTACGAAGTATTTTGGACTTTAATAAAATTTCGTCTCGATCTAACATTACTGACGTTTCTTATTTCTTATAACACGCAATACTCTCATCAGTGTTAATGTGTATTGTATTGAATTCTTCAGAGGCTCGTTAACTTATAACTTAATACAGATTACGAGATCAGAACATACCATCTACCTTCCTATCTATAACTAATCGCATCAACGTCAATCGTTCCATGCTTGTCTAGTGCGAGCGATTCCATATTTCCATCCCTGTCTCCCATTCCCGAGGAGGAGCACGCCTTTCGCGGATTGGTCGCCTCGAAACGTCGACGCGAGAGACAGTCCAGAACTTTCGAGAACATCGTATTCGCTATATACGTGTCGGCCATACCGAACCGCACCGCGCCGTGCCCGCTATAATTATTACCGCTTATATAAACCGCTCGCAAGTGGAAGTGATTTGTATAGTGAAGTGAATCAAGCAGCTTCATCCCGAAACACCAGGAGACTGCCCTTCTGAGACGAAGAAGATCGCCGTACGAGGTAAGTGCCCCCCGTCCTTGGAATATCCTATACCCACTCACAATCATCTCTCCCATTCCAATCCTACATCCTCTTCCCTTATCCAATCCTAGGCGGCTTAAACCCGCTATCCTTAGTATACAGTCCATTTCCTTCTCCAAGTCGCCTAGAACCTTACGGTTTCGGTGTATCACCGAACCATTTTTTTGGTCCTTCGAGCCGGATTCATTTACGTTTTTATACGTTATATCGCTATACCTAAGCAGTTATAGCACCTAGCTATACTCCTAATATATTCACATAACCGTCACATGGTTGCTTCCGCCCTCATCAGTGGGTAAACTTTTATGTAGCTACCTACTTACTCAATTATTATTTCTGGAACTATCATAGTTGTCTTGTAAATCTCATATTTCAAGCAACTTTTAATTCCACAGCTCTAAAGTGTTGCCTACTTAGCCTACTTAGATAAATTAATAGGTACATTAGATATTCTTATTTTGTTTCGTTCTAACTAATCTTATACTTACGTAAGCATGTCACAACAAAAGAAGTCACGCGTGTCGGAAGACAAAAAGAAGACAATCTTAGAAGCAAAACGCAATATTTTATTTGAGCGTATTCAAAACATCTATGAACGCTCAAAAACCGCATCTATTTCCGACAGTAATAGCGAAGCATTTCTCAGTTATTGTATGACAGTAGATAGTATTCGAACAGATTTTCATAAGTTGTTAGACGATTATAACGCAAGATTACTTTCTATCAATCCTGATGAAAAACCGAACTATCAGGCGTACACCTCATTCGAAGATCTTTATTATATTATTAAGCGTATACAATCGCAATTGGAGGGTAAATGTTCAGCAGAGCCCGTTGCCCGCAAACCGAGATTACCGCCAATCGAGATTATGTCGTTTGACGGAGATATACGAAAGTGACCGTTATTCTATGCGAGTTTTAAGTCTGCAGTGCACGATAATGGTTCTCTGACAGATGCTGACATGTTGTACTATTTAATAGGTAAACTGTCACCAAAGGCCCAGTCCGTATTTGCAGGTGTCACACCCAGTGCTGAGAATTATCAGGTCATATTTCAGTCACTACTTGACAGATATCAAGACACGCGCGTCCTAGCGTCTACCTACTTTGACCAAGCTTTAAATCTTAAACTGTCCGGTGCCGCATCTGTCTCGAATTTCCAGCTGTTTATTGATAACTTCGTAACCGCGGTTAATTCTCTTAGGAACTTAAAATTAGAAGATCTTTCCGACTTTTGTTGCTTCAACTCGCTTTAAAAAAGTTTGACACTGATACAATTCGCGCATTCGAGATGACGGAACGCAACAATAAAATACCTACACTAGATAGTTTTATTTCGTTCATCAAAGATCAGTGTCGAATATTTCATAATACGCAGTCTGGTTCACCTGGCCCGTCTAACACTAACAGCAACAAACAAAGGTTGAATAAATCGCGAAATAGTAATAATAACTCGGTCCCTAATCCATAATCTTACGTAACGTGTTCGGAATCTAATAGTAATAATTCACAGAAGTGTCTGTGCAGTAATGTGGTGCACGACCATTTATATAAGTGTCCCACCTTTAATAATTCAAATCCAACCGCTCGTTTTAAATGCGTAAAAGATAACAAAGCTTCCATTAATTGCTTAAGCATAAAACATAAAACAAGTAATTGTTCTAGTAAGACAAAGTGTCGCTTATGCAATAAAAAACATCATTCATTGCTACATTTCGATAAAGATAACCCGTTGTCAAGCCAAGCCGCTAACCTTGACACACTTACCTCGCAGGTGCAGGCCACGGTGCCTTCCCCCTGCACGCCTCAGGGCGAAGTATCGTTGTGTACGACGTCCATGGCGCGGGCGACGCGCACGCGAGGACGGCACTCGCACATCTATAATGATCCACGCAGGGCCAAAACGCAGTGTATGACGTCTAAGACTGTTCTGTTAGCGACAGCGCAAGTTATCGTATATGATGTTAATGGGTCGCCGCACATGGTACGTTGTCTGCTAGATAGCGTATCTCAGACCAATTTAATAACGTTTGAGTTATTCAAACGCCTCGGATTATGGAATAACTTTAAAAATACTAACTCAACCGTCAAAGGGATAGGCGGATCAGAAAAACATTGCAAGGGATCCGTAGATATTAAAATACATTCGCGTTTTGATAGGAATATTAATTTTAACATTTCTTCGCTTATCGTGGAGCGTATTACGGACGCATTGCCGAACGCTAATGTAGACGTAGCATCACTCACTCACCTCGAATCATTGCCGCTGGCAGACGCGGAGTTTGCGAATCCGGCAGGCATTGATCTTTTGATCGGAGCTTCAATATTTCCGCACTTACTACTAACTAATATAGTACGTAGTGAGCGATATGATTTACCGCCCGCTATTGAGATGGTGTTTGGGTATGTGATTATGGGTACCGTACCTACGTTACATACTTCTCATTGTATTACGTATTGTTGTTGTTCTGCTCTTCAAGAGATCAAGGTGGGTGCTAAAACTGTGTAAGGTAAAGCACTAATTAGCTATGCTACGCTACGCTACGCTATGCTATGCTATGCTATGCTATGCTATGATATGCTATGCTATGCTATGCTATGCTATGCTATGCTATGCTATGCCACGCTATGCTATGCTATGCTACGCTATGCTATGCTATGCTATGCCATGCCATGCCATGCCATGCTATGCTATGCCACGCTATGCCACGCTATGCCACGCTATGCCACGCTATGCCACGCTATGCCACGCTATGCCACGCTATGCCACGCTATGCCACGCTATGCCACGCTATGCCACGCTATGCCACGCTATGCCACGCTATGCCACGCTATGCCACGCTATGCCACGCCATGCCACGCTATGCCACGCCATGCCACGCTATGCCACGCTATGCCACGCTATGCCACGCTATGCCACGCTATGCCACGCTATGCCACGCTATGCCACGCTATGCCACGCTATGCCACGCTATGCCACGCTATGCCACGCTATGCCACGCTATGCTACGCTATGCTACGCTATGCTACGCTATGCTTCGCTATGCTACGCTATGCTATGCTATGCTACGCTACGCTATGCTATGCTAAGCTACGCTATGCTACACTATACTATACTACACATCCGCTTTGTATATGGATGACACTGCCTGTAGTGTCATACCCGCTCCGCTAGCAATTTCGCTTAGTGAAGAGCTCATTCAGCTTTTCAAGCGAGGTCAGTTTGATCTTGTCAAATGGACAAGCAACTCTAAGGAGGTTCTCGCACGCATACCAGATTCTCATAAGGCTTCTCCAGACATTGAGTTTGAGAAGTCTGTACCACATAAGGTTCTCAGTTTATGCTGGGACAAATTCTGCGGTAGTTTTCGGTTTAACGTCTCACCACCAGATGATAAGTGCACCAAACGCACTATGCCGTCCACAGTGGCACGACTATGGGACAAAATGGGTTTTGTGGCTCCCACAATTTTGTACGCCAAGCTCTATATCAAAGAGCTTTGGCTATCAAAGTGTGAGTGGGATGAAACACCCCCTGACCATATTGTCGCCGCTTGGGGCCAGTTTTGTATTGAGCTTACCGCGCTCAATCAAATTACTATTCCGCGTTATCTTGGGTTGGTAGATGGATGTACCATCAACTTAATAGGTTTCGCTGACGCCAGCGAGCGTGCTTACGGCGGAGTCGTATATCTGCAAGTCCGCATTGGTTCTAACTACTCGGTGCAGTTAGTTTGTGCCAAGTCTAAGGTCTTGCCTGTTAAAACCATTTCAGTGGCGAGACTGGAGTTGTGCGCGGCCCTTCTGCTGTCTCAGTTGCTCCGCAAGGGTCAAGAAACGCAGTTTTGCCCCACTACCCCATTAATAAAATATACGCATTTTCCGACTCCAAAGTAGTGCTCGCTTGGATTTATTCATCTCCTCATCGCTGGCAGACTTTTGTCGCCAACCGCGTTAGTAAATTGATTGAACTTGTTCCCGCTACTTGTTTCAATCACGTCGCGGGTTATCGTACTCGTCTTCAGGAAGAACTTTCCATAGATCATATTGATTGGAAGTTTATTCCACCAGCATCACCACGTTTCGGTGGATGTTGGGACAGCATGGTCAAAGTAATTAAAACGCATCTTTTAACTGTCCTTGCACAAGTCGAGGCACTGATCAACTCGCGTCCGCTCACAGCATTGAGTAGAGACCATGCAGAACCATCCGCGTTAAGCCCTGCACATTTTCTGAACACAGTGCCACTATCGTCACTTCCGGCTCTCATGGCCGTTAGCCATCGTAGAGAAATTGCATACTTCCAAGGACGGTACAACCCGTGTTGTTACCGTGAAAACCGCTAAGGGGAGCTACGTGCGCCCTGTTGTACGTCTCTGTCCGCTTTCAACTCAGTGAGATCTAGCCTGAAGTTGGATCTACCTCTTAGTTTAAGTATTTAGTTACTTGTTTTCGCTATTATTGCGGTTGTAGTTTCGCTAAAGTTAATTTAGATTAATTTTATTATCATATCGCTGTCTTAGCCTATTGATGGGTTATGCGGTAGTACACCCAACATAGCTAAGTTCAATTCTATTTTTTTTAAAGGCAACCCTTTAGGGCCGGGGGGATATGGTGGCGCCATCTACCTCGCTATCTATAACTAATCGCATCAACGTCAATCGTTCCATGCTTGTCTAGTGCGAGCGATTCCATATTTCTATCCCTGTCTCCCATTCCCGAGGAGAGGCACGCCTTTCGCGGATTGGTCGCCGCGAAACGTCGACGCGAGAGACAGTCCAGAACTTTCGAGAACATCGTATTCGCTATATACGTGTCGGCCATACCGTACCGCATCGCGCCGCGCCCGCTATAATTATTACCGCTTATATAAACCGCTCGCAAGTGGAAGTGATTTGTGTAGTGAAGTGAATCAAGCAGCTTCATCCCGGAACACCAGGAGACTGCCCTTCTGAGACGAAGAAGATCGCCGTACGAGGTAAGTGCCCCCCGTCCTTGGAATATCCTATACCCACTCACAATCATCTCTCCCATTCCAATCCTACATCCTCTCCCCTTATCCAATCCTAGGCGACTAAAACCCGCTATCCTTTGTATACAGTCCATTTCCTTCTCCAAGTCGCCTAGAACCTTACGGTTTCAGTGTATCGCCGAACCAATATTTTTTTATGCAGTTCTGAGATTAAAGCCTCATAATTTTTATTATGCACTAAACTTAACAAATATTTATCATAACATATATACAAACAAAATAAAACTACTTATATAACTAAACTATCCTAAATTAAATAACAAAAACTAAAGTTATGATAACAAAAGAAAAGGTAAATCCATAAGAATAAAAGAAAATTGATTACGACGCGTCAAGAAATTCCTCCGCAACGCTGTCGGCTGGTAGCGTGCCCAGAAGGCTGGCAGCATTGCCACGTTGAATGGCAATGCTTAATCTTTCTGCAAAATGTAAACCAGCCTTCTGGTCACAGGAAGCGTCGATCAGTCTTTTGGCGATTGTTTTGTAAAGAGCGTGTGTACTAGGGCCCCATGGCCCCAGCGTTTCGACCCCAAACGGCTCAAAAACGTAATTACCAGATAGTTTTCCGTATTTGCGCCGTTTGAGGGTCTCCGCTGATGCAGCAGTAGCGCCAGCCGATCCAGCTGTGCTTGGAAGATGTGATGGCGCAAGGGTATCGACGCATGTCACGTCCCATACCAGAGGTCTGCCCATCTTCCAACGTAATTAAGACATACCGCCTGGTGTCTTCCCATCGTCGCGCACCAAGCCATTCGGTTCAAGATGAGCTGGTATTCCGGTAGTGACAAGAGCTTGACGGAGTATGTCGTTAATGTGGGCATGTCGGGAAATACGCCCCGCATTCCTGCTGCACGATTGAATACAAGACTGTCGACGGCTTCACCCCAGTGACAGCAATGCGGAGAAACGCCAGCAGCTCCCAAGCGTAGGCAAGAAGCGATGCGGAAATTTGTATCGCTCAACATAGTTCCTATGTTGGACGATGGAAGTGCTTGAAGCCATAGCCCCGATTCCCATTCTCCCACAGCCAACAAACGGGCGCGCTCTGCAACACTGGATGCAGTATTTAAAAGATATTCTCGCATCTTGCTACAAAGCGGCCCGGCCCATTGCCTCTGAGAGGATAGATATCGGGGTAATTCAGAGCTTGGTCGAGCCATTTTCCAAGCGTTAATGGCATCAGTCTTGCACGGCACTTCAGAATTAACCAGTGTGGGTTCTAGAATTTTCCTGGTCAATTCCTCAGTGCCGTGGACCGAGGCCAAAAACGCTGGTAGACTTACATCGGTAATTTTGCGAATGTCGAGGCCACCCAAACGAACTGGTAAAGTCGATTGAAGCCACACTCGGTCGTTCATGTCAAGATTTAGAATTTTGCTCAAGGTGTGCCAAATAATATTATCAATGTTTTCCAATAGGGATAAATGTTTCCAAAAAGAAGAGTACCGCAAGTAATATGTAAATTTTGGAACAAAAAGGCAGTGCCGAATAATCGTGAAAGCCGAATGAATATTAATTTTGTAAAGCCGTTCTGAAGTTTCATAGATATTTTGTAGTTTTTTATCTATAAAAGATCCAAAAGCGTCGTCGAAACTAAGGGACCCAAGGAGGCGGAAGGAACATTTATTGATGATTTTAATATTTGGCGCCGAAGAATTAAATTTTATTAAGATCAAAAAGTTATCAAAATTGTCATTAATAAAAAAATCACATTTGTCTGAATTTAGTTCCTAACCAATTGCTTGAAATAAATTTTTTATTAGCTCTAAGTCTTGTAAGACAGTGTTAACGTCACCTCCCAGGGTCCCGTGGTCCAAATACCAGACGTTAAATTTTGAATTTATTTGTTTTAATTTTGGGTGAATGGCTAAACTAAAAATGACTGGCCCGAGAGGGTCACATTGTTGACAACCAATAGCAGATTCCAACACATTGTTCTTATAAATTAATTTTGATGGATTTCTATAGCATTGCTAAAGGAATTTAACAAAATTCGGAGTTTCTAATTTAGCTTCTGTCAACAAGGTGTCCCTGTTGACTGAGTTGAAGGCATTCTTCAAATCAATCTTTAGAATGACCTCACCTTTACCGCAGCGAAGGTACGTAGACAGCGCATGTATAGCAGCCTCACAGCCTCCCTTGGAACCAAAGCCAAGCTGGATTGGCTGAAATTTTTCCGCCAAAATAGCACTGTAATGTTTACAGCATAGTTTAGCTGCCATACGTCTGTACGTCTGTAGGTACACCCTACGGCAATGGGCCAAATGCCACCATCTTTTTTGCGCAGAGCACACAAGTTAGCCCCGTACAATAAGTCGGTGACATCTGTGGCCACATTGCCGGAGAGCATAAGGTTAGTTAAATCCGTCAGTGCCTTCAAAAGTGCATCTCCAGCCTCTCCAGCACTTGCACCTAGATCTTTCAAATGGTGAGGTGTTAAGCCGTCGAGACCGCCAGCGGATAAACTTCGAAAGGAGCAAACGGCTTCAAATACGTCCCTGGCTGAAACATTTAGACAGTCTATATCTTCGTCCGGTATGTCGGGAAAGGTGAGGTCATTAGCTGGCGCTGGGTGCTTGCTCTGCAGACCTGCGAGTATGTCTGCAGAGTAAGACGCCACCACATCGCTACTAAACAATAACCAAGACGCCCCTTGAATGTCACCTTTCCTCAATTTTGATTCTACACATTGCTAAATTGTTTTCTTATATCTATGGAAAATAAATTAAGGGTCCAAATTGTGAGCAAAATTATTACAATGGTCTATAATTTGGGCTGTCAAAGATTTTGATGTTGTACGGTTACTTTGAATGTGTAGAATCCTATAAGGAAAGGCGAGTAACTGTTTCCAAGCCGGTTTAGAGTTCTCACGCACAACGAGACCAATGCATTGAGCTAAATAAAATTGTGAGCTACTAATGGTCTCGAAATAATATAAAACAGCTTACAAACTGTTTGCCTTTGTATGCTTGGTGTCATGGAGACTTTTTGGATTATCTTTCAAGGTAGTAAGAGCCTTGCTGATTTCAGCATGAATGGGCCGGCTCGACCGGGGAAGTACTACCCTCTCACAGAAAATCGACGTAAAGTAACAGTACCTAAACTGTTGCGTTTCGTTCGGTGAGGGAGAGTGCCGGAGGCTTTATCCCCTATACCTTCTCCCTGATCCCACTCCTCATCCTATCCCTTTTCCCAACCCCAAGGGCCGGCAACGCACTTGTGACTCCTGTGGTATTGCTTGTGTCCATGGGCGGCGGTAATTGCTTACCATCAGGCAATCCGTCTGCTCGTTTGCCGCCTATTACCATACAAAAATAGGAATATTTTTAACAGCGTTTCAAAAATGTTATGTAACACACTAAAGTGAGTTACGCAAAAAAACCTTATTATTTCACTAAAATACTGACTTGCACACTAAAATACTATTTGTACACCAAATATGATGATCTTTTTGGCAATATATGTATGGGTGGGTGTTTTCTATTGCGCCACAATCCACTGACTCCTCAGAAGGTTGTTAAGGACTTCTTCAGTAAAACTCAAGGAACTTCAGTAAACGAATACAAAACAATTTTGAATATATATATATATATATATATAAACCGACTGTGGCGGCTTGGCGACGCAACGTAACAGGGGAGCCTACATTGTCACCTCAGCAAAACGATCCTGTTACGTTGCGGGCCGCTACAGTGGTCATAACGAAAACATACTTGTATACGATACATTATTTCATATAATCAGAATAACCACAGTACCCAGTGTGTAGTACCTTTATAAAATCTGACATAGCAAAAAGAATACACAGAATGTAACTTAATATAATCAGCTACATGATGTTGCTAGCTTATAACGCAGAAATTAAAGCGAAAAAAGAACAATGATGAAATCATAACATTCACACTGGCCAAAATGCAATTCATCAAAACAACTTCTAGAGTTACGGTTTGAACGGATGTGAATAAAATATAACAAGCATGATATCAACTTCTAAGTTTTGTTTACAATATTTTATAACGAATCAAAAATTATTCCACAATCAAATACAATATTATTTTCTAAGTCTTGCCTTTATTACAAAAGTAACAATACGGAAACTTATTTCAATTCGTATACAGTACAACTAGCCCTACGGCTGGTGCCTTGGGATCGAAACTGCTACCTAACGATGATAGTGTCCACTGGAGGACTGTTTACGCACTGAACATCAGCTTTACACATACAAAATATAAGAAATACACAATCAATACACATTTAATAAACGTAGTTTTAAAATTGAGTCAAGAGTAGCTTTTGCCCAGCAGTGGAATACCTTTTGCCCAGCAGTGGGCTAGACATAAGAATTTAATAAACACATCTTGCACTACGCATATACAACTTGTGGTTGTGCCTGTTGTGGGCCACTACCATGCTGCGCAGACTGCTGTGCTTGCACATGTTGCAAACCACTTATCGAGGGTATCGATGCCAAAACCATTTCACTACGGATCCACTTACGTGACCGTTTCTTACATTTGGTTACACAAAAATACACCATAAGTAAAGATAACAACACCAAAATGGTCAACAATCAATACGCTAAACGGTCTGGCAACACCAGCCGTAGTGTCAAGTACTATCCGTATACTTAAATCAATAAAAATAGTATTATTGTAAGCTATAGCATAAAGTTATGTTTAAGTGATACAGCAAACTCTATTTCGTGCGCTCAAACGTTATCCGTCGACAGTGTGTACTATAAGTGAAGAAAAAAGGACCTTATTCAAAAGTAAATAAAAGTGAGTAAACGTAAACAAACATTGGAAACAAGTGTTCTACAGTGACAAACAACAGTGCTTTTAATAAATAAATGCTAGACTAGCCCAAAACATAAACATAAACAAGTTAAAAACTTATAGTAAATATCAGTTTGACGTAAAAACTGTTATAAATTCAAATGGCTAACAAGTTCACAACAGTGCGACCAGTCATAAGTGAATAATAGTGACATAAATACATGTACCTATAACACAAATGGAATTTGTGCTACATTACTCAAACAGTTTCTAGCAACTAAGTATTTCGGTGAAGTACGCAGATTACATCGTGGCGCATTTGGTAGCAAGAGTGCTTACAGTTAAATCGCTCCGAGATCGAATCTCTCGAATCACTTGACACAGCCGCAACTTTTTGGATATCAAGTAGACATTTTTATTATTGATTGAAGCTACATTTCACGGAAATTGGACAAATTTTATTATTGATTTGACATAATTTTTTTTTTTTTGGATATTTTTGGAATATTTTGGCACATTTATTGAATTAAGCTTTATGAGACATCTTATATTATATTTAATTGACAATGATTTTTTTTGAAAATATTACTTTTAGACGTAGGCGCACTCAATCTGAATCTGAGACCATTAATGATACATCTGGATGCTTAGATAATACAACCAGAAGCTGGCCAGAGATATCAGAAGATGAGTGTGAGCCAAATACAGCTTTGGAAGAGCAAGTAGAAAGCTTAAAAAAGGAATTAAAAAGTGCTCATCAAGAAATATAATCTCTGTCATTAGAAATACAGAAACTTAAACAGACAAATGAAGAGTTACTAAAAAAGAACGACTTATACAAAAAAGTCACAAATAGTCCTCTCAAAAAAGGACTCTTACTCCTAAAAAGGTACAAAATGTAGTAAAACAATGTGTCATTAAAACGTACTGTAAACAAACACAGACCGAAAACCCTATAAATACGGACAAAACAAAGATTCGCACAGACTCCACCACTAATAGAGTGCCAGCTAAGTCTGCGCCAGCTATGCAAGAAGTGGTTGCACTAGGACAACGTACGCGCAACGTGCAACATACTGAGCTCAATATTGTCACACCTCCTGGGCGAGCAGTTTCGTCGAATACTATTAGTGTCAGTGCCGGGGTGCCTATCCGAAGACGTCATGGAAATAAAAGCAAGCTTTGTATTTTGACCAATAGCGAATCCTGTGGTACACTGCAAGATGTGGAGGATATGTTCGGTAGTCGGTTCGATTGCTGTCGTTATGTTTCACCTAATTGTAATATCGAAAGGATGCTTAAAAACATAGATTGTAAGTTAACAGACTTTAACATGAATGACTATTGTGTTGTCATTCTGGGAGGTATAGATTTAACGTATACATGCGATTATAGTCAAACTACTAAGAAAATAGTGAGGGCACATAACTCACACTAATATAATTTTATGTGCACCTACGTACATATGTGGCGCTCTAATTCATAATTATAAGGTAGAATTATTTAATAACTTATTGTTTTCAGATTTAATAAAAAAATGACTATGCATAGCTGATTGACACAAATCGCAACTTAACTATGAATATGTTCTCATATAAATCAGGTAAATTGAATAAAAATGCCATGAAAAATGTATATCTAGATATTATGTATGCTATCGACAGTCACCGACTCCAATCTGCCACGGATAAATTACAAACCTCAAATGGCATATCTTCAAAGCTTTTTCTTGCAAGGCAATGCTAATAACTGTAAAAGGAACGGTAAATCTATTATTTATAAACGAAAGACTCGAAAACCTAAGAATAAATTACATGTCAAAAAAATTTCAATTTATTATCAAAATGTGAGAGGTCTTCGAACAAAAACTTATGATTTCCACAATAACCTTGCTTTAAATACGTGTGATTTTGTTACTCTTACCGAAACATTTCTCAACTCCTCTGTAAATGACTCCGAATTATTTCCCTCTAACTATGTGGTACTACGTAAGGATCGTGCTGGTGATGTAGGATGGGGAGGTGTTCTGTTGGCAGTCAAGAATTGCTACACAGTAAAAAAATTACATCAATAGACAATCTAACGGATGACAAAGAATTATTGTTTGCCTTAATAACGTGGAGAAATGTTCGATTGCTCATTTGCGTTGTATATTTGCCACCCAGCTATAATGATAATCAGTACTTGGATGTTCTAACCTGTATGGAAAATGCTATTACTGCCTATTCTGAGTATCAGTTTGTTATAGTCGGTGATTTCAATTTGAAATCGTGCAGTAATTCTGTAAAAAATCAATTTGATAATTTTTTGGAGTATTGTAGACTAAAACAATGTAACTCGGTTTGTAATAAGTATGGTTTTATCTTGGATTTGGTCTTAACAAATAGTGACTTCAACAATGTCTTTGTCACGTCGGATGTTGAGCCTCTTGTACCGATGGATGCTTATCACCCGCCACTGGAGGTCATGCTAACAGTACCTAGGAGTAATGTAAAGGTTGAGCCACCGATTCCGCGTACATTCCGCAAGGCTGATTTTGCCGGCTTATATTCGTCTATAGCTAGTATCGATTGGACTGAGCTAATGGTGCAAAACGATACCAATCTGGCTGTAGAGACGCTCTATGACAAGCTTAATAGCGTCATTTCTGACCATGTTTCATTTAAAAAGAAAATAACTGGTCACAAATATACTTACCCCTCGTGGTATACTAGTGAAATAATATATTACATAAAATTTAAATATTTTAATTTAAAAAAATTTAAACTGAATGGGTCGTAGTATAATAAGGAGTTATTTAAATATTGTAGAACCAAAGTCAAAGTCCTAATTAAAGAAGCTTTTAAAAAATATATTAACAGTGTAGAAAACAGCATAACTCGCGACCCTTCAACGTTTTGGAAATTTGTCAAAGATAAACATAAAAGTAGACAACAAAGTAAAGAATATGTTTATAATAACACCGTTGTTGAAGGGCAGGCAGCTGTTGATGCATTTGCCCAGTATTTTGGCTCGGTATTTCATCCAATTCCACCACAGACATAGATCTACATAGATAACGCAAATGCATGAACTTCGCGTGTCTGAACTCCGACCAAGCGTCGAGCTTGGTCGCCACTAACTTCAGCGTCCCCGTGCGTCCGTTTTACCGTTAAGTAAACTTTATTCACATTACGTTGCCGCGTTTGCTTTGGACGTTTGATCTGACGTTGTGTATTAGGAGACGATGAATATCGCACAAGCGATACTGTCGCGCATCGCTTCGACTTCGTGATACAGGCAACGTCACAGTAGGTATTAAAAAGTCGGCACGCTTGGTTTCAATACAAATCGTGATAATTGCGTTATCTATGTAGATCTATATCTGTGAATTCCACCGTTACTCGACACTGAAATAGCTCAACGTGATGCAAATGATACTGGTTATGCGTCCAGGATTGATATTCAATACATCGATCACTCGGAATTGAGGCGAGCGGTTCGACGCCTAAAGGCGACATCTTCATGTGGCCCTGATAACATACCAGCGTTTTGGGCTAAGGATTGTATAACCACCTTAGAAAAGCCTCTCCTACATATTTTCAACCTTTCGCTGCAGCAAGGCGTTTATCCCTATAAATGGAAGCTCTCTAGGGTAACTCCGGTACCTAAAGGTGGTTCTTCAACCGATATAGCTAACCACAGACCTATTGCGATGTTGTCAGTGTTTGCAAAGATCTTTGAATCTGTCATCAACAATTTTATACATAGTGAAGTTGGTAAATACTTAGATGATTCTCAGCATGGGTTCCGCCCTAGGCGCTCTGCCCTAACAAACCATATTAGGTATGTGGACTATTTAACTACCACAGTATCGGCAGGCTGTCAAGTTGACGCGACATATTTCGATTTTCGGAAGGCATTCGATCTCGTAGATAATGATGTCCTTTTAATGAAGTTCTCGTCGTTGGGCTTTACTACGCCACTTCTAAATCTAATGGCGGATTATCTTAGAGACCGTAAACAGTACATCAAGCTTGGCGATTACAGATCTGATGAATACTACACACGCTCCGGTATAAGCCAGGGTAGTACGTTAGGGCCTACTCTATTTCTCATTATGATTAATGACCTTCCCAATGTTACCTCTAATGCTGAGTGTCTGATGTTTGCCGACGATTTGAAATTATTCCGCTCTGTCACCAGCGTTGCAGATTGTGGGGCTCTTCAGCATGATATCGACGCTATCGTAGCTTGGAGTACTACTAATAAATTAACTCTCAATGTTTCCAAGTGTAAGACTATCACTTTTACTAGGTCTCGGTCTGCTATCACAAATACGTATGAACTAGCAGGTACACCGCTCGAGCGGGTCACAACCATACGAGATTAAGGGGTAATTATGGATGACCGATTGGCTTTTCGCGAGCACATTATCCAAATATGCAAAGATGCGAACAAATCTCTAGGATTCATAATGAGAACGTCCTATCAATTCATTAGCTCACATATCGCAATGCTGCTTTACAATGCCTATGTCCGGAGCAAATTAGAGTACAATGCAATTGTATGGAGTCCCAAAGAGGCGTTATATACTCTTATGATTGAGAGGATTCAGCGTAAATTTGCCCGGTACATATATAAGCGTGTTTATGGATATTATCCATTTTTATATCCATCTTTGTTTGTGACGGGAATGGTTGGTCTCTATACCTTGCTTCTTAGAAGAGAATTTATGCACTTAGTTCATTATTACTTGTTGTTAAACAATAAACTTGATAATCCATCGGTACGGGAGTGCATTCATTTATATGTGCCTGATAATTATTTACGGAGCACAGGACGCCGGCAGCGACAACTGCTTGCATGCCCACCTGCTTGGCGTTCTCCTCAAGCTCATAATAGCCCTACTGCTAGGGGTCTCACATATCTAAACCTGCATTTAGAGCACAATCCTGACGCAGACAATTTTTATGACAGACTTGGTACAATTAGAGCAAAAATGTTATTATATCTAAATCAAAGATGTGAATGATTTTTTTTGTCTGAATATAAGCAATATTATTTTATATCTATAAATTGTAATTTAATTTTATATTATTTCATTATTAGAATTTAATTTTATTTTATTATTGATTTGACTGCACTTATGACATATTTTGATAACTAATCTTAATGTTTGATTATTATGATTTTTACAATGACATTATTTTTGATTTTATTGTAAAACTTCACGGCATACGAGCGCTTTGGTGTATACTGTAAGTTTGTATTGCCTTTAAAATGAATGATTAAATGAATGATTAAATGAATGTAACAAGATAGCTCCAAAAATCTCAAAATGCTTTTGTATTTCGGAATCACTGTTTCTAGCATTATTTGCTCCGTTTTGGGCAATAATAATGTCTTGTTCTTTACTGTAAGATTTACCCATAATTACTATGTAAAACTAATTCTGTTAACTGGTTAAAATTTGTATCAAGAATGCTTCTACCGACTGTGGCGGCTTGGCGACGCAACGTAACAGGGGAGCCTACTTTGTCACCTCAGCAAAATGATCCTGTTACGTTGCGGGCCGCTACAATCTTTTTACAAAATATCATTTGATATGAAAAGTTTCGTCTGCTCGGGAAACTTATCCACTCAGAAAACTTAATAGGTTATGTTAGGTTCTCTCGTGACCCTGCTCCCAAAAATAGGAGCCCTGCTTCGCAGGGCTCCGTCAACTTAGCTTATTGGTGCAATTAGTATTTTTGGTGAAAAATTAGTATTTCTGACTAACAGTTAAATACAACCCAAAAAAATATACATATTTTTCAATGGAAAATAGTTTGAGGTGTAACGTGTTTTTTGTATAGATTCAAATGATGATCGCCTATTAATCGGTATTGCGCTATTATGTTGTATTATTATGTATTTTAAACCAGATTTTTCCTAAGCAGGAAAAAATTCGCAGCCATTTTCTGTTGCGCTTTTTTATATTTCATTGGTAGGTATGAATGAGAATAAGTTGTAGGCATATTTTTTTCTAAAAATATTTCTTCATGATTTGGCTTTACTCTCACTACATAGGATTTAACAAAGTCTGTCTTCTGTCTGTCTGTCCCTATGTATGCTTAAATATTTGAAACGACGCAACGGATTTTAATACGGTGTTTTTTAATAAATAGAATAATTCAAGAGGAAGGTTTATATGTATGATTGACGCGGGCGAAGCCGCTTGGTGACGCGCGACGTCTAGTAAACTATAACCCTAAATACAGAGTATATGGTGCTCATATAGCGGCGATAGCCCAGTGGTGAACGTAACGGCCCTATTACATTGGGACCTAAACACAACTGGTGAAGTGTGGGTGTGTAATGCACCTCTGCCTACCCCTTAGGGGATAAAAGGCGTGAAGTTGTGTTATGTTAATGTTATGTTTATGGTGCTCATACAAATTATATTATTACTTCAAAACACGAAACAGTAACTCTATTTAACGCCAAAATGAATCTTCTAAACAAAACCTGGCAAAATGTAAAATATACAGAGGATAAATATGCAATATCCTAGACGTGTACAACTCAATGTTTGCGTGCTATCTGGTTTCAAATCGGGGCGGGTTGACTGATGGCTCGCTGCATATACCGCACTGTGATAGATGTTGTACTGGCAAAGGATAGAGCGAGAGTGTGGGTTTTTTCTAGAGAGAATATCAAATGGCTTTAAAAATCTAATTTAACAATTACATCCACTTTAAAGAATTTTATTTATATGTAAGCTTATTTACTTTGGATAACTCATTGAGTAGGTATATCTTTGAATATATATTACATACATACATACATACTGCGATATATTCGTATTATTGGGATTTTCCGTTAGGAAATTCTCGGTAGCAGCACGGAGTCTGGTAGTGTGCCCAGTACGGCAATAGGCTCGCCCCCTATTACGTGGGACCTAAAAAAATCATGGCGAAATGTGGGTGTAATATTACACCTCTGCCTGTCTTCGGGAATACAGGAGGCTATAAAAAAAAATGTAAAAAGTGGACACAAATTATCCCAATTCGAAAACGATATAATATATGTACGTAGATTACATATTGTTTAATCCCATTTGGAAATCAAACCAATAACTTAACTTTCTTTGTAACGTAGTAAACATGTCCTATAAATCCTATAATCGGATTGTCACCAACCATCTCATATCTGAATTTCACCAACGAGAAAAGCGAATAAGGTTCAACGTCCACCATACTGCTATTATACATATGCAATTTAAGATCAAATATAATATTTTTCTTTTATAAATCACGGTACTTTGTAACAAATCGACACTCATTCGGCCTAAAGTAGCTTCCACTACAAATGATGTCTTTGTAACTACAGGGGTACTAAGACCTCTTGAACTGAATATAATGGCTTGTTTACGGACAATATTTTATCTAAGAAGTGTTTATGAATTTAATTCGCGCGCAATAAAATTGTAAACTGAACAAACAGGAGCTTTTGTAATACGGATACTTAGTGGTGCTTGTTACGTGGTTCAGTAAACGAAATGTTTGATTTTAGGGGTGTCCTTTATAAGTTGCCGTTTATTAACTTCTTCTTAAATAATATAACGATTATTTTTATTTCAGGATGGGTATTATGTGTCCGTTCATTAGATATTTGTAAGGTTTTGGCGACAAACAAATTTAATATTAGTGCATTAGTTAGTATAAAACTTTAATTCATTAGCAGTTAGAAAAATGAAATTTTGATAGCGGCTTTACACGGTTAAACAGAAGTTGAAAGTTTGTTCAAGCTAAAAATAATGTGAGGTAGATCAAACTGCAGCTATATCTAGCCGTCCCCCCCGTGGGATCTCCACCTTGTAGTGGTGGGGGGGTTCAGTAATCGTGGGATTCAGGTACACCCACGGTGAAGCTAAGCGGGATCCCGGGAGGGGACGCTCCACGTGGGCTTGGGTGAGGCCTGCGTAGGAAGAAGCGTCCCAAGAAGGACAAGGCGAGGGACAGACAGGACTGTCCTAAGGGGACAGTTCTGTCTGGCCCTCACAGGCGGGTGCGGTCGCGGGAGAAGAGGCGTGTTGGTGTGGCGTTGCCGCGCGCCCTATATCCTGCGACCAAATGGGGGCGAACCATTGGTTGCGTCGCGGTGGGGCCGCAGAGGAATTGGAGATGGGTTCAAGCCCCATTGAGCTCCTCCGACCACTGTTTGGTCTGCACTTCAGTGCCAACCGCTACGCCTTCACAACATGTGGACGTAAAGCGACGCTTATGGCACTACTCGTCAGCAGATTAAGATGGCCTGCGCAGTTATTACGCATCCATTCCGTGGTCTCAGCGTTGCTTTGGTGGGAGGGATCCTTCGGAGAGTGCGTATGCTGTTGCTGGGGAAATTCTGTTAGGTATGGAATATTATATTCCATCCACTTTTGTCATCAGCAACAGCAGACTTCGGCCCTGGTTTGATCGCGAGTGCGCCGATGCTGTTAAACAAAAACAGTCGGCGTACCGTGCTTGCATCAGGGCTTGGTCTCGTCGCGATCCGAGTGTCCATCTCATCAAAGCGGCCTATAACAGAGCCACTAAGGTCTGCAAGAGGGCATACACCAGAGCGGATGCACAGCGCGTTGCACGGTTTGGCTAAGAACTTCTGTCGCACCCTACGGGAAGCCGTGGATATTGGCGGCTGGCCAAAGCCGTGCAATCCAATTTCTGCCAGATTTCGCTGCCACCGTTGCGATGCTCTGTTGGATCACTGGCTCATAGGCCGCAAGAGAAAGCTGACTTGCTTGTTAATCTCTTTTTCAACTCCCGAATCGATGACCATGGTTCGCAGGCACCATCTATAAACCACTGCGGCCACTCCATGCCTGATGTTCGCATCAGGCAATGCGATGTTCGCGCGATACTGCGGTCTCTCGATGTCCGGAAAGCCAGTGGTCCCGACGGTATCCCAGCGGTTGTTCTTAAGAAATGTGCAGCCGAGTTGTCTGCAACGCTCACACGCCTGTATCGCCTGTCTTACTCCTCTGGCGTTGTGCCGCAGACTTGGAAGGAGGCGAACGTACAACCGATTCCCAAAAAGGGGGATCGTTCTGATCCAGCTAACTATCGACCCATAGCCATCACCCCTATTCTCTGCAAGCTATTCGAACGGGTTATCAACACACAACTCGTTCGCTACTTCGAAGATCGCTCTCTTATCAATGATCGACAATATGGCTTCAGACCGAAACGATCAACGGGCGATCTTCTAGCGTATGTCACTCACCTTTGGGGTGAGGCCATGGACAGGCACGGGGAGTTGTTGGCTATCAGCCTCGACATTTCCGAAGCCTTCGATAGACTCTGGCATCGTGCGCTTCTTTCCAAGCTTCCGGCTTACGGCTTGTCACCTCGATTGTGCAACTGGATTGCTAGCTTTCTGCATGAATGACGTGTTCGATTTATTTGCGAAGGTCTAAATTCAAAGTTTTTGCAGGTAAATGATGGTGTGCCCCAGGGATCCGTCTTATCGACCACACTTTTTCTTCTGCATATCAATGATATGCTCACTTTTGGGAGCATACATTGCTATGCAGATGACAGTACCGTGCATGGGCGGTATCTCGGCCATCCTGCGGCTAAGCAGGCCGTCATTGAGGAAAATAGGCGAAAACTTGTCACTGAGCTTGACCAGGTTTTGAACAGCATCTCGAATTGGGGTGCTGAATACATGCTCAAGTTTAACGCCAAGAAGACACAGGTGTGCGCATTTTCAGCAAAGTTATCTCCATTCCTTCCCCACCCTTCTCTTCTGGACACTCCACTACCGATACAGGACAGTCTAAATATACTTGGTATGGACATACGCCGCAATCTCAACCAGAGAAACTACATCGAGGGTGTCATTAAATCGGCATCTCGAAAACTCGGAGTCCTGAACAGAGTGAGGAGATTTTTCACGCCGGAGCAGCTGTGTCTATTATACAAGACTCAGGTTCGCTCCTGCGTGGAAGACTGCTCTCATCTCTGGAACGGCTCCGCTCAGTACCTGCTAGATGCCCTTGATAGGTTGCAGCGGCGTGCTGTCCGTATAATAGGTGACCTTGAGGCTACTAAGACCCTTGAATCTCTGCAATTACGCAGACACGTAGCCTCAATGGCTGTCTTTTACCGATTGTATCATGGTGAGTGTTCAGAAGAACTCTTTTAACTCATCCCACCCACTCCTTTCCTATCCCGAACAACACGTACCGGGTTAAAGTGCCACGCTTTCACGGTAGAGCAGATATCGTCACGTACGAAAAGGTTCGCTACATCTTATCTTTGCCGTACCATAAAGATGTGGAACTCACTGCCAGCTCACGTGTTTCCTTCCTCCCTTGGTCCTTGGTCCTTTAAGCGGGGCGTGAAAAAGCATCTCTCAAGGCCGTCAAAGTGAGAGCCGTCATGTCACATTGCTTAACCAGCAATTGGGGATGGTGGCCTTCCCAATAGGACTTCACTGTCAGCTTACCATCAGGCAGCGTGAAGTCAATTTAACAGGTTTTTTTAATCATCATCATCAGCCTTTAACAGTCCACTGCTGGACTAGGCCTCTCCTTTGAAAGGAGGAATTGGCCTACTATACCACGCTGGCCAAACGGGTTGTTATAGGGTTTGTATCAAGTTTTCCTTCTCTTACAGTGGGGTTATCTGCATAATATACTCCCTCTGTCGGCTCTTACGACACCCATGGGATGATATGGGGTGGTGACATTCCGTATTCTTAATCCGTCACCACACGGACAGGTTTTTTTAATAAAATAAAAAAAAGATGCGGTGTTGCGTTACCCGTCGGGGGGTAGTGACGAATGCTTCGGCGATACCCTACCCTCCGATACACGGGTACATGAGAAACACGGGTTGGTTTTTAGTCAGTAAGAGTCTGACAGTCCCCTTCGCCCTTCCCCCAGGGCGGAGGGACTCCATGAGGATTTTCCAACCCGACACCAAAAAAAAAAAATGCTTTATCTAGCCGTAGGCAACAGCTATTTAGTATAATATATCAACCTTCCAGCATCTTTTTCAATCCCTACCCTTAATTCTCATCCCAGCTCCCGCTCAACTTTAGGGAGTGAAATCAACGAACTACAAAACACACAAATGCTCATTTATCCGAAAGTGATAAAAAGGCTTGTATGAATATCGCGGAGACGGCAACTGGAAGCTTCCCCCTGCGATAATGAATACATAATGAGCAAATCTTTACCTGACTAAGTGAAACCGAGTGTGTATAAAGCATGAGCTTTATCGGGAGGGTCTCGAAGAAAAATTGGGCAAATAATATTTAGAATTGATGGGCGTGTATTTGTTTTTGGTAATGCTTGTATGATTTGTGACGGTTGTGTTTGCGTAGGTATTCGCTATGTGCGAATACCTACGCAAACGAAGAAAAAAAAAGAAAAAGTACATGGTGGGGGTATAGTAAAGCGATCGCAGCGCTTGCCGTGGCAGAAATACGCAAAAATCCGGGAAAGTAAAGTCAATTTGGAGGGGATGTCGTAAAAAGACAATGCTTAATAATAGATGTTGTTGTGTTGTGAACTGCAAAAATTACGGCAAAAATATATGTATTTCCTACATCGGAATGAAAATTGAATCTAAGAAATAAATGGATAGATGCTGTAAAAAGGAAAAAGTAAGCGAAATAACCTTTAATTATGATCAATTTTATTTGCCCTATATTTTATGTGATATTTATTACATACATACATATCGTCACGCCTTTTATCCTCGAAGGGGTAGGCAGAGGTGTATTTCTACACCCACTTTTCGCCAGATATACTTTAGTCCCACGTAATAAGGGGCGGGCCTATTGCCGTACCGGGCACATTTCCAGACTCCGTGCTGCTACTGAAAATTTCGTGACAGAAAAACCCAATAACACTGACCGACCCAGGAATCGAACCCGGGACCTCCGGATTCGATTCCTGGGTCGGTCAGTGTTTGATGTCGAGTTTTCCGTCTCTACGCAAAGATGGTATTTGCATCGTGTTATCCCATAGTCGCCTCTTACGACACCCACGGGAAGATAGGGGGTGGTGACACTTGTATTCTATGCCGTCAACCACACGGCTTTATTAGTTTCTTTATTATTTTAGTGTTGATGGGTTGCCGTGGTATCCCTAACTTGACGACACAATTTGTAGTGAACATTTCATGGGATACAAAAAATCAGACAAGGAAGAAAGTCCGAAGTTATGCTCCCACGATATTCCCTGAAATATATCGAAAGAGGAAGGTTAATGATTCACAGGTCCTAGCTAGATATACTCGCTTGACAAAGCGAAGAACCACAAAAGTCTCAGATACCACATCAAGTCACATAATAATTGAAGAGGGAAGTGAATTAAATCAATCTCAACTTCTTGTGGTTGATCAAGGATGTCAAGTCAATATGTTTTCTGAATCGAAATTAAGAGATACAACCTTTATTTGTCATACAAAAGAATTGAGCAGGTCTAAATCGCGTAATTTTAACTTATTTAATAAGGTAACCTATTTGTATAATAATAACCGCTAATATACCGCTAAATTATTTTGTATCATGTATACAAATCGCGAAAGTTTAAAACCTTTATGCGTCTTAGATTCATTTACAGTGATCACTGTGATGCTGAAATCCAAATGGATATAGCAACAAGATCAAGAATTATAATGACAAATAATTCAAGAAAGATAGATAACAGCTGTTGCATTGACAAAAATCGTATGAGGATCAATCTACCGAAACAAAAAGCCAATCATTTGTTGGTATTTCATCAATAAAAATTATCAAGAACTCCTAGATCTTGCTGGTGTGTCATTTAGCAATTTTGAGTTTTAATTATGAAGATTAACTATGTAAAAATGTACAGTTTTCATTAAAGACCGACTTCTTACATTTTTGATAAAATGAAAACTGGTTTGACATTTTCAGCATTGAGTGTATTATTTGGTGTACACAGAACCACAATCTCACGAATATTTCATTTGATCTTACAAAATCTAGCTTGAGCAACTACTAATTTAATCTTTTGGCCAAATAGAGCCACCCTAGAAGCAACAGTGACCAAGTGTTTCAGTCCAGATTACATCAATATAAGAGTTATTATTGACTGTACTAAATTCTGAAATGAAATACCCGACAGCAGTGGATGACCGTTGATAGTAAAAGCACAGAACAATTAAAGGGGGTTAGAACGGAATTACATACTGATTTGTATTAGAACTCCTAGATCTTGCTTAGACGCTTGACTATGCGGACGTGTTTTTGTCTCTTGGTCTAAAGTAATTAAATAATTACTATTAATATTTCGCCACGTCGAGTCAGCAGTCTGACCTTAAGTGTGTCGCGTGTTTGTGTAAATTAAAACGATCAGCAAATATGAACTGCAGCTAATTACATAAACAATACTGTAATGTCGAACCCAGGCTTTAGCTCATTTGGCCGGAGCCAAAAGACAAGTCGAAGTCCTCCGTCTACGCCGACTCCGCTCTCCTTTCCAGTAGCTGAAAATCTGCCCAAACCGCCCAAAAAAACGATCCAGAATGATCTGCCCGAGGAAGTCGTGCCTACGCCGGAGATTGAAAGGTGGTTGGATACCGTCGAAACATACCTTAATGAGTTGTGCACCGTCGTGGCCGAAGGAAAAATGAACTCAAACCAAAAAGAGCTCGTATCAGGTTTGTGCCGTAAAGTTATGGGTGCGACAGCCCATATTGCCGTTGTATACCAGTCTTTAAAACAAAAGACCATCCTTGCCCACTGCAACATACAACACTTAAATACACAGGTGGACCTCAGTGGTTCACTCAAAGAAATTAAGGCGACAGTCGAAGACAATTTACAACCAGTTGGCAGTACCTCTTTCGCAGACATGGTGAAGAAAGGAGCTGATAATTTTGTTCGTCCTAATAACCTGAGCAGTATTGCTATCTATCCCAGCGACAAATCAAAATCTAGTGACGATACTAAAACCCTCGTACAGAAGATTATTTCACCGGAGGAACTTAAGCTTCACGTACGTGGGCTGAGGAAAGTCCGAAACGGAGGCGTCCTCATTAGTACGGAATCGAAGCAAGACGTTGAAAAGTTAAGGAACTCGCAAAAGCTAGTCTCATCGGGCCTTACTGTGGAGGAGCCAACGAAACGTCGTCCAAGAGTTACCATCGTGGGTGTACCCGTATCCCTCACCGAAAAGGAAGTCCTTGATTGCGTTTATGAGCAAAACCTTGCCGACAAATTCCCGAAGTCTACTCGTGATTCTTTTCTAGCCGCAGTTAAGTTGAGTCATAAATCAGGTAAGAAGAACCTGCCTACCTGTAACTATGTACTGGAAGTAGCATTAGAAAGGCACTGATAAACCAAGGTCGGGTTTTCATTAATTGGACGTCATGCCCGGTCAGAGACTTTACGATTGTCACGAGATGCTTCAATTGCCAGCAGTTCGGTCACGCCGCTAAATATTGCCGAGAAACCAGCCCCACTTGCAATCATTGCGGTGAACTTGGCCATACCTTCAAAGACTGTAACAGCAAGTCAGCCGCTCCTAATTGTGCAACCTGCAAGCGTTTTAAACGGAAATCCGACCATCAAACAGGTGAACCTAACTGTCCAGCTCGTAAGTATGCTGAGGATAAATATATACACTCTATAGACTATGAGGGCGCCTAAGAGCGTCACCTCCTATTGTTCTTAGTTAGCGCTCTAACTTAACTAATCAATTGATAGGTGACCCAGACAATTTTTCTGTGTTGGAAATAAAAATATGTGATGTCAATTCGTGTAAATATTCTATACCGCGTAGTGAAAAGGTGCTGACTTTGTTGACGCAAAATATTCACAGCATAAGTCGTAATATAAATGAATTTGAAGTGTTATTGCATAATCTCAATGTTAGCTGTGACATTATAGTGTTAACAGAATGTTGGCTGTCAAACCAAACAACTGCTCTACCACTTCTTGATGGATATTGTGTACATAAAACAGAAAATAATTTAAATCAAAATGATGGTCTAGTAATTTATTCTAAAAATAATTTAAATATATCAGTAGAGGAACCTTTATTTCTGGGCAGTAATTGCTTGATAATTAAAATCAATTCAAATACAGTAGTATTAGCAATTTACAGGCCGCCTTCGCAAAATATTGAATTGTTTTTGGAATCACTGGACACACACTTAAAAAGACTGTCAAATTTTCAGAATATTATACTGACAGGTGATATAAACATTAATATCGCGTCTCAAAGAACCGACATTCATACACATAACTACTTAAACATTTGCGCATTTCATGGGTTGTTACCAACCCATTATCACCCAACTCACCAAAGTGGCTCATGCTTAGACCATTTTGTTATAAAATCAATTAATCCCTCCATAACATTAATAACAAATTCATCACTAACAGATCACAATGCTATTCTATTGACTCTAAAATTGTCTTTGCCCAGGAACAACTGCACACGCAGATATGCAAAAGTGAACATGAAAACCCTCGCAAGTAGTATAGGTAGAATAGATTTTAAACCAGTTTTTAATTCCAACGATGCGAATTGCTCTTTACAGTATTTTATAAGATCAGTACAAGATGCAATAACAAAAAATACGACATTTATACATACGTCTCGAAAATATACCAACATAAAACCTTGGATTACTCCCGGTTTGGTTCATTGCATAAGACATCGAGATAAACTCCATCAAAAACTAAAATTGGCACCAGACAATGAAATACTCTCCGTATCATATAAAAGATACAGAAATTTTTGCAACAATCTTTTAAAAACCGTTAAAATTCAATATGACAAAAGTCAATTGCAAAAGGCAGGGCAAAATAGTAAGCTCATCTGGAAATTTATAAAAAATAATACATTTATTAGTAAACAATCAGAAGCACCACTAGAACTTCTGTCAACAGACATAAGTCCAATATCGGCAATTGATAAGATAAACGATTATTTCATTAACGTCGGTAGATCATTAACGGAAAATATTCCTAAATCAAGTAGCTTTCTGTCTCAAACTAGCCAATCGCCATCGCTAAATTCTTTCGTGATGCTGGACACGGACGTTGATGAAGTAATAAGTATCATAAGTGGTTTGAAAGAAGTGTGTGCAGTAGGGTGGGATAATATACCTAACAATATTATTTAAAAAATCAGATATACATTTGCGCCGGTATTAACACATATTTTTAATTTATGCTTACAAGAAGGAGTTTTCCCCCGCTTGTTTAAAAAAGCAGTAGTTACTCCTATTTTTAAATCTGGTGACAAAAAAAAAGCATTACTAACTACAGGCCAATTTCAGTCTTATCTGGCCTTTTAAAGATCTTAGAGAAAATAATAAACATTAGATTGATTAATTACCTTGAAAATAATAAGCTGCTTTCAGATAACCAATTTGGGTTCAGGCCTAAAAAATCTACTAACCAAGCCGTACACCAGCTTACGGCGCATATTACCAATAGTCTAGATAAGAGCATGCACTCCATGGGAATATTTTTAGACCTGGCCAAGGCGTTTGATACAATATCCTGCTCCATACTGCTGCGCAAACTCGAGACGTTTGGAATAAGGGGAGCACAACTTGCACTGTTTTCCGACTATCTGACCGATCGCTACCAAAGTGTGAAAATTGATCAATATGTTAGTGCAGAATGTAAAAATAGTGGTTTTGGTTTACCACAAGGTAGTATTTTGGGACCAACTTTGTTCCTTATATATATTAACGATCTCTATAGTTTAAATGTTCAAAATGGTATATTGATATCATATGCCGACGACACAGTGCTTTTATTCTCAGCCAATACATATTCTGAGCTTTATGACCACGCCCAAAATGGTTTTAATATTGTATCAAACTGGCTACACCAAAATCTGCTAACCTTAAATGTAGACAAAACGAAATACATATTATTTAGAATGAGAAATACTAATCCATCACCTGTTAACCTACATATTTTTGCACACAACTGTAAAATGCACGCTGACCTAACATGTACTTGTCCCGCATTAATTGAAACTGACAATATCAAATATCTAGGCATAACACTCGACACAAATCTAAATTTCCGTAAACACATTGATATTGTATGCGCAAGAACGCGGAAATTAATTTATATTTTCAAAAAACTTCGTAACATAGCCGATTACAAATTAATAAAACAGGTTTATTTAGCTTTGTGTCAATCCATACTAACATATTGCATTATATCGTGGGGTGGCGCGGCTAAATCAGTTCTATTACCGCTAGAACGAGCACAAAGAGCAATTCTTAAAGTGGCTACATTTCGTCGCTTTAAATTCCCTACACACCAACTCTATTTATCATGCAACGTGCTAACAGTGCGCCAACTATTTATACTTAGTATTATACAAAAAGAGCACACCGAACTCCCATATTCTCCAATTCCTGTTGAAAGAAGAAAAAAGGACCTTGTTTGTGTAACACCTCATACAAATCATGTCTTTGTTAAAAGATTCTACGTATTTCTAGGACCGTTCTTGTATAATAAGTTCAATAAATTTCTGAATATATATAGTCTTAGCTATAAAATATGCAGAACAACAGTAACAGAATATTTACAAAAACTCAATTACGACGACACAGAAAAATTACTAGAAGTTTTAAAATGATCTTTAACAATTTTGTCTAAATATTATTATTATATTTCTTATTACGTGACATGTGGAATATTAACTGTAATTAGTAACGTACCAAAATGTTTGTGAATTTTTATTTTATTTCGTTTTTATATTATTAATTTATAATAAATAGTCTGCCTAAATTAAACTAAATCTTGATAAACTTAATTACTTACACACTATGTTATAATATTAGCATGTAAACATGTACATAATATTGTCGTTTGTCTCTCTAAGTTTTAATCAAGCGTCAGCTCGAAACACAGGTCTAACCTAGTTCGAGTAGGTAGTCGATAATTACTTGAGTTATAACGCAATCATAGTTTTTGCTAATATTGCAAATATATGTATATTATGATTATGAGGCTTTATGTACACTATTGTTTTTATTAGTCATGTACTTATTATATAATGTAAAACTAAATATAAGACATTAGGCTAGTTATACCAATGGATTTAATTTAAGACGAATTGTAGTGTACGTACCTTTTGTATTTTTGTAAATAAATAAATTATTATTATTATTAGAACGCGTGTCGCCGATTATCTCCCACTCTCTATCTCCACTACAAGCAATACACTAATACGTACGCGCATTACGCACATAAATCAACTGCACTTACTTAGATCGCGAGTTTGCCATTGGTTGTCACACTAGCGCAAACACTTCGCTTGTCATGGAACTATCGCGCTTGACGATCACTCACACACTCTCATTAATGTTACGGTGTCCAAAAGGTCGATTATTTATATCGATAAAATACTGTTATTTTGTTACTTTAAGTTTTGCAATTGTTTGTTTTTATTTTGGGATGGTGGGATAGGGTACAAATACTGTGGCCTTTCTTAATATATATAAATAATTATATAAAATTAAAGGGGAACATACAATATGGCCTTTATTATATCCGAATACCAAGACTTAAACATCATGTCCACCTAGGATGTTAGTGTCCGTGATAAACTATTTATGTGTACAACCACATAAACTAAAGTTTGTAAAGAAATAAATGACACAAGTATATAATACAATAATATTATAATGTTGAACAATAATTTAAATTAAATTTCAAACCAGATTCTATTATTATCCCTGAAATAAGACGTATTTAATAAGAAGCATACGCTTGCTATCTTTTAAATTCGAATTTTTCAAAATAAAATGCAATCTTACATTGATATATTTTTCTATGATAGCTTTAGATAGGTCCGTAACATGACTTGCATTAGGATAAAATCCAACCTGGTGATAGCTAATGTTGCTAAATAATTCAGTTCCGACAAAGCTGCGCAAGATTTTTGTTGCCAACATATATTATGTTTATTAATTTGCCAAAGATTTTCGGTGTAAATCTTTATAACTGCTTCGGACATTTTACAGATTAGTATCAGGTCTTTTGAAGGATACAGGAGACCCCCTTTATCTTTTGCTACGATAAATTTATGGTCCGAATTTATTTCATTTGACAGCAGTGCTCCAACGCATATGTCACAATCAATTTTCTTAATTAAAATATTTGATATGTAACCCGCGATACTAAGTTAATAACCCACAATAAACATTAATCGATGGTAATAAACCAAATTATGTTAATCTTAATTTTACTGATTACAATCATTTGAATACATTCACACGAAGGAACTCACAATCGACATTGTTCACAACTTGGTAGGTACAACACTATCGGACCCACCACCATAGATTTAGCAGAATTCAAGCTTTGACGTTCGCAGTGAACAAAATACATTGCGCAATCGCCTACGTAGTACTAGATGGTACCCACCACAGAACAATTAAAGGGGGTTAGAACGGAAATAGTTACTGATTTGTATTAGAACGCGTGTCGCCGATTGTCTCCCACTCTCTATCTCCACTACAAGCAATACACTAATACGTACGCGCATTACGCACACAAATCAACTGCACTTACTTAGATCGCGAATTTGCCATTGGTTGTCACACTAGCACAAACACTTCGCTTGACATGGAACTATCGCGCTTGAGGATCACTCACACACTCTCATTAATGTTACGGTGTCCAAAAGGTCGATTATTTATATCGATAAAATACTGTTATTTTGTTTAAATATAAAATACTGTTAAGTTTGCAATTGTTTTTACAAAAGAGAAGTGTATTGTTTTAAGCAATGTGTATGTATATTTGTGAGATTCTTTATTTCACCGTACCTTCGAAATGCTTAAACATATTTGAATTTGTTGACTATCGTTAGACTCCGTTTACCATTCTGTGTGATAAAATGGTTTGCTCTGGGTGAAAATCGATCATAAGCAGTCAAGTATATGTTACTAGCATTTTGCTTTTATCAGTTACTTGTAATAAATGCCTTTATTTTGCTTAATCTTCCCAAATAGTTACCTACATTTTGTCATTAATTTATTTAGTTTCAGAAGATTCACCACAAAGTTGATAATAACCCATTTGCTAATAACTAATAAACGTTAACTTTCGACATTCTTACTATCCAATATTCTTATTAAATCGAACACAAAAAAGTGCCAGTCAAATAGGTACCGTTGACAAAAATCAATAAACAAAAAGATAGTCTGTCTGAGTGAAATATAACGAGCACTCGTTGAACCAAACGAACATCGAGGTCACCTTCGAATTGTGGTAGAACACTCGCCGTGACAGTTATTAAGCAGTTCTCTAGACAAGGTGATGTACAACATTATATCGATGGATTTTATTTTATACTTAGCCCACGCTATGAATCCTGTATTGTCCAGGACTTTGCACACATTCACTGCCGCCACTTCAGAACCTTTTATATAATTTATTGCATCAATTAACAGCAATTTGTACACATATTTCCTAATATTTATTCAATAAGTCCCAAGCACGTATTTTTTGTCATATGCCATCAGTTTCAGGCTAATCAGTCATCGGATACATTGGGTCTAGCTGATGGTCATTATTGAAGTACTTTTAAAAATAATGTCAAACAGCTTAACTATTCCATGTACTGCTAAGGGAAAACCCAAACAAGAAAGAATTTATAAAACCTTCAATCCCAATAAACGCAAATAACCGGTCAATATTGAGTCATCTCCTACAATAGTTACAGGATGGGATAGATTAGTATTCATAATTCAAAAGGATCAGTGATCGCATCCTCCTAAAATAAATATAGGCTTATATAAATATTAAACGCTACTTGTATAAATAGCGATACTATGAAGTACGCTGTTAGTTCCTCTTTTAGTACGAGGCATAAGCTAATTATGCAATTAATACCACTACTATTAATTATTTAATAATATAAATAGTTTTGCTCCTGTTCATTACTTAATAAACTTAGTATATGTATATTCATAATATTATTATAAGACTCGCTACTATTGATGTGTAATATAGACAGAATAAAAAGAACTATAATCAATTGAAAGACACAAAATTTTCTTTTTCATAATTTTCTATTACAGATTAGTTTCCAATAACTAAAGATAAAATAAAAACTTAATTTTATACGTCTTTGGTTTCATATTAATCCTTAAGCGATTACGGCACGGCAAAACTCAAATCTCAAAGTAGAGCATATTTAGTATGTATGTATGTTTGTTAAACTAAATTGTGTTAGTATTCAAAACGTTTCTTGTGCAGCAAAACAGTACCTACTGGCTTTTGCTTTTCAAATGAACATCAATACGGTATTACGTCGTTTAAACAATCATTATTTCAATTATCGCTACAAAAGTTATTTCTGCAAAGCTTCTTCAAAATCCTGAACGGATTCGTAATATGTATGTTAAATAGTAGTAAAAAATAAAAAATTAAAGAAAAACAAAAAACCCGACTGCGTAAAAAAAAATATACGTGAAAAAAATAACTTAAATAAAAACTAAAAAGAAAGAAACAAGGCCAGTAGTTTAGAATTCTATTGCAGAACAGAACGACTCTCAGTCGGGGCCCATTCAAATTTTACAAATCAAATGTTCCCAAGGGGCCCCGACTGTGAGTCGTTCTGTTCTGCAATAGAATTCTAAACTACTGGCCTTGTTTCTTTCTTTTTAGTTTTTATTTAAGTTATTTTTTTCACGTATATTTTTTTGTACGCAGTCGGGTTTTTTGTTTTTCTTTAATTTTTTATTTTTATTTTATACTTTTTAGTTATTCACTGTTTTTTTTTTGTTGCCTTATCGTTTTTACTTGAAGTAAAAACTTAAGTCAATAAGTAACAACATTAGCGAGAATGATTGTTTTGTTAAACAACTTTAAATCGTTATATATCCTAAACTATTATTTAAAATGAAAAATGATAAAAGGAACCTAAAGATGATTTTAAAATACCTATTCAACGACACCCCACTTGACATAGTTCATAGACATATTTTTTTTTCATTTTGACAATATGGCGTCTGGTTGCCGCTGTGGTGAACTTTGATTACTGTCATGTCTTTAGTGACACTCGCAAGGTTAAGACGAACCGATTGACGTAAGAATCATCAAAATCGGCCTACGCATTTGGTCTCTAGAACGCCACATAGAAACAAACATACATACATACATACATACATAGACTGATAAACACATTACCCTCCTTTGCGTCGCGCAGTCGGGTAAAAAGCATGCAGTATATATAGTCATTATTGTGGATCCACGATCTTGTTGGGATCACGGGCAGCGGATGAATGCCGACGGATTCTCTCCGGTACTTCATTAGTTAATTGGCTAACAACTGGCATGTGCCTATTAAGTTAATTGAATGCCGAGCTACAAAAGAATAAAATTGTACGAAAGTACTAACCAAGTACGTGAATTATTTGGAGAGCTTCGCTTAAAGGTATTTATGTGATCCGAGCGGTAGATTAGAAACTTTGTTTTTCCATCCTTGGAAGCAGATTCTTTTTTTGAATATCTGGTATAAATAGTATATTCTTTTGTGCCTGCCAGTTGTACATATGTGAAAAAGTAAACGAATTATGTGTGTGTGATGTGGTCATTAAGGTTTTGTCACATTACGAGTGGCAGAACATAGAACATGGCAGATTTTTTTGACACATAAGCAGCATTAAGTGGGGGAGTAACATAACTATTGGTACAATGTAACAAATTGGTTTCCATACTTATATCTATGGGTATTACAGCTTCGCATCATTAAGAAATCCGTGTGGTGACGGATTAAGAATACGGATTGTCACCACCCCATATCATCCCGTGGGTGTCGTAAGAGCCGACAGAGGGAGCATATTATGCATAGAAGAGCACTGTAAGAGAAGGAAAACTTGATACAAACCCTATACCAACCCGTTTGGCCAGCGTGGTATAGTAGGCCAATTCCTCCTTACAAAGGAGAGGCCTAGTCCAGCAGTGGACTGCTAAAGGCTGATGATGATGATCATTAAGAACGGCAATCAATAATACCTTTCCGCTCAAACAAAAAAAGTAAGCTGATCGCTTCAAGATACAGAGATTAAGCCGACATAGCAGCTGACACTTCTGAAGCAACCATCGCACTTTTGCAGAAAAGGACAAGGAAAAATAGCCCGTGGGGGACTTAACCCTACTCCGTCCAAAAAATAATATTAACAGCTCAGCTATAAAAAACAAACAAGGATAATCAAAACTAGAAGCAAAATTAAAGAGGAATTATTTAAGTCGAATCTTTGTTCTTTGCTTATAATTTTTGAAGTCAGTTGGAGTTTCTTGAATTAATCGTTAATAATCAAATCAACAAGGACTCCCCGTTGGTTCCCTTAATATTAATTGGGTTTGTTCTTAAGATAGTGCTTAGATATCCCTTGGCAGTGATCCAGGGCTGAATTTGGAATGTAATATTGAGATAGAGGGAAACTCTGAACAAATTGGAGGAGATTACATGATTACAGATAGCAATTTCAATGAAAAAACTATTTCATTTTAAAACTGTGTTTCATTTTCTTTACTCCTTTAGTCTTAAGAATAAAAGGAAGGAATATTTGGTAATAAATATAACAATTAATAATAATTAAAGCAGGTACGAAACGTTTTGGAAGGTTTAATTATTGTTATTGTTCGTTAGGTCTATAACAAAAGCTTTATTGCTAAATATCTTGCGTCAGATGAATTCGGATCTAAAAGATTTGAATAATCAAAATTAATGTGATTTGTAAGTTTTGCTACGAAACTCATGATTGACACTCATGAAATTTTGCGCTTACTGAACCGGCTTCTTATAAAATGTATGGTTTATAATCAGATTACGCTACGTGTTGCGGTTACAATCCTATCATGACATTGTGTCATCCATAGACTGTTGTTCCGAGCCTGGCTGTTCTATGTGTTCTTTGATTGAGTTAAGGAATTATTCCTAATGTGATAGTTGCCTTTAAAAAAAACCTTTACACCGTGTCGTTTAAAAATCATATTACTTTTTTAAATTCGTGATCCCTTTACACAAAATTGAACCAGCGATTTCTGAAGAGAGATTTATGATCATAGCAAAAAATACTTTTATTCCATCTACGCTTTCATAGATATTTTGTTCTACAGAATGTTCATAACTTAACAAAGTTGGTAAATTTTCACTACAATTTTGAATACTGATATTTCCAAGTTTGCTTTTGAATGAATTTTATTAAACTGAATACGTTTCTGTTCGGTGGTCATTCGGGAGTTGTCTGACAATAGCCTTGTGATAAGCTTTGTACTGTTTTGTCATCCACTATGACCGTTGGCACGGGTTTGTTAAAACGAAGCGATGAGCGAGAAATGAACGTTATAATTTTTTGGCTGATCCACCACCCCCTATCTTCCCGTGGGTGTCGTAAGAGGCGACTAAGGGATAACACGATGCAAATACCATCTTTACGTAGAGACGGAAAACTCGATATCAAATCCTATACGACTGCCTCGTTGGTTTCGTGGCATAAATGTGCGCGTGGGATCGGGAGGTCCCGGGTTCGATCCCTGGGTCGGGCAGTGTTATTGGGTTTTTCTGTCACGAAATTCTCAGTAGCAGCACGGAGTCTGGAAATGTGCCCGGTACGGCAACAGGCTCGCCCCTTATTACGTGGGACTAAAGTATATCTGGCGAAAAGTGGGTGTAGTAATACACCTCTGCCTACCTCTTCGGGGTTATAGGCGTGAGACTATGTATGTATGTATGTATGATTCTAGTGAATCAAATTTTTGGTTATCGCATCGCCTATGAGAAAGGCGAAGGAACCCAATGAGTGTGTTCCTTCTTTTAAGTGCTAGTGTACTGCTAAAATGTCGACCAGAGCGAGGTACGAGTGGTCCTTGAGCAACTTGGAAAGAACAAAGCACCTGGTGAAACGGTATCACTGCAGAACTCCTAAGAGCAGGTGGTGACACAATCCTGAGAGAGCTAGCAAGTCTTTTCAATACCGTCATCCACGAAGGCTCAACAGCACGGGCATGGAGCGGGAGTGTGGTGGCTTTTTTCTTCAAAAAAGGTGACCAAACCTACATTGAAGAATTACAGACCCATCTCACTCCTGAGCCATATCTACAATTTGTTCTCGAGGGTTGTTACAAACCGTGTCGCTAGAAGACTCGACGACTTCCAGCCACCAGAGCAAGCCGGGTTTCGAAAAGGCTTCAGCACCGTGGAGCACATCCATACTGTTCGGCAGATTGTACAGAAGACCCACGAGTACAACCGGCCGCTGTGTATGGCATTCGTGGACTACGAGAAAGCCTTCGACTCTATCGAAAACTGGGAGGTTCTTGACAGCTTGCAATGATGTTGCATTGACTGGCGATATATCGAGGTGTTGAGATGTTTGTATGAAACCGCGACCATGACCGTTCAGATCCAAGACAGAAGGACAAACACCATAGAGTTGCGTAGTGGAGTCCGGCAAGGTGATGTAATATCTCCCAAACTGTTCACAAACGCACTTGAGGATGTACGACATCGTCCTAATAGCAGAGACGTCGGAGGAGCTTAGCAGAATGCCGTAGGACCTAAATGAAGCCTCCCGGGGGATTGCTATGTTTAACCCCTTGTATGCCGGAACGCAGATCTACGCGAGACACAATAGCTTTTTAATTGTGTCTGGTATTCCGGCATACAAGAGGTTAATGAACACGTCGTGTCGAGATCCATCTGCATTGACGGTTCCTTGCTCGAAGTTGTGCAACAGTACCTAGGGCAAATAAAACAGTTGGGTAGACACAATTTCGAGAAGGAAATCAAGAGGAGGATTCAGTTGGGATGGGCAGCATTTGGTAAGCTACGTCAGGTCTTCTCGTCACCTATTCCGCAAAGCCTCAATACAAAAGTCTTCAACCAATGCGTTCTACCAGTAATGACGTACGGTGCCGAAACCTGGGCACTCACGGTTGGGCTGGTCCATAGATTTAAAGTCGCCCAGGGTGCCATGGAACGAGCTATACTTGTAGTCTCTCTAAAGAATAGAATTCACAACGAGGTCATCCGGAAGAGAACTGGTGTTACCGACATAGCTCGCCGTGTAAGCAGGCTGAAGTGGCAATGGGCTGGCCACGTCTGCCAAAGGACCGACGACCGATGGAGCAGAGTCGAGCGAGTCTAAGAGTGGAGACCACGTTTCGGCAAACGAAGAGTAGGACGCCCCCCAACTAGGTGGTCCGACGACCTAAATATGTGGCTGGGGCGGGCTGGACACGGAAGGCAGAGGATCGGTCATTGTGGCACATGTTGGGAGAGGCCTATGTCCAGCAGTGGACAGGAATAGGCTGATTGATTGATTGATTGTACTGGTAAAATGATAGTGAACTTGTTCGTATGCCGAAACCTGCGTTGAATTGTACACACTAAAACTATGTTCATATTTTCTCATCATATATTTCACTTTAAATAAATATATTTCAAACGGTGTCAAAAACCCATCATCAAGCCGAAGTCTACTCGTTTTGCACATCATGCTAAGTCATACTTAGAAAAAATAATAGCTGGGAAACGATTTCTTTAAATAGACAAGATTTTGAAGCCGCACTTAATTTAAAGTGCGCGCGTGCAATGCCCAAAATACCTACTGCTCGGTAAATGTATGGTTTTTGTGCCTAATTAGAAAATAATTATGGTCACTTTGAGCCTCAATATCTGCGAACTGAACTGAACCTGAACCAGTCATTTCCCAGGTATGGTGCCGAAGTAAAAAATGTTTGTAATGATTATTACAATAGGTGATTTCTATTTTCGTTTAGAGTCTTTTTACACCCCGTATCGATATATTTATTAAAGTTTAAAATCTCGTGAAGTGTAAAAATCGTAGTATTTCGTTCACGGTATCTACGTCGCATCAAATATTGAATTTGTCAACGTCATTGAAACGCGTCCTGGCATTCATCGCTATTCATTTTTAGGGTTCTGTACCTAAAAGGTAAAAAAACGGGACCCTTTTACTAAGCCTCCGCTGTCTGTCTGTCTGTCCGTCTGTCTGTCCGTCTGTCTGTCTGTCTGTCTGTCTGTATATCACCAGGCTGTATCTCATAAACCGTGATAGCCAGTAAGCTGAAATTTTCACAAATTGTGTATTTCGGTTGCCGCTATAACAACAAATACTAAAAATAAAATATTAAGCGGGGGTCCCATACAAAAAACGTGTTTTTTTCGTATTTTTTGCTCAAAATTACTAACTGTAACAGGTAGATGCTTTAAATTTTTACAGAATATGTAGTTGTATATTACCTTTCAAAATAAATAATTAAATTAAAAAAAAGTAAATAATAAAGGGGTGCTCCCATACAACAAACGTAATTTTTAAGCAATTTGTTACTCGATCTTAATAAACAGGTACATATAAACTTAAAAATTATTTAAGTATGAATGAATGAATGAATGAATCATTTATTTCACTTACAGAATTTCTTATAATCTAAATACATTGTACCACAAAATTGCTTACGCAGTTTAATTGTGAGATCGGTGAGCTTCTCTTACAGTAACATAATATAAGGTACATCGAGTTACCCCGAATCCCATCTTCTCAGAGGCAGTGGGACGGGCCGCTTTGCAGCATGGTACGAGAAAATCTTTTAAGTACGTCGTCCAATGCTGCAGAGCGTACTCGTTTGCTGGCTGTGGGAGAGTGGGAGTCGGGGCTTTGGCTTCAGGCACTGCCATCGTCCAACATAGGTACCATGTTGGACGATACGACTTTCCGCATTGCTTCTTGCCTTCTTTTAGGTGCGCCATGTGTTTCTCCACATCGCTGTGACTGTGGAGAGGCTGGCTGTCGACAGCCTTGGTCACCATGGTCTGTCATGCAGCAGGAGCGCAGGTCGTATTTCACGACACGCCAACCTCAATGACATACTTCGCCGGGCTCTTGTCACCGCTGGCGTTCCAGCCCAACTTGAACCTCAGGGCTTGGCACGCGACGATGGTAAGAGACCAGACGGTATGTCTGCCATGGAAGTTGGGTAGGCCTTTGGTGTGGGACGCAACATGTGTCGATACCCTTGCGCCATCTCATCTTCCTAACACAGCGGGTTGTGCGGGCGCTGCTGCTGCTTCAGCGGAGACTCTCAAAAGGCGCAAGCACATATGGCAAGCACATAAATCTAGTAGGGGATTATGTATTTGAGCCGTTTGGAGTTGAAACGGGTGCATAGGGTTCCCACCAAGAACTTAGGGTCCCAAGCCAACCTCACCTGCAAGTGGTGCACCTGCCGATCAACGGACGAGGCTCTGGCAAACAAAATATCCCGTTAAAAGGCAATAAGCTCGCCACCTATTACGTGGAGTCAAAACACTGGCGAAAAGTAGGCGTTTAACATGCCTCTGCCTACCCCTTCGGGGAAACAGGCGTGAGTCTATGTATGTATGTATGGAGTTGAAACGTTGGGACCGTGGGGTCCAAGTGCGAGATCTCTTTTTAGAGATCTTTCAAAGAGACTTGTTGATGCCTCGCGTGACCAGTAGGCTGGCCTGTATTTGGCACAAAAGATCAGCATTGCCATACAACGTGGCAATGTTGCCAGCATTCTGGGCATGCTTCCAATTGATGGCGATGTGGAGGATTTTCATGACGTCCTTTAAATTTTGCTTTTACTTTTTTATGTATTGCCTTTTATTTGTTAGTTATTAAAGTATAGAAATTATTATTTTAATTTATGTGTAAATAGCCACTTACTTATAGTTAGTTTTAATGCAATTGTATTTATACTAGGTACATCTATACCTACCTAGATATATACTTAATACCAACATTTACAAAGTTATATATAGATGTGAACAGGCAAAGTATTTAAAAGATAGGGAACGCGTTTTCTTAAGGTTATGTCACCATAGTAATTCCAAACTCTGGGTACATCATATTTACCTGCTTAACAGCTGGTAAATATGATGTACCCAGAGTTTGGTCGACCTGGTAGTATACATGTTAGATACCAATGAGTCACTATCCCGACTGCCATGATATTGAACAATAATAGGTATTTATGTTTAAGCCTAACTGGTAAAATTTTACATATTTTGAATAACCTATTATAGTCTCCTTTACAACTGCTTTTAGTTGGTCTGTTTACTAGTATTTTTTAAAATCTAATTTTATTTACTCCTATCTTCTGTATATTACTTTTAAAAGTCAAACCATAACAATCAAGAGAATAGCTCAGTATTGAGTCAACTAGGGACAAATATAAACATTTTAAGGTGCTGGATCGAACTTAAAAACTTAAGTGATAGAATTTACATCACAATATTCTAAGCTTACTACAGATGTAATCAATATGTGAAGACCATGAAAAACTTTCATCTTCTTTAATTCCAAGATACATACAACAAACGTGATTTTCTTTTATAGATGGTACGGAACCCTTCGTGCGCGAGTCCGACTCGCACTTGCCAAATTTTATTCATCCACGTTGGCATACACATATAGTTTAGGAGCTTTAATCTGATAAGATAATATTTTAATAAGAATATTGATTTGCACATAAATCATTGCTTGCCCCACGCATATATGTAAATCAATAAAAAAATGTTCGCTTTGTCGTTATTTGGTGTATGAACTCTTCCGCATACTAGTCTAACTAAACCATCGAATCTTGATATTTCCAGGGTCTTCGGTGGGTCGCCCCTGTGGGATTTTCACCTTGTCAGGGTGAGGGGCTCAGTAACCGTGGTTAGGGCACCCACGGTGAAGCTTAGCGAGATCCCGGGAGTGGACGCTCCGCGTGGGCTTGATGAAGGTCTACGCAGGATGCGTCCAAGGGTGCGTGGGACAGTTCTGACTGTCCCAAAACTGTTAAAATTCTTGGATGGATAAAGCTAAGGCGATGATTATGATCTATGTGTACAAAATATAAGCGTAATTGTTCTAACATAAACTAAATAACTGGGTATTACAACAACCGTAGCCATAGTATGACAAATTTATGTATGGTGTAATGCCGTCAAAGTATCTGGCAAATATATTTTAACTTTACTGTTATAAATAATTTACAAAATTAAATCACAGCTTAAAAAGTAAGTAAAACAAATTACAGAACTGGAAAGGGACGTGCATATCAATTATACATTAATGAAAAATTCGCCGTTTTATAAACGAAGCCACCGTTTACACCGTATCATTAATTCCACCATAATCGTAAATTGTTTATCACCGACTCGCTAACGAAACACGAAACCTAATTATGAACGGAGCCGACCACCGGAATATAATTATTGTGGCCCCTAAAATACCCTAATCTACCTCTGAATATAAAACACCGAACGTATGTGTTTTCATCTCATAACTTCGGAAATTCATGCTGCGGTATAATTGATCCGGGCACATAACATTTATATAATATTACGTATAGTGTTGCAGAAAATATCGCTATGTTTAGGACCTGAAAAGGTAGATGAGGGCAATCGATAAAATAATTCAATCTACTGATATTTTTCGTTAGTGTTAGAATAGAATAGCATTCTGTTTACATTGGGAATTCTGTTTACTTTAAGGTACGTGTGTGTAAACCATATACATGAAGGTACTGTGACACCTAAGTCATGTAATTAAAATTATTCTGTAAAATACAATTTTGATTAAACATATCTCTGTCTCAAAAATACAAACGCTTGAAACCAGGCACACTTACAATTTCGCGCCCCACGCTTCGAACCCCACAGGTGTTTGGTGATAGGTATAGACAACTCCATATACATATATAAATCAATTTCAGTTCCATAACGCTTTATTTAAACGAGTTTCTCGCGCTGAATATAAAACACAGTGATAATGTACACAACGATGACCTGACCTCCGTATATCGGACACAGCTAAGCTATATGGGTCAACATACACACTGCATACTAAATCAAAAAGACGAAATAGGTTGCGACAGAACGAATAATCTTCGCGGGAAACTTGTAAGTCGGTAAAGAAAAACTGAGTAAGATCATACTTTGAGTTTGCTCAAACTTTACTTATGTACGTGAGACTTACAAGCAAGAGTTCAGAATAAACTTATGATTTTAATTCATAGTAATCTGTTATATAGAGTTGAACTTTCACTAAGCTTTTGTTGAGGAAACTAAGTTTCTGTGTTATTTTAAAAGAAATGTAGATATGATCTATAACGATGAAAAGTTGGTGATATTCGTTTCAACTGAACTTTTCCCACATCTATGTTAATGACTATTGATAGAAGTGCTTCATAATTTGCTAAGATTTAAGATAATAGAATTTAGTCTTAGACACCGTCTTCACTGCCAATTTTAAAGTCAAATAAGAGAAAGACTTCAAACAGATTTTTTTACAATCAAATTGAAATTTCAATGCCATAATAATCTTGCATATGAATTTGATTGCGAGTCGCCCTGAAGCATCTTTGCAAGATATCTTTGGATGTGACTATGCTTTAACGTAACCACATGCGACAAAAAACAATTTGATTTATTGTGAGGGTGATGATAATAGTCTTGTGTCCTAAAATGTAATTAGCGATTGATTCGTTCCTTTATTAGATGTTAAACTGAAATACCTGATTTTTTCTTCAAAAATCGACCAGCAACACACTAATTACGGCTTTTTAAAAACCTTTTTGAATTTGACACGAAAACGCTGAAAACCATAATGGCGGTTGAGTGATATCACAAAGTCCAAAACAAAACAAACCGTGAATGAAGTCTGGTCCGATGTACCCACTTTTTAACCGACTTCAAAAAAAGGAGGAGGTTAACAATTCATCGGAATCTTTTTTTTTTTATGTATGTTCCCCGATTTCTCTAAGACGCCTGGACCGATTTCGAAAATTCTTGTTTTGATTGAAAGAGTATACCTTCTAGTTGGTCCCATGATCATCAGGTCAGGATATGATCATGGAGTCCTGAAAAATCGAAGGAAATCTCCAAATTTTATAAGCACACTTGAAGCGATTTGACGATAACAATCCAATGCCGTCGAGTTTGGGCTCGTTTGAGTCGTCTTTACATAGACTTTGATGCTGGATGATTTCCATGGTCTGATGATAGAGTTGGAAGGTAACCATGAGATCTTTGTGATACAATAACCCAATCTCATCGAGTTTAGGGTTGTTTGATTCGTCTTTACATGGACTTTGGTACTGGATATTTTGCAGAGTCTGATGATGGAGCAGGAAGGTGGCTATGGGATCTTTGTAATACAATGACGCAATCCCATTGAGTTTGAGCTCGTTTGGTTCGTCTTTACATGGACTTTAGTGCTGAATGTTTACCATACTCTGATGATAGAGCAGGAAGGTGGCCATGGGATCTTTGTAATACAATAACGCAATATCATCGTGTTTAGGCTCATTTGTTTTATCTTGGCAAACACTTTGGTATTGGATGATTTCCGGGATCTGATGATGGAACTGAAACGAACGTGTTTAGGCTAGTTAGTTGAAAACAAAAAAAATACTTCAAATTGCCAGAAAGGTACAGGTCTACATTTCAGAATTGAAGCACGTAAAGAAGGCCTCCGCATCATTTACCACCTACACTATCCTATGTACCTAATTACCAACTATTACTATTTTATATTAGTATACCACTAAAAAGCAAAAAAATAAAAATTATTTTTAAATAAAAAGAAACCGACTTCAAAAAACACTAAGGAACTAAAAAACAAAAAATAATTGGTTTTGTAGGAACAATTTTTGGAGTCGGTGCCAAGCACTTAAAAAGTTACTAAATTACAAACTACCTATTCTATCAACAACAAAAGTTGTATAAAAATGTGTAGGGGTTTTAAAGTCAGATCAGAAATACTTGGCTTGGCACCGACTCCAAAAAATTGTTCCTACAAAACCAATTATTTTTTGTTTTTTAGTTCCTTAGTGTTTTTTGAAGTCGGTTTCTTTTTATTTAAAAATAATTTTTATATTTTGTTATATTCGATTTGACTGGTAGAAAATTTGACGTTTTAGTTGTATTTACTACTAAAACGTCAACAACATGAATGGCGAACGTACTGTTTGACGTAATGCTCTCAGATTGGTGTTCACTGTCACAAGAATAAATACATTATTTTTAGTTTTAGAATCCTAAAAATAACATTAATCTTACCTTTTTATAATAAATAATAAACTTTATTAACATCTTAAAATCATAATGAATCTATAGATACTACAATCAAACCGGTTTATTCTTAGTGGACACAAGCCTATTATGTTATTTGTATGAAAGAAAGTTCATGGTGCCTATTACTATGTAAGTACGGTAATAGACTAATAAGCTGTCTTTCTAATAACCATGTCCTACGCAAAATGGCGAACTCTTGCTTGATTTATTTGCTTACATACTTACCTGATTTACTAATAAAGTACTAATAACCTAATATATTATGTAACAAACCTATTACATAAGTAATAGGGATTAAAAATCGTTCTCATCTGAACTGATACAAAAAACAGCATTTTATCTACATCGTATCAGACTCCTTGTTTACTCTTCAAGGATCCTTACTACCCGAGAGCTAAGCTCTCTCACGTGCGATTAACAGAAGGGCTGGATCTGCACGGTGCTTGAAAACCTGTTGTGTTCTTCAGCCTACTTTGAGCTACAGACGAGAACGTGAAAAGAGTTCGTTCCTTTGGAATGGAAGTGAAAATTATAAGCTTCAAATATTGTAAGTACTGAGTTGATACCTACTGGTTTGATCTTGTGGTTTTTGTAAGTATGCGATTATGTTTGCTGCAAATTTTACGTTTGATTTAAATTTGCGAAAGTGGTGGATGAAAATATACCTACGTAATTTTAGGAAATTTTTATTAACTGCAGTCTAGAAATACATACATACAGTTGGTGAAAAGTACTGACTTTCATCATTCAGTTCAGAATAAGACCGTCTATGAGTTCTATATTCGTTTGGAAAAATAATAGAATTATTAATGATACAAATCAGTTTCTACGCGTTCATCGTCTGTTAATTATCGCGTCAAAAATACTGAAAGTATCAAGAGTCACACAAAAGAGAATGACCATTTTTGTATGGAAGTTGGGCTAAGTTTGCTTCTTGATGGTTTGACCAGTAATATGTAGAAAATATAGTCGTAATTAAATTAGGAAAAAAATAATACGAAATACGGCGGCAGTTCTTAGTTGTCGGACATTTAAGATTCCAAATATTTTGAGGTTAAGTTTTGTAATACTCATATGATTTAATCTTAATAGTAGAAGTAAATTACTTAATTAACGCCCGTGCTTTGGAGAGTAGGTTTCTTAAGCCGTCGCGCGTCGGTTCTGGCTGTCATGAAGATCTTTGGCAGTCGTTTCGGGGAGTCAGTACCCTCAAATAAACTGATACTGGTCTAAGCCATGACAAACCGCTATTCCTTTGAGTAACGGAGGTCAGACGTCAGTGGCTAGTCTTGTAAACAGGCTCCTATGCGTTTAAGTATTGGATGCAACTGAGATAATGCTAGGACTATGTCGATATGATTTAATCATATTATCGGCATTTATTTTCGTGAGTATATGTATGTATGTATGCTATTTTAAGTCTCTAATATATATTTGATACATATAAGTACCTATAGAATATAGTTGTAACAAGAAGTGGAGCTACGAAGCAAAGCTACATACATTTGAACGCCTGTACATAATATAAGTTTGGGTATTTTCAGTCTGATATATTAAATTTCTTACTGAGAATTCTCAATACCATGTGGTACAATTAGTGACAATTCAATGACGCTAGTTGGCAAAAGATAATCTCATTCCTTTGTACTTTATATTATAAAGTTGCCATTAAAACTAAACTGTTTAATGCTTAATAGGCAAATAAAAATTCTTTTTAAATAAAAAAAAACCGACTTCAAAAATCACTAAAGAACTAAAAAGCAAAAATAATTGGTTTTGGAGCAAAACTTTTTGGAGTCGGTGCCAAGCCAACTATTTCTGATCTGACTATAAAACTTCTACACTTTTTTATATAACTTTCGTTGTTAATAGAATAGATAGTTTGTAGTTTAGTTACTTTTTGCGTAAGGGCCTGGCACCGACTCCAAAAAGTTTTGCTCCAAAACAAATTATTTTTGCTTTTTAGTTCTTTAGTGATTTTTGAAGTCGGTTTTTTTTTATTTAAAAAGAATTTTTATTTCTTGCTTTTTAGTGGTATACTAATAAAAAAATATTAATAGGTGGTAAGTAGCTACATAGGATAGTGTAGGTGGTACATGATGGGGAGGCCTTCCTTACGTGCCTCAATTCTGAAATGAAGACCTGTATACCTTTCTAGAAATTTCAAGTATTTTTTTTTTGTTTTCGACTAACTAGCCTAAACACGTTCGTTTTAGTTCCATCATCAGATCCCGGCAATCATCCAGTACCAAAGTGTTTGCCAAGACAAAACAATCGAGCCTAAACTCGATGAGATTGCGTTATTGTATTACAAAGATCCCATGGGCACCTTCCTGCTCTATCATCAGACTGTGGAAAACATTCAGCACTAAAGTCCACGTAAAGACGAATCAAACGGGACCAAACTTAATGGGATTGCGTAATTGTATTACAAATATCCTATGGCTACCTTGCTGCTCCATCATTAGAGTTTGGTAAATATTCAGCACTAAAGTCCATGTAAAGACGAATCAAACGAGCCCAAACTCAATGGGTTTGTATCTTTGTATTACAAAGATCCCATGGCCACCTTCCTACTCCATCATTAGAGTTTGGTAAACATTCAGCACTAAAGTCCATGTAAAGACAAATCAAACGAGCACAAACTCAATGGGTTTGCATCTTTGTATTACAAAGATCCCATGGCCACCTTCCTGCTCCATCATTAGAGTTTGGTAAACATTCAGCACTAAAGCCCACGTTATGACGAATCAAACGAGCCCAAGCTCAATGGGATTGCGTCTCTGTATTACAAAAATCCCATGGCCACCTTCCTGCTCCATCATCAGACCCTGGAAAACATCCAATACAAAAGTCCATGTAAAGACGAATCAAACAACCATAAACTCGATAAGATTGGTTTGTTGTATCACAAAGATCTCATGGTTACCTTCCAGCTCTATCATCAGACCATGGCAATCATCCAGCATCAAAGTATATGTAAAGACGACTCAAACGAGCCTAAACTCGACGACATTGGGTTGTTATCGTCAAATCGCTTCAAGTGTGCTTATAAAATTTGAAGAGTTCCTCCGATTTTTTCAGGATTCAATGATCAGATCCTGACCTAATGATCATGGGACCAACTGCAAGGTATACTCTTTACATCAAAATAAGAATTTTTGAAATCGGTCCAGGCAGCTTAGAGAAATCGGGGAACATACATAAAAAAAAAAAGATTCCGACGAATTGAGAACCTCCTCCTTTTTTTGAAGTCGGTTAATGAAACACGGTTATTATGTTATTTTTCATTTTATTTGATATTATAAATCTTCTTCGAATGAATCATATACCAATGAAGCAGGAGCTTGTATATCGTATACCATAATGTGGTGCAGGTTTGGCCTCAGAAGTTGCAACAGCTTCAATTAATGTGTAGCATTCTAAACATAAGACTCCATTCAATTCCTGAAACAAAGAAGTTATACTCCGTCTGAGTATTCGGTTAAGAGAGATAATTGTAAGAATTGTGAAGAGAGGTAAAAATCACTTACATAGACTGGCGCTATCCATGATGTCAAAATATTGAGCGCCGAATGAGATAGCTCGTCCAAAGAATGAACGTGCCGTGCTGCCGAGGAACCGCAAAGGAACAGTTAATAAGACCGCGATCCTCACCACGGTTAGTTGTTCTACGTCTAAACGACAAAGGTACCTAATTATGTTACCAGTAGAGTCCTGTGTCAAAATCTAGTAAACACACTAGTCACGCAGTAAACGTGTTTAGTCTACAAAGGATTGCTCAACTCAATGTAAATTACTTTTTTTCATATACACAGTAGGTAAATTACTTATTTTGCACAATATCATCGAAACATAAACGCAACGTTCATACGAGAAAAAGCAAATTTGTGTGTGAGAAAAAGCAAGTTATGTCAAAATAACGTCAGTTTTTTTGACATAACTTGCTTCAAAATAACTGATGTTTGCCTTTGGGCTCGGGCAGAGAGGTTTAGACAAGAGAGAACATGCCCTATAAATTTCCTTAAACCGAAAGTGCAACATGTAATGTCAGTTGGTCTTAGTTGGTTAATCATAACGTCAAATTACGCGTCTCATTTAAAGAGGCATAGACTCTTTACATACTCATATCTTTGACTACATTCTCTAAATAGCCGTGCTGTGATCTGTCATCTGTGTAAAATTTGTTGGACGGTTGTGTTTTAATTTTTAATAACTTTTTTGCATTTAAATAGTAAGTAAGCTTATAATAATTAAATAGTGTACTCATTAATTAATACACATCGTGTATGTGATATCGGGATGTGGATTCCGCTATTCTCGGAACGAAAATAACAGGAGAAACTTTATCTTCTAGCAGTGAGTCGGAATTTTCCAACAAATTTATTTACTTTTCTCGTATTAATGCTATAATGAGTGTTAAGTTTACACAATATCATTGTATTGCAAATCAAAGGAACAGCTTGCATACGTATGTGTTATGAATTTAACCCACAAATTGTTATTTTGTACATTTATTGATTTAATAGCCTTAGTGATGGGATTTGACAGTGAAAGGAGATATCGATGTTTTTTGAATGAGGGATAAATACGGAAACTAACTATCGGACATGAATGTAAAACTGTAGCTGGAAGCGACAGCGGGTAGCCGCGGTTGCTAAGTTGGCAATAAACAAAGACGTCCAGTGATCTAATTTTCTATCGCGCGTTTGATAGTAAGCGCAGTTTAATGTACATAATTTACTTAGATACCTTAAAAGTAGCGTCTATTAACCTAAAGCCAAGTGTTCCAGTGTACGCGCGTGTGTGTAGGCTTACATTTTTGCATCTATAAAATAGTAGATGGATTAGGGATATGAGTAGCATTTTTTATTATTAAGATGGTGTTTTTTATTACTGGTTGCCTATTAATGACGTCACAAGAAATCTTTGGACAAATGCCGTTGGACGGCCTAGTTTGATTTAGCAGAAGTACCACCGTATTTGTTCACGTCATTTTGAGAAAGACTGTTTTTTAAAGACAGAAAGCACCTGGCGTCGTTTAAAACCGAAAGCTTTGCCTACATTACATTTATGCCCGGACATTGCACACCCGGTAGAATTATTTATCCAAAGCTAAACAAAAGGTGTGTAATTTTAGTTTGAACATATTAATAAAATATAATAATTACAACGATTTTAATTAATCTACCTACTTCCATATTATTATTATTTATCATATTAGTGCTATCCTGACTGATCAAATACGTCTTGCCTTGTAGCCCGCTACATAATATTCTACCATAAAATATAATATTCTTTCACATTCACACAACATTATCTGGTCCCAAACTAAGCATACCTTGTACTACTGGTACTAGAAAATCGATAAACATGCATATATACTTTTCTGTAAATATATTACATATTATACATAGTACCATCCAGACCAAGACAAACATCCATATTCATGGACACAAATGTTTGTCTTGAGCGGGAATCAAATCTGCAAGCTTCGGCGTGGCAGTCGGATTACCTACAACTCTAAAAAAATCAAGCAGTGTCCAACGTTAGCGATAGCAAGCAACGTGATATGATGCGACGCAAACAAATTGCCAAAACCTGCCGTGCCGCATTAGCCAATCTGGTATAATTCGTACGTATGGCTAAAACGAACAATTAAACACGTGATTTTTTTAGTACTGTCTGTCTGGCAAGTCTTTGCAAAGCACTGTTCGGCGTCAACTGCAAAAACTACAATTTCAATATTTTAGTTGTTTACTTCTACTGCTTAAATATATCGACACATACTAAAGTTAGACATTTGACCAAAAATATTTATCGATAAATCATCACTGTTACGAACAACACTCGGTTGCCTAACTCTATGTTTTGTCTTCTGTTTGCCTACCACGAGGCTGCTATAAGAGCGTGCTGCTAAACCTATCGACAGCTCTTTCTATCATACTGCATGTGCCATTAGAAAGAAGATATCAATTATAGCAACCGCTGTTGTTATTTAGTGTTACTTTTATGCCTTAGGCTATATTTCTTTGGGCTCGGGCATCATACGAGTCCATTAACCCGGCTCCTGGGGAGATAGAGCCTACCTTCTCTATCTTTCACTGGAGTAACACCTGTCTGGCGCGGCCTCGTCGCGGGGGTGGGCACCTCCTACTTCAGTAGGCCGGAGTAGGATGGTGGCAAAGTTCAGATGGGGACCCAGTCCCGCGGGGTATAACGCGGAACCCATGCCCAGGGTTACGGGTGAAGTCCTCAACGGCTGCAAGGGCGGAGATGAGACGCATCGGTATGGCGGAACAGGCGGAAGAGGCACCGAATACCCCAGTCACGATTTTGTACCGGCGCCACCCACAGAGGGGCCTATAAATCTGTTCTCAGCTGATGAAGTCAAAATTGCTATTCAAAAAATGAAAAATAATAAATCACCTGGCCCGGATGGTGTACCTGCGGATCTCTGGAAGAAACTTGCATACACTGGAATTGTCTGGCTCACTAACCTTTTCAATGACATCGTCATATCTAGTAAGATCCCTGACTCGTGGAGACAAAGCTTTCTCGTCCCCATCTATAAAAATAAGGGAGATACCCAGTCCTGCTCAAACTATAGAGGAATAACACTCACCTCACATACTCTAAAAATCTGGGAACAGGTTCTGAAACTGAAGCTTTCTGATCTAACATCCTTGACATGTAACCAGTTGGGCTTTACGAAAGGCAGGAGAACTACAGATGCCATACAAACACTGAGGATATTGACGGAAAAATACAGAGCGAAGAAGAAAAACCTATTTATGGTATTCCTTGACCTAGAGAAGGCGTTCGACAGAGTACCTCGTCGACTAGTTTGGCAAGCCCTAAGAAGTCAAAATGTGACCGAGCCTTATATAAAGCTTCTTCAAGACATCTACACCAACATCAGTACCTCAGTTCGCAGCCCGGCAGGGACCACTCATCCTATCCCCGTAAAAGTGGGAGTCCAGCAGGGATCGGCTCTCAGCCCTCTTATATTTATTTTATCATCGTGATGGATTATCTTACACGGGACATACAAGGCGAGTTACCATGGTGCCTTTTGTACGCGGATGATATCGTCGTAGTTGCAGAGTCACTGGAAGAGCTTCAGCTAACTTTAAATAAGTGGCAGCACGCGCTCGAAAGCAATGGTTTAAGGATTAGCAGAACGAAATCAGAGTATATGAAATTCATATACGGGCAACTGTGCTCGTCAGTCCTACAGATAGATGGTATTCCTGTGCCCCTGGTGAACAAATTCAAATACCTGGGCTCAACCATCGATGTAACCGCCAACTGCGATGCTGACGTTATACAATGGATAAACTCCGGCTGGGTGAAGTGGCGATCGTTGACAGGTGTACTCTGCGATCGCAGGATGCCCACTAAGATCAAAGGGAAAGTATATAAAATCCTGCGATAGGCCGGTTTTACTCTACGGCGCGGAGTGCTGGACAATAAAACGCGATCATGAATCGAAACTTCACGCCACTGAAATGAAAATGTTACGTTGGGCAGGCGGTGTAACCAAGCTGGACACAATCAGAAACGAACATGTTCGAGGAAGTTTCAAAGTTCGAGCCATACCAGATAAACTGCAGGAAACCCAACTCCGCTGGTACGGACATGTGATGCGCCGCGAGGAAGACCACCCTCTTAAAATCGCGCTTAAAATTGACACAGGCAAACAACCCCGAGGACGCCCAAAAGCTACTTGGTGGAGAAACCTTAACCAACTATGCAATTTGATCCCAGCAGATATAAAGGACAGAGCCGAATGGCGCAAACATATTCAGAGGGCCGACCCCAAATGATATGGGAAGAGGCCCGGAGAAAGAAAGAAGAAGAGTCAAAATAACTGACGTTAGACCAAAGAAATATAGCCTAAGGCATAGAAGTAACACTAAATAACAACAGCGGTTGCTATGATTGATATCTTCTTTCTAATGGCGCATGCAGTATGATAGAAAGAGCTGTCGATAGGTTTAGCAGCACGCTCTTATAGCAGCCTCGTGGTAGGCAAACAGTAGACAAAACATAGAGTTAGGAAACCGAGTGTTGTTCGTAACAGTGATGATTTATCGATAACTATTTTTGGTCAAATGTCTAACTTTAGTATGTGTCGATATATTTAAGCAGTAGAAGTAAACAACTAAAATATTGAAATTGTAGTTTTTGCATTTTTGCATATCACGTTGATTTTTTTAGAGTTGTAGGTAATCCGACTGCCACGCCGAAGCTTGCGAGATTGATTCCCGCTCAAGTCAAACATTTGTGTGCATGAATATGGATGTTTGTCTTGGTCTGGATGGTACTATGTATAATATGTAATATATTTACAGAAAAGTATATATGCATGTTTATCGATTTTCTAGTACCAGTAGTACAAGGTATGCTTAGTTTGGGACCAGATAATGTTGTGTGAATGTGAAAGAAATCTAGGCTATATTTTATGGTAGAATATTATGTAGCGGACTACAAGGCAAGACGTGTTTGATCAGTCAGGATAGCACTAATATGATAAATAATATAGAAGTAGGTAGATTAATTAAAATCGTTGTAATTATTATATTTTATTAATATGTTCAAACTAAAATTACACACCTTTTGTTTAGCTTTGGATAAACAATTCTACCGGGTGTGCAATGTCTGGGCATAAATGTAATGTAGGCACAGCTTTCGGTTTTAAACGACGCCAGGTGCTTTCTGTCTTTAAAAAACAGTCTTTCTCAAAATGACGTGAACAAATACGATGGTACTTCTACTAAATCAAACTAGGCCGTCCAACGGCATTTATCCAAAGTTTTCTTGTGACGTCATTAATAGGCAACCTGTAATAAAAACACCTTCTTAATAATAAAAAATGCTACTCACATCCCTAATCCATCTACTATTTTATAGATGCAGAAATGTAAGCCTACACACACGCGCGTACACTGGAACACTTGGCTTTAGGTTAATAGATGCTACTTTTAAGCTAGGTATCTAAGTAAATTGTGTACATTAAACTGCGTTTACTATCAAACGAGCGATAGAAAATTAGACCGCTGGACGTCTTTGTTTATTGCCAACTTAGCAACCGCGGCTACCCGCTGTCGCTTCCAGCTACAGTTTTACATTCATGTCCGATTATTAGTTTCCGTATTTATCCCTCATTCAAAAAACATCGATATCTCCTTTCACTGTCAAATCCCATCACTAAGGCTATTAAATCAATAAATGTACAAAATAACAATTTGTGAGTTAAATTCATAACAAATACGTATGCAAGCTGTTCCTTTGATTTGCAAAACAATGATATTGTGTAAACTTAACACTCATTATAGCATTAATACGAGAAAAGTAAATACATTTGTTCGAATATTTCGACTCACTGCTAGAAGATAAAGTTTCTCCTGTTATTTCCGTTCCGAGAATAGCGGAATCCACATCCCGATATCACATACACGATGTGTATTAATTAATGAGCACACTATTTAATTATTATAATCTTACTTACTATTTACATGCAAAAAAGTTATTAAAAATGTAAACACAAACGTCCAACAAATTTTACACTGATGACAGATCACAGCACGGCTATTTAGAGAATGTAGTCAAAGATATGAGTATGTAAAGAGTCTATGCCTCTTTAAATGAGACGCGTAATTTGACATTATGATTTTTTTTTTTAATTTATTTAGATGCACAAAACACATTACAATCATTTTACAAAAAATACAAATTAAACTAGATTTTTCAGTTCTGGATTGCAACGTAACAACAGTGCATACATCAAAAACTATGTTACAAATACTACAGGGGCTCAATTATGGAAAATGGAACAAAGAATCGAATCTAATTGGACGCTACATTCATTTTTAATGTTATGCATATAGATATCAAACTAGCATTAGATGCCTCTGACATCTCCGAAGTCTGAAGCATCCAAGCTCAATCTACCTACTTACTATGGAGGATGTCTTTAATGTTATTAATAAAAATGTTGAGATTGGGATTAAAAATGTCTAACTCTTTCATCTTATTTTTTATCATATCGTTATACTGCCGGGCCATCCTTGTTAATGGGTTGTAATACGATATATTATTTTTATAAATTTGAAGGGCAAATAGATTAGTCTCGTTAGACCTACGAGCACTAAATTTAATATTGAAGTTGATTTGAGAGATTAATTCTGGTGAGTCTATAATAACATGTATGATTTTATAGAGATAAACTAAATCAAAGTATACCCGTCGAGTTTCTAGTGACTGAATTTTAAATTTGGAAAGTCTATCTTGATAATTTAAGCTAGAACGACCAGGGTTTTGGCGATAATTAAGTATTCTGAGAAATTTTTTTTGAATTCTTTCAATATCGTTGATATGAATCTTGTAATTTGGCGACCATATGGGACTACCGTACTCCAGTATGCTCCTCACAAGGGCAAGATAAAGATACAAGGTACTACGCGACGTTTTAAAGTCTTTCGTTGACCTTAAAACAAAACCGAGGATTTGGTTGGCTTTGGATATCATATGTGTGAAATGAGATCGAAACGAAAGGCTTTCATCAAATATAATGCCTAGGTCTTTTGCGATCTGTGAACGATTAATTACTTGGCCATCAATTTCATAGTCCCATGTGATTTTTTTACGCTTATTAGTAAATGAAATAACAAAGCATTTATTAATATTCAGATACATGTAATTATTTTTACACCACTTAGATAGGGTATTCAAATGTTTTTGAAGATCCAGGCAATCGCTTGGCTCAGAAATAACTTTAAATATCTTTAAGTCGTCAGCATATAAAAGACTTTTACAAGATAGGTGCTGGATCAAGTCGTTAACGAAGACGACGAAAAATAAGGGACCTAAATGGGAGCCTTGGGGCACCCCCGATGTCACGATTGTAGGTGAGGAAACATAGCCTTTTAGTGCTACTAATTGCGTTCGGCTTTCGAGATAAGAACATATCCATCGGTATAGGTTCCCATGGATACCATATGACTCAAGTTTGCGACAAAGCAAGTTATGATTGACCTTATCAAAGGCTTTAGAAAAGTCTGTATAAACAGAGTCAACTTGGCCACCAATCGCAAACGCCTGACAAAGGTAGTTTTTGTAAGCCAGCAGATTAGTTACTGTCGATCTACCTTTTACAAAACCATGTTGTTTATCAGAGAGCAGTGGTTTGAAATGGTTGTAGAGGTGATCATACACCAAAGATTCCAATATTTTAGCAAAACAGGATAAAATGCTTATCGGTCGATAATTAGCACAATTTGATCTATCGCCACTTTTATATATAGGGATGATGTGTGCGGTCTTCCAGCGATTGGGAAAGATGCCACTACGCAACGATTTATTATAAATAATACATAAGGGAAGGGTTAATTCCTTGCTACAACGTTTAACAAAATAGGGTGGCAGAAGATCAGGGCCAGGTCCTTTATTGATATCTAATTCTTTTAATTTAGTTAAAATAGATTTTTCATCAAATAATATATGTGACAGTGAATTAATAAGATATCCGCTTAAATAATCTAAGTTGGTTTTATCACCCGTGCAGTCATTATTTCCCTCGAAAACTGATCCAAAATAACGTGAAAAAAGGTCACAGATACCCTGACCAGTAGATGATGAAATGTTTTCAAATGTCATAGTGCTCGGTACTGAAGTTTGACCCTTTCTATTATTAACAAATCTCCAAAAGGATTTTATGTTGTTCTTTAAAGAATCTTCAGTAGCCGCGACATATTTATCATAACATCTTTTAGTGAGCATTTTACATCTACTCCTAAGCATTGAGAAAACATCGTAATCACGAGGATTACCAAACTTTTTGTATAATCTATGGTATTTATTTTTTTCTTTGTTACATTTAATCAGAGACTTGCTATACCAGATAGGATAACCCGAGGTTTTAGGAGAAGTTAACGGAGTGTGTTTATTTATTATATTAAATAGTATATCGTAGAAAGCGTCAGTGCACAGATCAACATTATTAGAAGATAAGAAGGTTTGCCATTTCGTAGAACTCAGTTCAGTCACAATTGCTTCATAGTTACATTTTGAAAAGTTAAGCCGTTTAATATTGCTTCGTTGAAGCCCTTTTGTGATGTGAAACGAGGATATGCTTATCATGATAGCAGGATGGTGTTTGTCTAATAGACTTAATTCCAAAGTTTCTTCGACAGTTAAAGAATCAATATTAGACAGAACCAAGTCAAGCAAACGACCATTGACATTCGTGACATAATTATATTGTTTGAGGTTACATAACGCTAATAACTCGTTTAACAACTGAAGCTTACTGGAGTGCGTCAATGGAGCCATTAACCAACTAAGACCAACTGACATTACATGTTGCACGTCCGGTTTAAGGAAATTTGTAGGGCATGTTCTCTCTAGTCTAAACGTCCAATCTCTCTGCGTTAGACGTCATGGATGCCAGTGTCATAAAAATATGTTCCCATATTTTAGGTAAATACAAAATATTACTTCGTAGGTAATATGTTGCAAAAAGGATATAAATATTGTTTATAGAAATATTTCACCACCTGTTTCAAAATATCAAAAGGTTTTGGTATTATTTTGGTTATTAGAACTGTCATTCAGCTACACTGTTTGCAGGTAATAGCCTGTCATTTTTCTCTATTTAAAGATGTTTGCAAGAAACTGTAAACATTTGCCGAAATATGCAAAATGAGTTTTAAATACGAAAAGGCAAATGGCGATGTTACTTATTTCCGAATAATGCAAATACTTATATTTTAGAACTAAAAATCCCCATTTTGCTTTAACATCAAATTAATATATATAAAATTATAAAATAAAAGAAGATTTTCCACGTATGAATGGTTTAGAAGCAAACGTGCCACAAAATAGCCCAGTTTTGGTCATTCTCCTTTAAAACATAACTATAGTATTAATACTATACTTCTCAAAATTAATTTAGGAGTCACAAATGAAAAAGATATTAATATCTTGCAATTTGGCTACGATTAAGTAGCAAATTCCATAGTTCATAACTAAACTACCTATTGCTTTAGATTTACATAACAGCAATTTTATATCCTTCAAAACACTGAGAAGACAATCTATCGAAATACAACACAATACAAAAGTCTCTCATAAAACAAACATTTTCGATTGAACAAACCCAAACGAATTTCCTCAAGTAGCCCGACCGATAGAAAATGAAATATGAGGGTAATATGCCGACGAAGACGAGAGCCTACAATTGTACTTCAGGGTTCAGAGTATACACATTTTACCAATTTCGAGACGTCACCGGGAAAACCCAAAAAAATCTCTATTGGACTCGCAATTTTTGTAACTTTTTCAATTTGACGCGAGTTTGGGATATTTGATTATGACGGTGCTCCAATATTTCGTAGAAATTTATGCCGCATTTAAATTTTTGCATTTTAGTTCTTTAATGTGAAAAAGGTACTTGAGTCTTGAAGCGCGTGAGTTAATGATGCTACTCCCATAGATATATGCCTACTCAGCCCTAAATAACCTATATACCATATGAAGGGGCTAACATAGCATTTTACATAACACATGTAAGTCAGCGTGAGAAACTTAATGGAAAGTTCTAGAACAAATTATACTGACTCCAACTTTATAATACTTGTTACTGGAAACCCGTGTAACCATCGAATGTTCTAGAACAAATAATGCTGAATGTCACTTGCTTCCCAGATATATGAAACCTGTGGAAACCATATTGGATGTACTTAGTTTATAAGTTCACAATTGTAATTTATTCATTCTGTTCTCGCCATCGACTCTGTAAACACCTTGCTTTCCAAATAAATATATTTTTTGGAAATTCGCTTTCATTAAACCTTGACTCGTGCTTACTTGGCGAAGGGCCAACAAGCAATCTGTGAGGAAAAATGGCTATTGAGTCGACCAAAAGTGTGCCATGAATGGTGTACTAGAAAGGTACCTACTTAAAAATAAACGTGCTCTTTAGACATAAACATAGCAAGCTTTATTTATTAGCTAAGCCCTTAACAATGCTTTGAGTAGCCATTATGTTACAAGATAATAAACTGTTAGCGGTTTTAATTAATTGGTCGTCATCCTAGCACTGTCTCGATTGTGATCCAATGCTTTCCTTGGACTTCAGGTACCGTATATTTGTCCTAAGAACAAATGTAAAACTATCGATAGCTTAGCATTCAACATCAACCATCAGTTTACAATTAAGCTACAGAAGTACAGACACCGTTCTTCTCAAAATCGTAATCAAATCGCAATTCCAATTCTTACAAAAATCCTATAATAATAATATATGGAATTTAAACAAGAATGCACAAAAACATCTCTTACACAAACTGCCAGCACTTACACATCGTTTTACAAAAGAGTAACATTATGAAGAACAGTACACCCAACTAATTTTCTAAAGCTCCCATTTATTCACAGCAACCATCTGACCCGTTTACTTGCTTCCATTCAAAAAGCAACACAAAAATTGCCCGTCCCGCATCGTGGAAGGTTTCAAAGGCTTCTATTTCTGTCGAGTTTGCGGTTGACCCAAATTCAGTGCTTATAAAGCGTTGGATGCGATCTTCCTCAGTGCATAATGTATCGCCACGTGCCTCGTTAATTGCCCACCGGAACGGAACAAATAGGCCAGGGCCCTCCCTTACATAGAGCCACTTTAATTGGGTACATTGAGGGCCCACGTGACCGCTTCGCGTGACACGTTGGTAATTTTTATGGTTTTTACCGGTTTTTACCCTAATTTGTTTTGATTTAGAAATTTTTGCTGCTTTTTTGGACTGTGGTTGGATTTGCGAGTGACTATTTGATATCTCTTTTGATATCTTTAGCATATGGAATCTGTGGGTGACATCTTAGAGAGACATTAATTATATTTTAGCTCCTGTTCATCAAGTTTCTTTGTATAGTCTGTGCATTTAAGGAGGCATGCATCGTTCTGTATGCAGCCACTTGCACTTTTTATTGGAAAAAAAATAATAGTCATAACAATTAAAAGTTAAACTCAATTCAGTTTGAGGGTTATATTCAGGTATAAAATTGAATATGCGTTGAGGAGGACGCTAGCCATAACCGCATGCAAACTGCATCCAAAAAGTGGACAAAGAGGAGGAAAGTGGAGGTTATCGTAGTAAATATCGAAATACTTTTTATTGGTGGATGCATTAGACTGGTGCGTGATTTAATATTCGCAACGTAAATAAAAGTACCTACATATTATATTTTACAAAGCAATTTCGTAAGATCCTTTTATTATAAAACTACAGACATTACTTAAGTCACTACAGTAACAACATGGAAATAAACAAATAAAGACACTGGGTAAGAATTGTATAGAAATAAGAAACATTTAATAGATTCTTCTGAAAAAAAAAATTTTCTAAATTTTAAGTGTCCTTTTACTAATCTAATTTTTTTTATTTTCTGTCCACTATATTAATAATTTTAAGTAGCAATGCAACAGGTAAACTGTCCATGATGAAAGAGATGAGAACTAATATTTTTTTATGTTTTTATTTTAAACTTTAGACTACTAGTTTAATTAGTTCTACTTAAACTTCTAGTTTGGTGATATTCTACAGATCTACTCGTTAGAAATTCCACTTTATAGGGTCACTCCACAAAGAGTATTTGAACAAAATATATTGGGCCAAAATGAACGGTGTATTTTTCCACATAGCTGGTTCTATATTTGTCACTCACAAATATTTGCACAAATATATCATGAACACCATTATTGCTTTACTTAGCCAACGTAGACCATTAGACCGTACTGTAATTACTGAATTCCATGTTTTATATATGATATTCTTGCTTTACTGACTGACTGACAGACAATGCACAGCCAAAACTATTAGGCACCCGAAATTTGACTTATGTAATAAGTATGGTTTCATTGAAAAAATGCGTATCCATAATATTTTTTTTAAAGAATCTCTCTAAAGGATGCTCGCAGCTACACCCAAATATTTTATTTTAATTTAACTATTTATTCCCGCTTACATTTCGGGTAATCCCTTCTTAGTGCACCCTTGCGATCCCCAAGGAACGGAACCATACAGTAGTACAATAGTTTTGGTCTTGCGTTGCCTGTTAGTCAGTCAGTAATGCAAAATGTTGTATACGAAGATGAATATTTCGTTTTATAAGATTGTCTATGCACAAAAAAAGTCTGCTTTTTTAGTCTTCGACCAAAGAGCGGGTGGGACGACGTATGCACGCTTGTTTTATATCACCTTTTTCGTATATTTTACACCTGAGCGAGCTTTACCTGAGTTCTACAATAATTTCATACCCTTGTCACAATACCTCCTTTCACAGACACTTCACAAATAAGCTTTAATGTACTTTATTATTTTGTTTGTATAAAATCACGCCTCTATCCTCCTAGGTGTATACTACACCCTTACTCATGTTATGAATTTGTAAGTCTCACGTAATAGGGCCTATTGCCATTACCAGGCATATTGCCAGATTCCTGAGAATGCGAAAAAACCCAGGAACACTTTTGTCTGAAACGGGATTAAAACCCGGGACCTCCTAATCAGTAGACGCATACGCTATCCACTGGACCACGGAGGCAGTCTAGTCAATGTCCTATAAGCCCTTATAGTTCAAAGTACGCTGCTTATTATTTCCCAGCGAATGTTTTTGCTTTGACAATGTGCTTACTCGTGCTCTAGTTTACAAAAGATGTGAATAACGTTCGTAATGACACAGAAATCTTTGCGTCTGCTGTGACTTGGAAAAATACTGAACAACTGGTGAAGCGTCAAAGTAAATAAAAAAGTCTTTGCTTTTCCTCGCCTTTAATATGAAACTTCGTGAAATATTTTGCTGTTAAGTTTGCTATGTTTATGGCAATTATATTTTATCCAACTCATTGATAGTGTATATGTCACCGGAATATAACAAAAACCGCAAAATTATAGTAAATATAAAAACTTTCGTAGCATTCTAAGCGAGAGATAAATTGTATTATTTTACGCCCAGATTTTTTGAAATTGGTAAACTTACTGAATGCACGCGTAAAATAATAAGTAAGCAATAACCAAATGCCATGTCCGCTCTGATTGATTGAATAAGTTACGTGTTCCATTGGCGTCCTCTATACCACCATTGTTCGCCACTTAACGAATAAACCGGAACTTAAGCGATGTTTATAAGGCTATTTTTGTGTTCAGGGTCACAAAAAAACCTAACATAACCTATTAAGTTGAACTGATGCCGACCTTCATTATCATATATGTGGTTTTACTCTGCAAGCTCCAATAAGCTTAGCCCTGTTAGGCGTATAAAATATGCCACGCCACACCAGCAACGTTGATGACCGTAAGCAGAGCGTTGAAGTATGCTCGAAATCTGCACGGTGTCATCGACGTTCCTTAGTAACGTGTTCCCGAATCTACCACAGTATACTATGGTATCTATGTACGAACAGTGAATTTTGGGTATTTGCTCATAAAAATCACGCGGTCTTTCAGACAGTCACACGTTTTTTCACAGTCTGCTAGCACGAATAGTGAATTAAATGTGTTTAGTTCATAAAATTCACTCAGTACTAGCAAAACCTACTTTTATGAAATAAAAAGGAGACTTTCATATGTTTTAAACAAACATATTTTAATTAATCATAAAATAAAAATAAAATCCTTCCCAGATTCAGTTCATTTCACGTTAAACTCACCACCCATTTTCACGGAAACGTAGAAAGCAACCATTCCTAAATGGTAGCGCCATCTACCTTTCCATCGAGAACTAATCACGTCAACGTCAATGGTTCGTCGCTGCTCGGCCAATCCGAGCGATCCTTTTCATAAATCCCCTCCCGAAACGCCTCGCTATTGGCCGCCTTTCTCAACGGCGACGCAGAAGATTCGAGACGCTGAGAACGTGTCCGCCATACCATACCGCACCGCACCGCACCGCCATATATAATTATTACCGCTTACAAACAAAGAAAACCTAACAAACCCGCTCGCGAGTGAAAGTGAAACGAATAGTGTAGTGTAGTGATTCAAGCAGCTTCATCTCGAAAACACCAGGAGACTGCCCTTCTGAGAAGAAGAAGATTGCCGTGCAAGGTAAGAGGTTCTGGTAGAGCCATCTACCTTTCCATCGAAACTAATCCCATCAACGTCAATGGTTGGTCGCTGCTTGGCCAATGCGAGCGATGCCTTTTGTTTCTATCCCTCTCTATCCCATTCCCAAGAAGGGGCACGCCTAACGCGGATTGGTCGCGGCGATCGTCGACGCGAGTGACAGTCTAGAACTTTCGGGTTTCGCTAAATACGTGTCGGCCATACCGTACCGCTCCGCGCCGCTCCCGCTATAATTATTACCGCTTATAAAAAACCGCTCGCAAGTGGAAGTGATTTGTGTAGTGAAGTGAATCAAGCAGTTTCATCCCGAAACCACCAGGAGACGGCCCTTCTGAGACGAAGAAGATTGCCGTACAAGGTAAGTGCCCCCCATCCTTGGAATATCCTATACCCACTCACAATCATCTCTCCCATTCCAATCCGACATCCTCTTCCCTTATCCTTTCTAGGCGAGCAGAACTCGCCCTAATACAGTCCATTTTCCTTCTCCAAATCGCCTAGAACCTACGGTTTCGGTGTATCGCCGAACCATTTTTTTTATCCATACGAGTCGGATTCATTTACGTTTTTATACGTTATATCGCTATACCTAGGCAGTTATAGCACCTAGCTATACTCCTAATATATTCACATAACCGTCACATGGTTGTTTCCGCCCGCATCAGTAGGTAATTTTTATGTAGCTACCTACTTACTCAATTATTATTTCTGGAACTATCATAGTTGTCTTGTAAATCTCACATTTCGAGCAACTTTTAATTCCACAGCTCTAAAGTGTTGCCTACTTAGCCTACTTAGGTAAAATAATAGGTACATTAGATATTCTTATTTTGTTTCGTTCTCGTTAGCTTATACTTACGTAAGCATGTCACAACAAAAAAAGTCACGCGTGTCGGAAGACAAAGAGATGACAATCTTAGAAGCAAAACGCAATATTTTGTTTGAGCGTATTCAAAACATCTATGAACGCTCAAAAACCGCATCTATTTCCGACAGTAATAGCGAAGCATTTCTCAGTTATTGTATGACAGTAGATAGTATTCGAACAGATTTTTATAAGTTGTTAGACGATTATAACGCAAGATTACTTTCTATTAATCCTGATGAAAAACAGAACTATCAGGCGTACACCTCATTCGAAGATCTTTATTGTATTATTAAGCGTATACAATCGGAATTGAAGGGAGAAATATTCAGCAGAGCCCGTTGCCCGCAAACCGAGATTACCGCCAATCGAGATTATGTCGTTTGACGGAGATATACGAAATTGGCCGTTATTCTATGCGAGTTTTAAGTCTACAGTGCACGATAATGGTTCTCTGACAGATGCTGACAGGTTGTACTATTTAATAGGTAAACTGTCACCGAAGGCCCAGTCCGTATGCAAGTGTCACACCCAGTGCTGAGAATTATCAGGTCATATTTCAGTCACTACTTGACAGATATCAAGACACGCGCGTCCTAGCGTCTACCTACTTTGACCAAGCTTTAAATCTTAAACTGTCCGGTGCCGCATCTGTCTCGAATTTCCAGCTGTTTATTGATAACTTCGTAACCGCGGTTAATTCTCTTAGGAACTTAAAATTAGAATATCTTTCCGACTTAATGTTGCTTCAACTCGCTTTAAAAAAGTTTGACACTGAAACAATTCGCGCATTCGAGATGACGGAACGCAATAATAAAATACCTACACTAGATAGTTTTATTTCGTTCATCAAAGATCAGTGTCGAATATTTCATAATACGCAGTCTGGTTCACCTGGCCCGTCTAATACTAACAGCAACAAACAAAGGTTGAATAAATCGCGAAATAGTAATAATAACTCGGTCCCTAATCCACAATCTTACGTAACATGCTCGGAATCTAATAGTAATAATTCACAGAAGTGTCTGTGCAGTATTATAGTGCACGACCATTTCTATAAGTGTCCCGGCTTCAATGGTCTAAATCCAAATGCTCGTTTCAAGTGCGTAAAGAATAACAAAGCTTGCATTAATTGCTTAAGCATAAAACATAAAACAAGTAATTGTTCTAGTAAGACAAAGTGTCGCTTATGCAATAAAAAACATCATTCATTGCTACATTTCGATAAAGATAACCCGTTGTCAAGCCAAGCCGCTAACCTTGACACACTTACGTCGCAGGTGCAGGCCACGGTGACTTCCCCCTCCACGCCTCAGGGCGAGATATCGTTGTGTACGACATCCATTGCGCGGGCGGCACGCACGCGCGGACGGCCTTCGCGCGCTTGTAGTGATCAGAGCAGTGCTGAGCCGCGATGTATGGCGTCTAAGACAGTTCTGTTAGCGACAGCGCAAGTTATCGTATATGATGTTAATGGGTCGCCGCACTTGGTACGTTGTCTGCTAGATAGCGCGTCTCAGACCATTCTAATAACATCGGAATGCTACAAACGCCTCGGATTATGAAATAACTTTAAAAATACGAACTCATTAGTCCGAGGGATCGGCGGGTCAGAAAAACATTGCAAGGGTTCCGTATATATTAAAATACATTCGCGTTTTGATAGGGATATTAATTTTAACATTTCTTCGCTTTTCGTGGAGCGTATTACGGACGCATTGCCAAACGCTAATGTAGACATAGCATCACTCACTCACCTCGAGTCATTGCCGCTGGCAGACGCGGAGTTTGCGAATCCGGTAGGCATTGATCTTTTGATCGGAGCTTCAATATTTCCGCACTTGCTACTAACTAAAATAGTACGTAGTGAGTGATATGATTTACCGCCCGCTATTGAGACGGTATTTGGGTATGTGATTATGGGTACCGTACCTACGTTACATACTTCTCATTGTATTACGTTTTTTTGTTGTTCTGTTCTTCAAGAGATCAAGGTGGGTGCTAAAACTGTGTGTAAGATAAAGCACTAATTAGCTATGCTATGCAATGCTATGCCATGCTATGCTATGCTACGCTATGCTATGCTATGCTACGCTACGCCATGCTATGCTATGCCATGCTATGCTATGCTACGCCATGCTATGCTATGCCATGCTATGCTTTGCTACGCTATGCTATGCCATGCTATGCTATGCCATGCTATGCTATGCTACGCTATGCTACGCTTCGCTACGCTATGCTACGCTACGCTACGCTACGCTATGCTACGCTACGCTACGCTATGCTACGCTACGCTACACTATACTATACTACAATTCCGCTTTGTATATGGATGACATTGCCTGTAGTGTCATATCCGCTCCACTAGCAATTTCGCTTTGTGAAGAGCTCATTCAGCTTTTCAAGCAAGGCCAGTTTGATCTTGTCAAATGGACAAGCAACTCTAAGGAGGTTCTCGCACGCATACCAGATTCTCATAAAGCTTCTCCAGACATTGAGTTTGAGAAGTCTGTACCGCATAAAATTCTCGGTTTACGCTGGGACAAGTCCTGCGATAGTTTTCGGTTTGACGTCTCACCGCCAGATGATAAGTGCACTAAACGCACTATGCTGTCCACAGTGGCTCGACTATGGGATATAATGGGTTTTGTGGCTCCCACAATTTTGTACGCCAAGGTCTTGATCAAAGAGCTTTGGCTATCAAAGTGTGAGTGGGATGAAACACCCCCTGACCATATTGTCGCCGCTTGGGGCCAGTTTTGTATTGAGCTTACCGCGCTCAATCAAGTTACTATTCCGCGTCATCTAGGGTTGGTAGATGGATGTACCATCAACTTAATAGGTTTCGCTGATGCCAGCGAGCGTGCTTACGGCGGAGTCGTATATCTGCAAGTCCGCATTGGTTCTAACTACTCGGTGCAGTTAGTTTGTGCAAAGTCTAAGGTCTCGCCTGTTAAAACCATTTCGGTTGCGAGGCTGGAGTTGTGCGCGGCCCTTCTGCTATCTCAGTTGCTCCGCAAGGTTCAAGACACAGTTTTGCCCCACTAGCCTATTAATAAAATATACGCATTATCCGACTTCAAAGTAGTGCTCGCTTGGATTCATTCTTCTCCTCATCGCTGGCAGACTTTTGTCGCCAACCGCGTTAGCAAATTGATTGAACTGGTTCCTGCTACTTGTTTCAATCACGTTGCGGGTATTGAGAACCCCGCAGATTGCTTGTCTCGTGGTGTCACTCCACTTAATCTTCTGCATCATCCATTGTGGCATCGTGGACTTTCTTGGATTACCCATGATCCGTCAGAATGGCCCATGCAACCCTTTGACCACGGTGCAGAAGACGAAGATGTACCCGAACGGAAGTCTGTTTCTTACCCGTGATTGCTGAGGTTGCGGAGTCTCCGATCTATGCACTCGCACTACGCATGTCATCGTGGTCTAAGTTACTCCGCGCCATCGTTTATGTCTTTAGGTTTCTTAGGCATCTACCTAATGAGACTTTTGTATCAAGTACTGATATCAAATTCGCAGAATGTAAGTTACTACGAGCTGTACAGGCTGTTCATTTTAGTAAAGACATTCAAAATTTGAAAGATAATGTACCTTGTTCTCCCGCTGTCCTTAGACTCAAGCCGTTTCTCGATGAACACGGCGTCATACGCGTTGGGGGTCGTCTGTCAAATTCGGATGAGCCTTATAACTGCAAACATCCTTGCATTCTGCCGCGACATGATCATGTTATCGACCTTCTTTTTGATTTTTATCACAAGAAGCACCTCCATGCCGGTCCAGAGTTGCTTATGTCCTTACTTAGGCATAAGTATTGGATTTTAGCCGCGCGGCGAATAATTCGTCACAGAATACATAAATGTAACGTCTGTTTCAAATTTCGTCCGCGTCCGACTTTCCCTCCCATGGCCGATCTCCCTGGCCAGCGCGTCAACCAGGTTGCTAAAGCGTTTACACACACCGGTTGTGATTACGCAGGACCACTGCAGTATACGCCAGTGCGTGGTCGAGGTGTTAAAAGCCGTAAAGCCTGGCTATGTATTTTTACATGCTTAACGACGCGCGCTGCGCATATTGAAGTTGCGACAGATTTAAGCACGGTGTCATTCCTGGCAGCCCTTAAACGATTTCTCTCACGGCGCGACCCTATACAGTGTTTGTACACGGATAACGGCACTTGTTTCGTGGGCGCAAGCTCTTATTTACGCGACCTTTATAAATTTCTCACAGAAAAAAATCTTGCCCACATAATATACATATGTTTCTTTGGGACCGTAAGAATGCACTTAGAAATGATTTCCCAAAACTACGAACTAAGTCCGTCAAGTCGTACTTAAGTTTGAACATTTTGAATTAATATTTGATGCTCTTTGGAGAAGGTTATTCTTAAGTCTGTAATAATGGTTAATTTGGTTAAATAAGTGGCCTGAAGTAGACAGGTTGGCAGTAGTTTGGACTACTTGTTTTTGTTTGCTAAGTAGCTTTTTAAGTCGTAGTTGCTGATTTGATTGGCACGTTTGTTTGGCGACCTCGTCGCAAATATAAAGGGCAACTGAGTATTGATGGGATGTTTTTAATTATAGTATGTAATTTATTAAGGTGATTTCGGTAATATATACTACCGACCTGTCCCGGATTCGTCCAGGTAACATAAAATTATGCAATTTACACAAAATCCTTATATTTTCTTATAGGCTCGCGCTTGTATCCCCGAAGGGGTAGGCAGAGGTGTGATATTATTCACATATCACCATGAATTTTTAGGACCCACGTAATAGGAGGCGTGCCTATTGCCGTTACCAAGCACATCACCAGACTCCTGAGAATGTGCTGCTATTGAGAATTCGGCAAAACCCAGTAAACTTTTGCCCGACCCGGGAATCAAACCCAGGACCTCCAATCAGCAGTCTCATACGCTATTCACTGGACCACAGAGCAGTTAAAAATTAAATGTATATTTAAAATTAAGTATGTCTATAAACTAACGTAAGTACAAACGTTTGTTCTGATTGTTAAAGATATAACTTTTAACTTGTGCTCTCTGCTTTGAACTGTTATTGAAAACAGACGTGTCACAAATGCTATTCGCATTAAATAGTCATTATTAAATAATTAAACAATTTTAATAGTGACCTCAATATACACGTACAACATTATGCGAACACAACAAAACTTTACTTGTGTTTAAACAATGTGTCGATTGTAAGTGAAACTGTATGTCAATATAATGGACCACAGTCCTTTCAATCGGAATGGCAAGACTGCCCGCTCTCCACCTCCAACGCAGGCACCTGAACCAGAACCTCAACGTAGAGCACCGAGGCAAGGCAGCCATGCCTTTGAAGCCATCTCTACCCCAGAAATCCAGTCCTGGATATCGTCCATTGAGCAGTACCTCAACGAAGTATGCTCTGTAGGTGCAGAAGGAAAACTGAATACTGAGCAGAAAATGAAAGTCAGCCATCTCTGTCGAAAAGTGTGCCATAAAGTTTCAATGTTGGCAGTTCAGTACCAGTCCCTGAAGGCGAATGCTATCCAAGCCCATAGTACAATCAAATGTCAGCAAGACCAACTCGATTTGTCTCAAATACTACAAGATTTGCTAAAATCTATACAAGAGACCTCGAAACCCACCACGAGTGCACCGTCTTTCGCTGAGATGGTTAAAAAAAGTGCCCTCGATTTCATCCAGCCAATAAGTTTAAGTTCGGTGGCAATTTATCCGAACGACAAGTTGAAATCTAGTGAAGATACTAAATCATAAGTTCAAAAAATCATCTGCCCTGAACAAATGCAACTTCACGTAAGAGGACTACGCAAAACTAGGAACGGGAGCGCGATAATCAGCACTGAGACCAAAGACGACATAGAGAAGGTGAAACAATCAGTACAACTTTCAAACACAGGCCTTACCATCAATGAGCCACATAAACGGAAGCCTTGCGTTGTGATCGTCGGTGTGCCCTCAGCTATGAAAGAGACGGAAGTTTTCACATGCCTATACCATCAGGGGAAAAAAAATATCATCTTAACTTGTTTTATTTTTATTTTTATTAAGCTATTAATGTTTTATTCACTAATATTATAAACTTAACAGCAACTCATTCGAATATTAACCCACTAACATAAAACTGTAAAATCATCTAGTTCGATAAAATGTTCACGTCATTCTAGTTTAAGTTATCTAAGTAAAAGTAAATAATAAAGGCTAACTGCAACTATTAATAACATTGACATCACTCGCGATATTGCTGATCCACAGTTTTTGTTACTTCAGTAAAATGCTCGACACGCATTTATGTATATTGTACAATACATGACCATCTTAATTATATGTAGCTATGATTTAATTTTAAGTTTTATACTGGCCATTTTGTTTATTGCTAAATATGTAATATTATTGGTGTATTTTAAAATACAAATTTCAAATTTGTAAAGAGAGACCCAACCGCCTATGATACAGTTTATAACTAGTACAGGGGTATGGTGTTCTTTCCAATCGATTGAAATTCATAGCATTAAGAGTTATATTATATTAGAATACTATTGTTTGACTTTATGCTTTCTGTAATGCTGTGAATAGAATTTTTATTATTATTTGTTTCTCTTTCTCGGGTATTATTCTAATTTGTTAGAACAATACCCGGCCCTTTGGCAGGCGTACACGGAGACATAGGTCCAACGCGCAGAGGCCCTTTGAGAGTTTTAATCTAGAATGTAATGGAACACCTACTGAGGCGCCTCCATCACCGCACTATTAAGTACAGTCACGGGTTAGCCGCAGCAGGTGAGGGCCTATTGCTACTTATATGGAAACTAATTACTCTGGGCTATTGGGATGGGTATTTAATGGATAGGTTTAGATGAAAACTATGGATGAATGCCGGCATCTGCCCTAAGTACTCTTATAGTACGTCGAAAAGGGGCAGACGGTGACTCGCCAGCTCACTAGATGAACCCTCTCTAAATAGCCGCCAAGGCAAACAAACTCTACCATAAAGGCAACAAGAGGGCAACAGCGGTGTGAGCGGCTAGGGGTGTAGAGCGGTGCGGCACCGGTTTCGCCATCGCGGGTATCGTGACCCGGAGCGGGTTTCCCCGTAATTACGCCCTTGACAATGACACTTCCACCCCCGAGCAAATAGCTCTTGCGACTTCCCTCTGGCCGGCCGACTAAGGCAAGCCAGAGTCGAGAGTCCTGCGGGCGCTCTTGGAAATCCACTCCGACAAGCCAGTAAAGGCAAGCCGGAGACGAGGCCCTGACTGACTCCCTGAAGTATTCGGGACCGCAGTGTCGCCACACACATTCAGCTCGCCACAAAGCTGCCCTGCGGTTTGTAAGCTTTCTTTCTATCCTGTAATATATATCACAAGACAAAGGTGATGTTTGAAAGCTGTTACTCTGCCCTCTGAGATTGCGTTAGTCTCATGATGAGATAACGACTGCCCCAGAGGGGCTTTATTATTGTTATTATTATAACCATACAACACATTGCATAAAAAATTAAACAGTTAAAGAAATCCTACGAGATTCAAAAATTATTACAGCCAATTATAAATCAAATACCTAATAAACCTTTTGACCCCGGCGGCGGTCAATGACCCCTTAAGCTCGCTTTTAAGTAAAATACATAATTTAGCTGATTGTTGAAATAAAAAATATTAATTTGATGAAAAATTATTCTATTTCAAACCGTCATATCAACGTCCAGAATCGAACGTTAAACGAAATTAAAGCCTTTTTAATTTTGCAATTTTACGGGTTTCGGCACTTTTTTCGTTCAACCTAAAAATTCTAATGAAGAGGCGATGAAATCAATTTAAAAGATCAAAGGTCTTTTGTCGTAATTAATAACTGAATTCCTTGGTTGAGGTATAAAAAAGATTACCGAGTTTGGTGGGCTTATTCATTAATTTTAAATAAAATCCTGTTATAAAGATTGTGATGAGGTTTATTTTTGAAATAAAATTGTTAGTCACTCCAAGCGCAATGATTAGGCTCATGGTATTGTTATGACTTTGCGCCGGGTTAATACCCGGCGCAACTTAGTTTATGTAGTGATTCATTCTACGCCTTTGCTAATGCAAAGGCGTAGAATGAACCACTATCTAAATATTACTTATACACTTTTGACTTTGAACAAATCTCAAAGTAACACGAATAAACAAACCATAAGCTTATGAAGTTAATATGAATAAAACGTATGTCTTATCCCTTTCTTGGGTATTTTTTGTGCGGGGCAATCACTCGTTCCTAGCTGAATATTTTTGAAAACACCACGCTATTTTCACGCCATGATGTCGATTTTTTTCCTTTTTTAATTTATGAAGTAACAATTGTTTATAAGGAAAATGCGAAACACATTCGATATCTCGACCCCCTTGTTGGAGGTACACCAACCCTCATTTTTCTAAAATAACATTTTTGAGATGTACCTACCTACTGAGCCCTTTGGTTTGAAACTTAAAACGGTGAACTTTAATTCCAAATTAACATTATCTTCACATTACCTTCAGAGAAAGCTATCACTTGTAAGTCTGTAACCTACTTACAAATAAGACGCTGCTAATTATACTTTTGTAAAGTTATAACTAGGAGCCTACATACAAACATTGCAGCCAAAATCGCTTTGCGACGTCGGTGGAAACGAATAGCCAAGCAGAAGTCTTACAAAATATCATAACCTCACAAAATAAATCTTACGTACTTTAAGGATTTATAATTCAAGGATAAACATTGCCTTAAGCGCTAAATTTTTCATCGCAGTGTTTCTAAAAAGGAGCATAATTTATGTGAATCTCCTTTTATTCGGTAAGCCTAATAGAAAGCAGTTTGTACAGTTTGTTTATATGAAATTATTTGAAAATAGTCGTTCTGCGTTATGATAAAGTATGATTTAATATTTTTTTGAGATTAGTTGCGTGGCGAATCTGAAGTCAAATATTATTGTGTAGAATTCGGGCTAAGAATGGGTATTTTTTATACGAGGATCAGTGGAAGCGATTAATTCATCCAGTCTTAGCCCAAGACAAAGGATCTAACACATGGGCCAAGTTTCTTGGCGCTAAGAATTAAACAAATGTCTTACCAAATATCTCCTGGTGATGTTCTTGAGTGGAGTCCTAGAGGCAAGTTAGACACACACGAGACTAAAATTGGCCAATATTAGCAAGTGAATTATCTTTACTTTACCAGACTCCACGCAGCGTCTTCAATCAGCAAATCCTTTCGGCACCAACCACGTGCATCGGATTCACACAAGTTTTACAATGTTCGTTAAAATACTATTTTTATCACAATTAACCGGTGCCAGTTATTGATCAAGGAAGTGGCAATCAAACGGGTTCTAAATACAAGATCAAAACGCTCACAACACGAAATCTATCCAGAGCTAGGTTTTTTCGCTGCCCGCGGGAAACGACCGAAGTGACAGTTCAGTGTGACCATTGTCAGAAATTTTCAATAGACTAAACAAAATGTTACTCAATCGATCTAATCGATTTGACTTATAATAAAAACTAATTCTATTTCAAACATCCACCCGCCCCGGACCGGCCTACCGGTCCGCTAATCGGTTGGTAGACGTGACAATGTTGCAACCGCTCTCCTCATAATCGAACCGTCCACCAAGACCTCAGCAAATCGGGGAACTCCATCAGCCCCAGTTACCAAATGAAGGATGCGCCCCCTGCGCCATCTGAGTGGCGGAAGGTTAGCCTCCTTGATCAAAACGAGGTCACCAATCTTGGGTGGATCGGTCTTGTCGGTCCACTTAACGCGTTGCTGGAGTATGTGCAAATATTCCAAGTTCCAGCGTTTCCAAAAGCTCTGAGTAATCTGGCGTATCAATTCAAAACGCGAGAGACGACCAGGTCTCGTATCAATATAGGGGTACTCAGGCAAGGCGACAAGTGGGCGACCAATCAAAAAATGGCCCGGCGTAAGGGCCTCCAAATCATTCGGATCTGAGGAGATCGGGCACAATGGCCGAGAGTTCAAAACGGCCTCAATCTTACAAAACACAGTTGCGAGTTCCTCAAATGTAAGAACAGACTCACCGATTGTCCTGCGCAAGTGTGTTTTGGCCGATTTTACGGCGGCCTCAAATATACCACCCCAGTGTGGACAATTTGGTGGGGAAAACAACCAATTTATCCCACGTCGGGCAAGCCTATCACCTATATCTGCTTTGTTGGTTTCAAGGAAATTAACAACATCATTCAAATAATTATAGGTGCCCTTGAAGTTAGTGCCGCAGTCAGAACGGATCAAGGAAGGCATCCCTCTGCGGGATACAAATCTGTCAAATGTGGCTACAAACGCCTCGGTCGTAAGCGAGGAGACCAGTTCTAAGTGTACGGCCTTTGTGGAGAGACAAACAAAAACACACAAGTAGGCCTTAACAGTCTTGCTGTTTCGAAGTGTCGACGTTTTCACCAAAAAGGGACCTGCGAAGTCCGTGCCAACACCGTCAAACGTCCTGCTCTCAGTTACGCGATCTGCCGGTAAGTCTCCCATCAAGGGCTGCATGGTAGAAGCCTTGAGCTTATAGCAAGGGATGCAGCGAAAGACTACACTCCGAATAATTCTTCGGGCAGACAAAATCCAAAATTCGCGTTGCAAAATGGCCAACAAAGCATTACAACCAGCATGCGAATTTTTAAGGTGACGGTCAGTTACCAACAAGCGTACCAAATGACCGTCCCTAGGTAACAAAAGGGGGTGACGTGCTCCGTAAGGGAGGTTGGCGTTCTTGAGACGCCCTCCAACGCGCAAGAGACCCGTATCGTCCAAAAAGGGGTTCAATTTAGATACAGCTCCCGACAATTTCGATTTCCCCGACTTGAGGATAGCAATCTCCCTTTCAAAATGCGCCAATTGCACAGAACGAACCCAAAAGGTGAGGGACTCCTGTCGTTCCTGTGGTGAGAGAAACGGTGTCAGTCGTTTCTGTTGTGGGTGCCTAAAGTTAAAAACAAAACGCTTTATCCAAGCAGTGACACCTAACAACTTGTCGAGGGAGCTGTAACGATTCAACAGGAAATCGGGGTCGAAGGCGCATTCTACCTTCTCAAGAGCGAGTGTTCGTAGACCCGGCAAATTAGAAGTATTCAAAACTGGCGTTCGAGGCCAAGCAATTTCTGGTCGACTCAACCATTCCGGACCCCACCACAGCGAATGACCTATCAAACTAGGCGTCAAGCATCCGCGCGAGGCACAATCAGCGGGGTTGAGCTCACCTGGCACGTGTCTCCAAACAAGTTTGACTTCGGATTTCTGGATTTGGGAAACGCGATTAGCGACAAATACCTCCAAGGTGTGGACAGAAGCCTTCAACCAACAAAGAACAATTTGGCTGTCTGTCCAGGCGTAGGTCCCATTAATGCAAATGCTTTTACCCAAAGTACTAGACACGTGGTTCAATAAGCGTACAAGTAGTGCTGCTCCCGAGAGCTCCAATTTCGGAATGGTCAAAGATGTACGAAGGGGTGCAACCTTGCTCTTCGCCATGATCAGGGAAACCCTCACCTGACCTGAGGCACTAACTGTGCGCAAGTACACCACGGCGGCGTGACCACGTTCCGAGGCGTCACAAAACCCGTGAAGGGTGGCCTTGTACTTCCCGGGAGGAAGGATGGGACGAGGCAAGGAGATCTCGTTGACGGCAGGAAGTGAGGATACAAAAGAGGTCCATTCCTCAACAAGAGTGCCGTGCAGAGGTTCGTCCCAGGTCAATCCTGCTGTCCAAAGCTTCTGCAAGAAGCATTTTGCCCAAAATATAATTGGACAGATCCAACCGTTCGGATCAAAGGTTCTGGCGACAGTAGACAATACGAGACGTTTAGTCCAAGAACACGGCAATTTCAAGTCTACGTTATATGTAAAGATGTCTTGGACTGGTCTGTACTGAACGCCGAGAACAGCCATCATGGCGGGGTTGTCAACAATCTCAAACAAATGTGGATCTTGCTGATGATCCTCTGGCAAGCCTTCCAAAAGCGCTGGTGAGTTGGAAATCCATTTGCGCAACTCATAACCAGCGGAGGCCAAAATACCTATCAATTCGTCCTGCAGGAGGATCGCCTCGTCCACTGTGGAGGCGCCCGAGCAAATGTCATCGACGTAAATATCGTCTTTCAAGATGGCGGAGGCTCGTGGGAAGCGTAAGCCTTCGCGGTCTGCGAGCTCCCAAAGAGAACGTATTGCCAAGTAGGGGCTTGACCTTAACCCGTACGTATTAGTTTTGAGCTCGTAGACGACCATGGGATCGCGAGGAGACTCTCTCCAAAGGATCAGCTGGAAGCGACGGTCATCAGGGTGGATAATAGTCTGCCTGAACATCATTTTTATGTCGGCCACAAAGACAACCTGATGTCGTCGGAAGCTGGTGATGACGTCACAAAGGTCCTTGACCAACTTCGGACCAGAATGCAAGCACTGGTTCAAGGATACGCCTGTTGAAGTCTGCGCAGAACCATCAAAAACTGTGCGCAGCTTGCCAGTCGATGGCTTCAATACCGCATGATGCGGGAGAAAGTAATGCTCCACCGAACGTCAATCCAAATTTGACACTGACATGTGTCCCAATTGTTCATATTCTCTCATGAACTCAATATACTTCTGTCTGAGCTCCGGATCACGACCCATGCGACGCTCCATGGCCAACAACCTCTTTTCGGCTAAAGGTCGTGACTCACCAAGCGGAGGCCGAACAGACAGGAAGGGAAGCCTCGTAATAATCCGACCAGAACGGAGTCGACCAGTGTTGTTCTGGAAGAACAGCTCGCACTCCTCATGTTCTGGATTCAAACGGGCAGCTTGAGGGGGCTCCTCTACCTCCCAAAACCTCTGAACCGCATCAGAGAGAGCGGAGCCTACAGTCAACAAATTGTCAAGTTCAGGTGGAGGGGGGTCCCTAGGTACAGGTCCCATCAAAGCAAATCCAAATATGGTCGGGATGGCAGTCAAACCATTTGGCACCAAGACTCGTTTCCCACCAATCAAAATTCCACCGAGGACATCAGAGCCAATCAACAAGTCGATTTGTCCCGGTGTGTCAAATTTGGGGTCTGCCAGTTCCAATCCCGATGTCAAATTCACCACAGCAGCAGGTAGCTGCTTCTGTGGATGCATGCCCAAAATATTCTTCAACACAATAGCCGAGGTTTTAATCCTCGGGTGTGAAGATTCAACAGGGCCAAACAAAACTTTAACTTGCCCTTCAACATTAGAGGCTACGTCACCTATGCCCCGTATACAATTCGGAAAAGAGCCCATATTTAATTTAACCTGCCCTACCAAATAAGTGGAAACAATGCAACCTTGTGAACCTGTGTCCAATATAGCACGGACAACAACAGAGGTCCCCGTGGGTCCCCAGACCCTAACAGCAACCGTTGGTAGGATAACGGTCTCAATGGGGGAGGTTGGCGTTATAGGGCAGGGGTCAATGACCTATTGTTGCCTGGGCGGCGACCGTTGGCCAGGACCAGGCAAGTCAAAACGAGGGTGCGGCTTGAAGTCCTCAAAGGCGCGATGACTCGATCCGCGCACCATCTGTGGGGGGTCATAATGACGCACCCGCCCAAAACGAGGTGGGCGCGAGTCAAGGCGGGGACGCTCCGCCAAAGGAGGGGAATACCTGGGGCAGCAGTCATGGTGCTGGTGACGCTGAACAGCACATTCAGGTGCGCGAGAGAGAGGAGGCGTGCGCACGCTACGGTTCTCCAAGCGGGGTGAGCGGCGATCAATTAAGCGAGGCGACTCTCGGCTGCGTGCCGGTGAGCCTCGGCTGCCACCTTCAAAACACCCGCCCGTGCGCGGCGTCGGCTGGTTGGACAAGCGGCCAACCTCTCTGGCATTCATGCAGAGAATGTCCAAATGCTGTCCTCCACAGTGAGGACAGGGGTGAGAATTTGGGCAGTCTCGCTGGTAGTGGGACCCCAAGCAAGAGAAGCAAAGGCGGCGGGCATTCGCGATGCGCCTACGAGAGGCGACATGTAGGTCCAAGAATGCCCTACAACTGGCCGTTCTGTGCCCCGTGACCTTGCAGTAGGAGCACTCCACTGGGCTCTGCGTGACTGCAAAGCGAGGAGGGCGCCGGTCAACACTGGCTCGGGTGTGAACGCGAGCCTGCTCCTTGACCTTGGGCGGCTGCGACTTAGCCGGCGTGTCACCACCGGAGTTGTCCAAGACCCGGCACTCATCCTCCAGGAACTTCTCCAGGTCAGCAAAGGGGGGCAGATGGGTCGCGCTATCCCCACCAAAGCGCTGTTCAAAACGCGACCTCAGGTCGGCAGGCAGCTTCTTCAGCACAATGTGCACCAATAGATAGGACCATTGGTCCACGGGCAGGTCAAGGCACTTAAGTGCGTTGATGGCCACCAAAAGCGGGTTCAACAGTTGGGTGCGCAACCCAGAGACCCGGGTGAGCGTCGGCAAGCCCAAAATCTGCTCAATGTGCGTGTCGGCGAGGCCACGCTTATTATGGTACCTACGGGTAATTAGGTCCCGAGCCGTCTGGTACGCCTCGTCAGACACGGGCAGATGCTGGATGAGGCCCTTAGCCTCCCCATCCAGATTCGACATTAGATAGGCCAACTTTTGTGCCGGCCGAAGGTCAGCCCTGTCATTGACCAGGCTGTCGAACAAGTTAATGAAGCCCAGGTAGCTTCCTAGGCAGCCATCAAAATGGGGGAGGTCCAAAGTAGGGAGCCTACTCACCAGCCCCGGTGCCGACCTGGGAAGCTCCTGCTTCAGGCCGGGTTGCCCTTCCCTATCGGCAAATAGTTGTCTCGCAGTATTGGAGACAGCATCATACAGGTCTAAGACCTGGGCATAGTCTTCGCTGACCTTATTTCGCTGGTCAGCGGTGAAATCATTGATTGACACTTCAAGACAGCAAGTGCTGAAAGTGCGGAATTGCTGTTCCACACTTGCCAGGCGATCGTCAATCCGCTCGTACCTTTGAAGTAGGGCCTGCTGGCGATCAGGCCGGTTCACTATAGCACTGGCTGAGGCAATAGCACCAGCAGCCGCACGCAAGTCCTTGATAGCTGACATAATCAAAATTTCAAAAGAGCCCGGACAAGCGTTAAACAATATTAACAATCAAACTTAATTTTTCTTAATTCTTTGAAACCAACAAGGTATTAGCCTGTTTATTGCAAGTGCAGGCAAGTGACAGGTATTTACTGCCCAACAAAATTAAAAGTTTCAGTATATTGAAACAAACACAAAAGTTATCAAAGTTATAACTTATAACAAATTAATAAAGTTGAAACTTCAACTTAATTAGTTAATTATTTGCAACAGACAGACTAACTGTGTTATTTATGATATACAATATGAAGTAAGCACAGAATATGTGTTACCTAGCAATATTATCTATATTATAACAAACAAAGTTTATTAATGTGACCCGCCCAAGTGGCAAGGTCAAGTTTGATTATTACAATGTTTATGAATATATGCAATAAACTAAATTTACTAAATTTATTGATACATACAGCTGTTATGTATCCAAACAAACTGACTTATTAATGCAACAACAAATTTAAGTTAGATTTTCCAACAATACAAATCAACAATTACTGATTGAGGTTATGTGACAATGTGTTTCAAATTATCTAGGTCAACTTATACAATTAAATATTATGTATTTTAGACAATAACTGACCTGACAAACACTACAATACTGTCTACAAGGTGATAAGATACAAGCTCATACCAATCTGAGTTTACACTCAGTAATGCAACAGCGGCTAAATTTCAACTACAGCTCGGCACCAAAAATTATGTGTAGAATTCGGGCTAAGAATGGGTATTTTTTATACGAGGATCAGTGGAAGCGATTAATTCATCCAGTCTTAGCCCAAGACAAAGGATCTAACACATGGGCCAAGTTTCTTGGCGCTAAGAATTAAACAAATGTCTTACCAAATATCTCCTGGTGATGTTCTTGAGTGGAGTCCTGGAGGCAAGTTAGACACACACGAGACTAAAATTGGCCAATATTAGCAAGTGAATTATCTTTACTTTACCAGACTCCACGCAGCGTCTTCAATCAGCAAATCCTTTCGGCACCAACCACGTGCATCGGATTCACACAAGTTTTACAATGTTCGTTAAAATACTATTTTTATCACAATTAACCGGTGCCAGTTATTGATCAAGGAAGTGGCAATCAAACGGGTTCTAAATACAAGATCAAAACGCTCACAACACGAAATCTATCCAGAGCTAGGTTTTTTCGCTGCCCGCGGGAAACGACCGAAGTGACAGTTCAGTGTGACCATTGTCAGAAATTTTCAATAGACTAAACAAAATGTTACTCAATCGATCTAATCGATTTGACTTATAATAAAAACTAATTCTATTTCAAACAATTATTTTAAGTTAACATATGGCAGAAAGCATTAGACTCATGCGTCTAGCTTATTGAAGACGTGTTGTATTTTATTGTGTACTTGGTAAATCATGACAAAACTTAGGATTTGCCAACACAGACTAGTGAAATTTTGAAAAATTCAACCCATTTTCATAATTTTTAAGGGTTTTGTGAACCTAAAAATGGATCCGTATTGCGGGTTGTCAGACTTATTTTCTGAGAACATTATGGAGACATATTTTTTTATGGAGGACTCTCACACATGCAAGTTTACACACGATATTTTTCTTCACTGTTTAACAATTGATAATAGTTAACAATTGAATACGTTCCTACATAACTTCGAAAAGTCAGTGGTGCGTACTCTGCGTAGCAACTGTTGGTCTTCCCACTTTCGCTGTGTTTATAACCGACTTCAAAAAGGGGAAGGTTCTCAATTAGAAGATTTGTTTTAAAGGGTGTTACCTCATTTTTTTTACTAGGTGATCCAATTCAAATGTTTTTTATTTGAATGCTGGTGCTTCCGTATGGTCCCATTTGAATTTGATCAAGATGTGACCATTACTTTTTGACTGACCCTAAAGTGTGTTTTTAATTTATGTACTGTGATGAGCTTTTAAAGTTGTTTTTTTAAACGCATTTTTTATTAAACCTAGAATATAATCTCCAGACTTAATATTCTTACGTTTATCATCCAAAAAAGCGAAAAAATGTTTTAGGTATAAAGAATATTAGCAGGTAGATACGTGACATAATGCGTACTGTGCAAAGCTCAGAATTTGACTGATTCAATCAAGGGAAGTAGGTAACTCATTGAGAGGGCGAAGTCCTCACATTCTTAATGCACAGGGTTGTCAAGAATACGCACACTACACAATAGTACAATATTGCACTTTAAGAAGTAGGGGCTATACTGTCAGTAACGAATTTGATGAGTAGACAATTATGTTCGACTCAGGAACCTGAGAAGTCTACATAGTTGTCATTAACTCTTCTTATATAATTTTTTTTTAAAGTAATCGGCGGCAAAAGATCAGACGGATCGCCTGATGGTAAGCAATGACCGCTGCCCATGGACACAAGCAACACCACAGGAGTCACTAGTGCGTTGCCGCCCTTTGGGATTGGGAAAAGGGATAGGATGAGGAGTGGGATGAGGGAGAAGGAATAGGGGATAGGATCTCCGGAACTCTCACTCACCGAACGAAACGCAACAGTTTAGGTGTTAACTGTTACTTTACGTTGATTTTCTGTGAGAAAGTATTACTTTCCCGGTCAAGCCGGCCCATTCATGCTGAAATTAGCAAGGCTCTTCTACCTGTACTGTATGCTTTCCTGTTGTTATGCTGGCAATGAAAACTGCATAGATCACGGTAATGTGAATGATTTGTTATAAGGATAGCAATTACCGTTTCGTGTGTATAAACTTAAAGATGACTTAAGGGAAGATTGTCGGCAGGGTCCACTTATTAGCACCGAATACCGGTGAAGACGCGTATGCTATACCACACTGTGGATGATTCGCTTTACCCTCCCACCAGGGAGGTTGGGAACACGGCGATGATAATATGTGCATAGGTGAAACTTACTGCGGGAGTCGTTCATACTCCCCCATCAGGTTTAACCTTTTAGGGTTTTCCACCGCTACAAAAAAGACTACTACAAAAAATAAACTTGATTTCCTTACTTATCTGCAACAAGTTGTCGCAGAGATTACTTTTCGGTTACAAGGGCCCATTTGGTAGCCCTACCGGCTAAAAGTAATTACATTTGCCTACGTACTTAAGCACGCTTCAGGAAAACGTGCAAACGACTATTTAAATAACCTAAAATTGGATTCCGAATCAACCGGGACTCACTGAATAATTTCATTGGTAGAATATTAATTTGTTGACCTTTGTAACGTAACTGAGCGGATACTAGTGCTGACAAAAGCGAAAATATATTTTTGAAAGGTATTTTTATCTGGCTGGCTCTCGGTATAAATATATGCAATGGTATTTTATTTTAATGTAAATAGTCTAAGTTTATGATTGTATTTCAATATTTAAATGGATGTATGCAGAGATGATCAGCGGGCTGAGTCAGTTATAAGCGTCAGATGATATCCTGCATTGTACTCGCATCTAAACCTATTATGTCTGGACTTCAAAAAAATATAAACGAAGAGATGAAATGACAAAAAAGTAATGACTCTGAGTTTGTTTCGGCCTTTCTTCTCAAGAAGTCATTTAGCTAGGAAAAGCCGGCTTCATCTAGAATAGGGTTTTGACATGTATAAGTGTTGTAAACAACCAAAATGCAGAAATAAATATGTCTTTATGTCTTTATGATGTGTACTTTGGTTTGTTAGTCTGGTCTTGTTTCACGTCACAAGTCGAAGGAAATGTTATCGAAGGATCACAACAATTACACTCATGATGGTCGGACAATAAAATGATTGATAATACTCAATCAAAACCAAATTCCAAGCAAAGGATACATCTGAATATATGTGTGAAAATACATATCATGTACCGTATAAACACCTAAACAACTCCGCCTAATTTAAATAAATATTCAAACAATGCTCAGATCAAGCCATTATGCCTTTAGGGTTACCTAGATCTTTTATTCATGCAAAGTCGGTCTGATAGCTAGTGATAAAGTAACGTATAATGACACCTAAATGTGCTTTTATTCAAATTAAGCATACCTACAATAACATACTTCGTTAAAGCCCTTTCATAATTGAGGCTACTTACTTTTGTGTGTTTAAATATAATGCTTTTGAATAATTTGTATATAATTGAGATGCTAATAAACAGACTAATGAACAAACTGTGTTCAGCTTTCGGAGTTTATGAATGTTAATCTTTATATGTAAAATCCTTCCATTACTAACTGACGGACAGACAAGCTACAGCCAAAACTTTTAGGCGCAAGAAGCTGAAATTTGGCATGTATGTTCCTTGCGGACCGTAGGGGTGCACTAAGAAGGGATTTCCAGAAATTCCCACGGAATCGGACAAAACGGGTAATCAACAATAATGTGCGCGCGCAGCCACGGGCATCCTCTATTTGTATATACATAATTGAGATGCTAATGAACAGACTAATGAATAAACCTTGTTCAGCTTTCGGAGTCTATGAATGTTAATATATTTATAGTTTAAATCTATCGCTCGCTTTCAATCAAATAAATTGGGCGTGTTCTTGCGTGTAATTGAAATGTGGCCTGTCCTCTCCCTTGAGAAATTTCGAGGTGATTAATTTATCTTTCGGTTTCAATGAAGAAGTAGGCATATTATACTGTGATTTGAATTATTTGGTAATTGTAGACAATGTATTTCTTTTACTGCTTTTTTATCTTATGTATATATTTCTCTAGCCTACACAGTATACGGATGAAGGAATTTATATAATATATTATCGTATTTGTGCTTGTGAATGATGTTTACTGTTCGTGTTAGCATCTTGCATGAATCAATGCATGACACGTATTGGGCATATTAAGTAGCTATTCTCATTAGCAAGAAGGCTCTAGTGACAGTGGACCATCATGTGTCGGAGTACCGACATTGCGAACTTAAATAAAGACCAAGTGAGGGTAGGTGCCGAAACCCGCACTTCCACAAGACGGCGCTGAGCTCTCATCAGTCTCTCCGCGACCACGCTCGGTGCAAAACGAGCGAAACGTCGGAACCAAATAGGTATTTATACCTTAAATAAGTTAGTTTACGCGATTAAGACCCGCTAACTTATTCATATGATGTATACAAATCGCGAAAGTTTAAAATCGGTTAGTTAGTTAGTTTTTCTATAAATTATGCAATGTTTGTTATCAAGTTAGATATACCCTTATTTTTAGAGATATTTTAAAGTTATTCTGACGATTCGGCATCATTTGAATGGTCGTGGTCACAGAAAGGCTCGTGAGAAAATAATACTTTTCTTGCACCTGTTGATATTTTGAAACACCGACGAATTAAAATGGAGTGAATCTTTCTGTGTGAATTTCAGGTAAACTTTATGCAAATGCTTTCGTAACGTATATTTTTACATACTAGTATCAATAAAAGGTGTCAAAATAGAAAAATAAAATAGAAGTCTATTCTCTCAAGAACAGTTTAAATCTACTTAGTGACCGATTTTAGTAAAAGGGTTGTATAAAGTTTTTGAACTTATCTAAAACAAATATTGAAACATCGCACCACTTAAACCTTTTAAAACACTTATCATCCTAGCCATATTAATCTCAAGTGTATTGAAATCGGTTTAATCATTTAAACGTTTTTAGTTGTATTCATTGAACAACTGTTACTTAAACTATGAAACAGCAAAGGGGATCTTTAAAACATCAAGTTGGTATTATGAAAATAATTTCTAGGTCAGTACATATAGATACTTTGCATCTTTAAGTTCATCATTACATAATACTAGCTTTTGCCCGCGGCATCGCGCGCGTTGAAGTCGGGGTAACATAAATTTACATTCAGTCTTAAGTTGTGTGAGACTCCTGATTAGTCTTAAGAGTTTAGAAACTCTATAGAGTACAAAGTAATTCGGTCAGTATCCATGACATTATCTACCATTATATATACCGAATATTATATTTATAAACACTTTCGAATTTATAATATTAGTAGAGAAAATCGTTTCAGCTGTTTAAGCGTAGTCTATAAGTATGAGTTTATATGCGCGAATAATGTAATCACCGGGCACGATATGACAATATGTATGATGTGAAAGTACTGACAGATATACTATATACATATTATTATAGATAGCACATGCGCAGCACTCAACTTACAGCGCATGCGTTCTTACTTCTAAGAGGTAAGAACGCAAATATATAAAATATAACTTTGTGCCGTTGGTACAAACTTCTACCCTTCCTAAATTCCCTCCCAGTTTAATTTTTGCAACTTATACTTTAAACATTTTAAATGAAATATTGCAGTATAGCTTATACATCACAATTCCGCACGGGGTACCATCTCTTACGATAACTGTCACCCACATCGGCGCAGCCGTGGGCCGAAGCTAGTCTGTAAAATAAAAGTATCGATAAAATTATAACGTCACTACGAATATCAATACAATCTTTAAACTATGAACGAGATCTCAAGTTTCAAATGAAGTACTATTTAATTTTGACGGGTAATGTATGGCCATGGTCATAAATGTCAATATCTCAATGATCTATAAATAATATCGATATACAAACACTAAGGAAAGCAAAGTTATTTTTGCTAGCGAAAAATTAATGGTGATATTTGGCTTATGTTATGTGATGCTTATGTTAAGTGAATCCCTCTACTACGTTAACCTTGATGAGCGAGTTCGACTCGCACTTCATTTAATAATTACTCATAATATCATTGCTCATAAAAGATTGAGATGCGCACGCTCCGCATTGTTTCCCGCTTGCCGCCCGCGCATTCACTACGGACACTTGTATGAAAGTCCTATGGTTTGAGTTGCCCGCGTGCTCCCCGCGCTGCACAGCCCGCGCCGCTCGCCGCGCCCGCTCACCCACTACGGACACTCCTATAGAGTTCCATATGTTTGAATTTCCCGCGTCGCGCCCGCACCCGCGCCCGCACCCGCGCCCGCACCCGCGCCCGCACCCACGCCCGCACCCGCGCCCGCCTTTCACTGTGGCCGAGCACTAAGTTTCACAAAAGTTATTTGTTTCCATCCCTTTTTATATGTATCTATCAAAAAGAAAGTCTAGATTTAGTTTCGTCAAGACACTGACAATCCTACGTGACCATCTACCCCAACGTCCAACATACATCATGTAAAAGTCTTGTATGAAACCCAATTAGGTGACACTGATGAAAAGAATTTAAAAAATAGAAAGGTTTTTGCTTAGACTATATATTATTACTTTATGGGTTTTTGTTCTTGTATTTGCCCTAGCGTTGAGGCTGGTATAAATTCATTAAACGAGGTTATTACTAAGTAGATCACACTTCGATTGCATAAAAACTTAATATTTCCAATTGGGGAAAACATAAAAGTACAAGTAATTTAATTTAGGTTTCACCATGTAGACAAGTGTGGAAATCTAGGTGTGTCTAGTTCATGAAATAATAAGTGATAGCAATGTTGAGTTTCACCAACTGGACACACATGTTTCCAGTCTGAAACCAAATTGGCGAATAACTCGGTTTTGAAAAACAATCTCGTTATTTTTACTAATAAGTATACTATAAGGATTGGCAAATATTGTATTGCAAAGTTGCAAACTATTACTTGTACTTTGCCAAAAATATTGGTGATGGAAAAATTATCCGGTGAACAGCGGGATAACAGCTCTACGCTATTAACCCTGCTGTACAGGAATGCCTAAATGCTAAGGGCCTAATCTAACTTGTTAACCTACACTATCCTAGAGTCGTAGCCTATCACCTATACCTAATATCCTATCCTAGTTATCCTAATCCTTATACCTATATGTATCCTAAACCTATCCTAACTTGTACCTAGCGTATAATGCGTATAGGCTTGGTGCTCTGTGGTATTCTGTGATACAAACCAGCACTTACACGCACCTACTACTAAGCGCCTAACCTATGGCACGTACTATCGTGGTACTACTGTGGTATGCTGTGATACAGACCTACGATTTGTACGCGCCTAGAACCTAACCCTATTTGTCCCTACAATCCCTATTAGACCCTAGCCCTACCATACGTATTAATATATACTTATATAGATAGGTGTGGGATATCTGCCACCGGAGACCTATGATGACAGACGGACTGTGGGTAGGAATTAGGTATGGTGGAAATGGTTTTCTGACGGCCAACTCGACAGACTCACCGAGCTGATCAGTACTGATGGCTAAAGGTGTCTTGGCCACCGTCAGAGGTATGGGAAGGGTATCGAGTCAAAGTCGGATTGAACTTGTGACTGGTTTATTTCTTAAACTACATGATCTTATATACTAAACTTATCCTATGTACACACACGCAACTCTACGGGTGTGTGCTGTGTGCGTAAGGTGCCATCTCAGCGGTATGTACCTTAGGTGAGTACGTGATTTTCTCTTAATTGAATGAAAATCACGAACAATTATTGTTGCGGTAAAAACTCACGTAGGATTATATCGCTGAAATGGCATGTTCATGTGTGAACATTCTGGCCTCTCCGAGGAACAGGCAACTCCAGTTCGTATAATTCTATGGAGTCATCCTTGGCTGCGTCCTGTTTCAGTGGCTGCTTCCTGGGAGGCTTCGGTAGATGGTTCGGCTGGCTGTAGACGGTGTTCCATGCAGTGTGCGTGGATGGTTGTTTGCTGTCTTGATGTGGTGCACGTTGCGGGAGTGGTGGATCCGATCTTGCTGATTTGGGGTGTTTTCTTCGCTGATGTATTCTTGTTTTTGTACATGTGATTATCCTTGGACCATAACAAACGAATATAATTATATTTATCATCAATATTGTTGATGACACAGCTCACTATGTATGTGTGAGACTGGATGTTTTTCCATATGTTGTCGTTAAGCTCTATGTCTAGATTCGATTCTTTATTTATTAAGTGCTGGTAAAAAGCACTGGAACTTTCTATTACATCTTCCTTAGATACATTCAGTTTCTTATTTCTATTTGATACATATGTGTCTGTACTAAAATTTAATTGTTTTGAAAAAGACTCCGCTACCTGAATTGATAATGCTCTCTTAGTAGCAAGTCTGTTGTTAATGGATTTTATTACGCAGTTGTCGGCGATTTTTATTACTCCTACATCTCGAATAGTTATCTCCTCTCGCTTATTGTCACAAACTATGGATATAGTGATACTGGATTTTGTGATAAACAACCATGAGTTTTGCATGCATAGTTGTTTCCAAATTATGTTACTTGACATTTCAAAGATATTCGTAGGACATTTAGTGGTGCTTTGATTTTTAAATAATTGTCAACGATGCAATTTTCATTTAATTGCATGTTCTTCACCACTCCAGGGAAGCAAAGAAACTGTTGGTACCTTTGTATACAGTCTTTAAATTCATCATGATCTAGTTCAAAGTATAATTCATTATTGTAATCAACTGCTAAATATGGTTTTGACACTTCTATGCTCTCGAACGTATTGTTCATATTCTTCTTAGGTACGGGTGTGATATGAATTAAAGTGTATCTTGGAATATCTTTAATTGGAAAATAGGCGTGTACTTGTATATGAGTCATATTCTCGACTATCCTTGTATCTTGTTATAACATAACAATGAAGATAACAATTCTTGTGCTATTCTAAGGTTGGACGACATTTTCCTATTTGCGGATGATATTAAATCACTAACATTCTTGGGTGATAAAATGCTATACACGCTTGCCTTTGTTAAATATATCTCTAACAATCCATTGTAGTAGTTTAAGATTTCATCAATGTAATTATTGGCTAACTGGAATGTTTGCATAATCTGAATCTTTATACTATTGTGATTAGTGGTAACGTAACAATGATCATAGCTATTTATAGTGTCTATTACTTGAGACAGTTTCGTTTGAAACCCTGCTAACTTGTTTCTTATTCTCTCTTCAGTGCCATTTACTTGGGAAATAGCCGATATCATGATCTTAGTTTGGTGACTAGCCACTTTAATCAATTTTTGTTGGTTTAAGTTTAATGAGTCTATATCTTTGTATACTTCATCATTTACACCAAACACCGAAGTTAAAAAAAATCCCAGTAAACCCCTCTTCTTTCGTGTTTCATGAAAATCTGTGAAATATTCTTTGGTACGTTCATATTTTGACTTTTGTTCGAGTAAATGATGATAAAATTGATCACAATGTGTATCTGTCGTTACAACATCTGCCCTGTTACAAAGTTGCTTAAACTTGGACAATGCACTTTCTATCCTAGCATAATCCTGATTCAGTCGCTCTCTTTCATATGAAGTTTCTATACGAAACATGCCTCGATCTATGTTTGCGGTTCCTATGTATTCAACATAAAATCCTGGTGACAGATTCTTCACGGTATACATATGTTTGTGTAGCAGTCATGGTACCGAACAATTGTAGTATTATTAGTAACCATTAATAATAACCATTTTGACGTGCCTCCAAAGGACCTCGAACTTTTATTATTTTCGTATGTAGTTATATTCGCATGGATCTTGGTTTGTGCCTGATGACTTGCATCCGCATTTATAGGCAACGGAATAAGCGTGTGTATAGACCTTTTCTGAATGGCGCCTGAGGATTTTTTAAGTGTACGGCTTTTGTGGAAAGACAAACAAAAACACACAAGTAGGCCTTAACAGTCTTGCTGTTTCGAAGTGTCGACGTTTTCACCAAAAGGGACCAGCGAAATCCGTGCCAACACCGTCAATCGTTCTGCTCTCTGTTACGCAATCTGCCGGTAAGTCTCCCATCAAGGGCTGCATGGTAGAAGCCTTGAGCTTATAGCAAGGGATGCAGCGAAAGACTACACGCCGGATAATTCTTCGGACAGACAAAATCCAAAACTCACGTAGCAAAATGGCCAACAGCGCATTACAACCAGCATGCGAATTTTTAAGGTGATGGTTAGTTACTAACAAGCGTACCAAATGACCGTCCTTAGGTAACAACAGGGCGTTGTTGAGACGCCCTCCATCGCGCAAGAGACCCGTTTCGTCCAAAAAGAGGTTCAATTTAGATAATGCTCCCGACAATTTCGATTTCCCTGACTTAAGGATAGCAATCGCCTTCTCAAAATGCGCCAATTGCACAGAACGAACCCAGAAGGTGGGGGATTCCTGTCGTTCCTGTGGTGAGATAAACGGTGTCAGTCGTTTCTGTTGTGGGTGCCTAAAGTTAAAAACAAAACGCTTTATCCAAGCAGTAACACCTAACAACTTGTCGAAGGAGCTGTAACGATTCAACAGGAAATCGGGGTCGAAGGCGCATTCCACCTTCTCAAGAGCGAGTGTTTGTAGACCCGGCAAATTGGAAGTATTCAAAACTGGCGTTCAAGGCCAATCAATTTCTGGTCGACTCAACCATTCCGGACCCCACCACAGCGAATGACCTATCAAACTAGGCGTCAAACATCCGCGCGAGGCACAATCAGCGAGGTTGAGCTCATCTGGCACGTTTCTCCAAACAAGCTTGACTTCAAATTTTTGGATTTGGGAAACGCGATTAGCGACAAATACCTCCAAAGTGTGGACAGACGCCTTCAACCAACAAAGAACAATTTGGCTGTCTGTCCAGGCGTAGGTCCCATTAGTACAAATGCTTTTACCCAAAGTACTAGACACGTGGTTCAATAAGCGTACAAGTAGGGCTGCTCCCGAGAGCTCGAATTTCGGGATGGTCAAAGATGTGCGAAGGGGTGCAACCTTGCTCTTTGCCATGATCAGGGAAACCCTCACCTGACCTGAGGCACTAACTGAGCGCAAGTACACCACGGCCGCGTGACCACGCTCCGAGGCATCACAAAACCCGTGAAGAGTGGCCTTGTACTTCCCGGGAGGAAGGATGGGACGAGGCAAGGAGATCTCGTTGACGGCAGGAAGTGAGGATACAAAAGAGGTCCTCCATTCCTCAACAAGAGTACCGTGTAGAGGTTCGTCCCAGGTCAACCCTGCTGTCCAAAGCTTCTGCAAGAAGCATTTTGCCCAAAATATAACAGGACAAATCCAACCGTTTGGATCAAAGGTTCTGGCGACAGTAGACAATACGAGACGTTTAGTCCAAGAACAAGGCAATTTCAAGTCTAAGTTATACGTAAAGATGTCTTGGAATGGTCTGTACTGAATGCCTAGAACAGCCATCATGGCAGGGTTGTCAACAATCTCAAACAAATGTGGATCCTGCTGATGATCCTCTGGCAAGCCTTCCAAAAGCGCTGGTGAGTTGGAAATCCATTTACGCAACTCATTACTAGCGGAGGCAAAAATACCTATCAATTCGTCCCGCAGGTTTATTTCGCTGGTCAGCGGTGAAATCATTAACTGACACTTCGAGACAGCAAGCGCTGAAAGTGCGGAATTGCTGTTCCACACTTGCCAGGTGATCATCGATCCCCTCATACCTTTGTAGTAAGGCCTGCTGGCAATCGGGCCGGTTCACTAAGGCACTGGCCGAGGCAAACCAGCGCAAATCTGATGCAATAGCACCAGCAGCTGCACGCAAGTCCTTGATAGCTGACATAATTAAGTTTGCAAAAGAGCTCGGACAAGTGCTAAACAATATTATCAATTAAAACTTAGTATTTGTTAATTCTTTGAAACCAACAAGGTATTAGCCTGTTTACTGCAAGTGCAGGCAAGTGACAGGTATCTACTGTCCAACAAAATTAATAGTTTCAATTATATTGACACAAAAACAAAGTTATCAAGAGTTGAAACTTCATATAAGTAAATTAATTACTTGCAACAGACAGACTGGCTGTGTTATTTGAGATATACAATAGTAGTAGTATGTGTTACCTAACAAAATTATCAATATATTATAACAAGGTTTATCAATGTTTATCGAAAGTTTGGTTGTTATAATGTTTCAAACTGAATATAATATGTTTAGTTTACACTTAGTGTATTGCATATTATGCATTTAACCATTAACTAAATTAATTGATACATATAACTGTTATGAATCCAAACAAACCGACTTATTAATACTCACAAAACAAATTTAAGTTAGATTTCAACAATACAAATCAAACAATTACTGATTGAGGTTATGTATGACAATGTGTTTCAAGTTATGTAGGTCAACTTATACAAATTAATATTATGTACTTTAGGCAAAAACTGACCTGACGAACACTACAATACTCTCTACAAGGTGATAAGATACAAGCTTATACCATACCAATCTGAGTTTAGATACAATCAACGGCTAAGTTTCAACTACAGCTCTGCACCAAAAATTATGTCTAGATTTACCGTAGACAAGTAGGAAATTGTTCAGGGTGCGCAGTGGAAGTTTGTTATACATCCACCTGATCGATCACGGTAAGGCAAAAACCTAAACACAATGCACTGCGTTGCACAGTGATGAATTGAAATCCAAATTACAATATTGATTGACTTACCAAATTTTCACTGATGCTCCTGATGATGTTCTTGAGTGGACCTATAGCTACTATAGCGACCTAGATTAAACTCATAATTTTGGCCAAAATAACAAGCAAATCGTTTTAAATACCACTACTCGAGGTCCAGATCAGGGTTTTTTTCAACGAAGTCGTCAGGCACCAACCACAGCACGGATACACACAATTTTCAATCTTCAATAGGTTACAATGTCTTTTATCACAAATGAACCGATGCCGGCTGATCAAAGAAGCGGCATTCAATCGGGTTCCAATTTTATTACAATATTACAAAACGGCGCGAGCGCAAAGCCAAACGTGTGTTCAAGCGAATTTTCAGAAACGGAAGTTGACAGTTCAGTGTGACCATAGTCAAAATTTACAATAGACTAAACTAAACTTTACTCAATCGATATAATCGATTCGACTTATCATAAAAACTTTTTCTATTTCAAACAGTAACAAAAGCAATATCACAATATGAAACGCAAAAAATCGCTGCAATAAACTATTTGATCTAAAAACTAACAGATTGTTAACTCATTCATCAAAGTTTCGACATGTCTGACTTCACAAATACCCCTGTATCAATCAATCTATTTGAACATTGATCGTCCATTAGCATGCTTACATTTATTATAGCAGTACGCTGGCCGTGCTATAAAAGGCTTATAATGTCACTCGTCATTGTGATGTAAATTATCAACAGATTTGCATACACAAATTCATATTTATGGGGCCAAGTTGTATAGTACACTTTTTCTTCAAGATGGAGAAACAGAGAGAGAGAGAGAAAGAGAGTGGAAACTTTCCCCTACAAGAGCTCGTGGCCGATTTACAAAATCCGCGGTTTCCTTCGACTTTCCTTAGGGGAAAAGTCACGAAAATTACGTCAGCATTCACCGACCGGATCCGTTCGCCGATGTCACTCTTTGGCAAGATCTTACTACTATGAGATTACTGCTATTAGATAATACTTGAGCACTGTATTTGCAGCACATATTCTCTGCTTAGTAAGCAAGCAGTGCTGTTCTGTAAGGAGTCAGACCTTGAATGCAGTGCTGCTGTGTTCACTACATAATCGAGATCTTAGTTAAAACCGTAATGCTCGTTTGTTTTCTTATATAAATAAGAAAATAATTATTTTCATCAAATAATCGCTAAGAGATACAAAAGCTAACTAATTTTAAGCATAATTTTTTTTTTTACCAAACAATATATAATGAATAATTAAAACATTTTACACCTGCATAAATAAAAAGTAACATCTATTTCAATCTACACACTACTAAAATAAAATGGGCCAATTGAAAAATATTCGTCAAATTTTACACCAAATATATGCAGAGTGTTAATTACTCTAAAAACTGAAAGAGGAGAGTAGAAATCCACTCCACGCAATTTGAATTGAAATTGGCAAACGCCATGCCAAAGTACAAATTCCGCGCTTTTGATGTAAACTTACTGGAAGTGACTTACGAATAGATATTTTTATTTGAATACAATCATGTTTTTGCATTATTCAATACATTTAGGCCGACAACACATTGGGCGTGCGACTTCCTCGAGCGGGCGCCCTGCGTAATTTCGACGTTCACTCGTTTGTACTACAACCAATTGAACCAACAATTGCGCATGCCCAATATGTGGGAGACCTTAACCTGTAAGAATGCTATACATGTTTTTAAACTACAACAGTGTTTTACGTTGCATAAACATGTTACGAGTAAATACCTTTCCATACGACGCGACGTTATCATCTTTAATACCTCACATGGCATAAAGAAAATAAACACTATTATTCAGTCACCTTTTCTATGCCTTCAAACTTTAAACTACGCACAAAGGTACTGTATTCAGTAAATCAGCCACTTCGCTGCTTAATATTGCGACAAGTATTGTGAATATAAAATACCCACAAATAGTTTTTTCGAGTCTGGGTGCCCTTTGTGTCCGTTGATCAAATGTTTGTAACGTCTAGCGGGAGTTATTTTTTTAAATGAGACTAAAATGTAGAAATACATTACAGAACAATAAATGTTTATGACTATCATTCATAATCACCTGCCACTACTGATGCAAAGGCCTGTCTATGATTATAATTAATTAATTTCTAGTAAAAACGTTGCCTTTTGCAAACAGATTTTTAATCTATAATATTCTAAAAGGCTTTTCCAGTAGTTGTACATCTGCGTTGTCCCGATGTGATCGATGTCCACAAATTAGTCGCGACACCCGCCGCGCTCATACCGCCGATTTTTCACGCCCAACTTTTAAAAGGTTTCGCCTTGCTTTGCATTTATCATTTGTTATGTGTTTCTGTCCAAATGATATGTATTAAAGTCCGTTGCTTAGAAAGTTGTTTTGGAGGATTTATTTTATGTATTCAAATGAAAATTTATATATGCGAGCCTAATTTCTTACCGAAACTTAAATGGATCAAGATTATAGTGTATCAATTTGTATTTTATGTGCTATAGATTACGGTACAAACGTTTCTGTGGTTCTTAAATATTTTTGTATCAAATAGTCTTTCGGACGTAATTAAATTGCTAGTTGAATTCATGGTAGAAAGAAAATAACACTACCTTGCATCGAACCTATAGTATAAACAGTTAGAAAACGTTGGGACTACAGGATTTATTCTTAGGGTGAATTACTATATTAAAAATGTGTATGTGATCACAAGTTTATCTACAAAAGTTCAAAAGCCCCCTCATAAAATTTCTCATCGAAAAGCTTAAACATTACTTCAATTTTATGGCTAATTGCTTAATACTATAGGACAGCTTGTAGGTAATCTAGCAAGTAAATCTCTCAGTAATGTGTACTGTAATTAATGGTTACGGCGTCTTTGCGGCTTCGTACGGGCTCTAATATTAACTTCTAGATATCATGTAGATATGTAGTACATGAACTTAGGCATTATAGTAACCATTATTTATTCTGCGATAGGTGTGCAAATTGTAATGATACTTTAGTTATAAGATCGAAAAATTACTATTACTAGTTAACTGAGCTTGGCGATAACTTTATTTGGAAAAGTTAATAAGCCCACCTAGTCGTTTGATAATTGCTTAATTAATACACAGGCAATCGATCAGTAGGTCTCGAGTTTGTGTTTGAGGCTGGTAAGAAACTATTTGCTCTTTTAAGAGAAGTATTCTGCTACTTCAAGCATATTCTAAGAAAATGTATGGATTTAAAGAGAGATGTAATGAACAACATTATCACTGCATGTTTTACTTCGAAACGATATCCATAACTAACAGAAATCGGGTCGGAGTAATAGACCGCTGGCCCATGTACAAAAATGGATGGGTCATATGAACCACCAGGTGACGTATATAGGACGATATAAGAGCATAACATAATAAGATTCAGCACTATGCTATCACTATTAAGCTGTCCAACTAAGTGCTGGTGAGGATTCAAAAGTGCAGGTAGAGTGAGTACATTTTGGTCATATATTTTTGTACGGCATTTTTACCATCGATAGATCCATGAAAAATAATAAGAAAGCGCGCAATGCCGTACAAAAATGGTGCGCCACAAAGTCGGTAATTATTTTTTATTTTCTGACAATTTCCAGGGTAAATTTGGTCATTTGATTCTGTACGGCATCAGTTTCATACTGTTTTAATACAGCTTCTAATGCATTATTCCGCAACGCCGTACAAAAAAAATGCGACAAGGGGAAAATATCGAGGGTTGCAACCCTCTCTCTTTCCGTGGTCCGGGGGGTGATTTGAAAAAGTACGGCTTCGATTCCAAAACATTATCTAGCACTCAAAAGTACTATGAAAAATAATGCCGTCAAAAAATATTGTTCATGTGAATGTATATTAATAATTATTCTAATTTCATGGTTTAGTTGATTTAAAAAGCTGTAAAATCATTTGATTCTGTACGGCAACTCTTTTTTTAACATGATATTGTTAAATACAATTGTTATATTGTAATGCCATTCAAAAGAAACTGTTCTAAACAAAATTATAGAGAAATGCAAAAACTGAAATTTCTTAAATTATTGCAAAAGTTTAAATATTCATAGATTAATAATATATAGCAATTTTCTACATGTTTCCTTTGTTTTAAATAGTATTAAGATAAATAAAATTAGGAAAAAATTGTGCCGTACATTTTAATGCAGACCATATATTTTAGGCTGATGAAAATGAAGCTACCATTTTATGGGTGTAGTACCTTATAGCTATCTGATAGGTACTCTACGGTATTAACATATTTTTGAAGAGATCAATTGATAATATGATAAAATCATTATGACGTCTAACTGAAGGGAAAGGGTGTATATAATATCCAAGAGTTGAAGCTGTAAATCCCAGTATCAACAGTTTTGTCAACTATGTATGTGTGAGCGAGCGCAAACGAACACCTTACTCGGGTCCAAGCCGAGTACATCCGAATAACACGACTAATTAGCACACAGTACAGTATAGGCAGGTGTAGATAATTCATTGATTAAGATATATGCCTACAAATGCTAAACGTCGTAACAGAACGTCGCTCCGTAAGCGATATGCAGGGTTTAAAAAGACACTTAACAAAAACTGAAACCTCATATTGTACCAATCAATACAAATATTTTTTTACTTTGGCACCATACCTGGGAAATTACTCGTCCAGGAGATATTGAAGGTCAAAATAACTATGGAATTTTTGTAGTTAGGTACAAAATGGATGCAATGATGAAAAATGAGAATGAGAGATGGAAAAATATTTGACCAAAATATACTCAGTCTACCTGCACTTTTAAATCCTCACCAGCACTCAGTTGGACAGCTTACAAGTGACGGCATGGTGCTGAATCTTACTATTTTATGGTCTTATATCGTCCTATATACGTCACCTGGTGGTTCATATGACCCATCCATTTTTGTACATGGGCCAGCGGTCTAACTTTTTATACCTTAGTATATATTACCATACATTTTTTGTTTTGTTATGTTTGCACGTTGTGTGTTTGCAAAATTTGAATCAATGAGACAACAATTTGTGAGTCACAGTGGCTGTCTCATATCGGGACCGACCACATAACAGCTTACACAGTTCTAAACGGTCTGGTGACCGCTTAAAACACTACGCCAGGGCTATAGTCATATATAGTAATATTCTCGACGTCCATATGTGCAGTCAAACATTCTGGACTGTCTCTACGTATATATTTTCATCCGTTTACACAGCATATTTACGGAAGTTGGACTAACAGCGAGATTTCGGCGGACTCGTGGGGACCGCTAAAATACGGACGTTTGCAACGCTAACTCACGTTCACGGCTATAAATTTTCTCACAAAATATCACAAAAAGCCGAAAATTATGAAATGAGATAGTCCAGGAATAAGACATACCAACTAGTATACTACAAACACCATGGAACAAAAGAGCATGACTAAAAGAACTACGGATTTAGATTGTTAGAAAAGCCGTACATAATCGTGTTCAATAAACAGGGCGACGGGTAATTCGACTTATTCTTTGAAATAAATCGACTAGGAGTGCAAAATAAACGCTTACGCCTTTTAATGTCTGAAACGGTTTATAAAAAAACATAAGAGCTCGATATTTCAAAATTCGTTTGTTTTGGACTTCTAGTTGACAGGATTCAATAACCTCAAATACGGATACTTCAATGAAAACTCACCATATTACTTGTCACCCCATATATTTATCTTTCATTACGAATATTGCTGACCAATGTTAAAAAACCAAACAGCAGGTACTTACTTACCACATTTTTGCGGCACACAATGTAGAGTAAAGCAAATTCAAAGAAAATTCCATCACATTCATAAACCCCTTCACACTAAGCTGAAATATGAACATTCTCAAAATTAAAATCTATAGAACATTCTTAAATCCGTTCACACTGAACCGATTTTTTTATATTCTTAAACCAATGACCCACCTTCAAAAGTGAGGGCAAACATTCCATCAGTCATCGCCGTGGGACATACCTCAACATGAATTAACAAGCAGAGACATACGCAAAGGGACGTCTTTGATACCGTTTTGAAGCTTAAAGTGCGGTTCCACTGCAAACTTATAAGCGCATATTACGCTGGCTTTTTGTTTGGAGATCATTTTCACTTTCGAGGTAAATAAGGCAACTTTACAACGATAAGGTTTCAATTTAAATCAAAGAAGGGATGTTATGTACACTTTAGTATATTATGATAATATCTTAGTCGTCTTCTTCTTTTGCCTGCCCTATTCCCATATTACTTGGGGTAGGCGCAGAATGTCTTTCGCTTCCATTCTCTCCTATCAGCCGTCATCTGATTACAATATGATAATATCTTAGTATTTTCTTTTTATTATAAAATTTTGATCCCATTCACACTTGTTTCAATATATTATGCTTAATACGGACATTTGTCCTAAGTACTCTACTAACGGCCATTTTCAATATTCGAACTATAGATAGATCTGTAGATTTTAGATACGTGTTTGACATGTTTTGTATGGAGCTTATGTCAAAAACTGTCAAAAACGAATCTAAAATCTACAGATCTTTCTATAATTCAAATATTGAATTCCGCAGTAAGTATCTATTGAAAACTACAGTACAGATGCAAATTGTTACATAGATATTCTTAGTAAAATAATAAGCCCACCAAAACATTGTCATGTAAAATGTTGCCAAGACCAGTGCATATGACCCTGTGAAAATCATATCAGATATAATGTAGAGCCAAGCTTCTGAATCTACACGGCCTAACTTCACAAACTCTACATTTCAGTCAAAATGTATGGCTTGGCCGTTTCGTTGGTTCTGTGGGTCTAATAATTGTAACCAAAGTAGTAAATCTAAAACGTAGAGCATAATTTGGCATGCTAAAGTTATTACCAAACGCTATGCCTATGCTAATACTGGTCGTATCATATCCTAAACAAACAAATCACTTCACTATATTTGAACTAAACCCCATCAACGCTATTAGGTTGGTATAAAACGTAGTTCAATGTGCCAACAACAAACACATTTCATCAATAAATGGTGTCAATATTTGATAACAAAGTCGGTAAAATAACTTTATTTATAGACTCATCTCCTGTATCTCCGAAGGGGTAGGCAGAGGTGTAATATTACACCCACATTTCGCCATGAATTTTTAGGTCCAACGTAATAAGAGGCGAGCCTATTGCCGTACCAGGCACATAACCAGACTCCGTGCTGCTACTGACGGAAAAACCCAATAACACTTTGCCCGACCCGGGAATCGAACCCGAGACCTCCCAATCCCACGCGCACATTTATGCCGCGAGACCAACGAGGCAGTCAAAATAACTTTATTTATTATGAAACCGTCTATCGGCTACTTATTTACAGTCAAGTGTAATCCTAACTGTTTTTCAAAGCGAGTGAGTCGTTTTCAAAACACATAAACCGCTATATGAAAGCTGATTCGATATAAGAGTACTTATGACGAAATGTAACAAGGTATATAGTTTATAGTTTTCTTCGTCTTAAATATACAGTATCCTTTTGTACAAAGACTTACATGGATACGCACGAAAGCCCAAATGAACGTAGTAACCTAAGATACCTTTGTTTTAAAACCGAATATAATAGAGATAAACTTAGACTAATGTGTCAATATATAATACTAGCTTTTGCCCGCGGCTTTGCACGCGTTAAATTCGGAGTAACACAAATCTACTTTCAGTCTTGATTTGTGTGAAGACACTCCTGATTATTCTTAAGACTTCTGAAACTCTGTAGAGGGCAAAGTGGCTGGGTCAGGAAAGGAACACAATAACATCACCTTGCATACAGTCAAATGCCAAAGCCATGTTCCAATCCATGTCCAATATATTATATCTATAAACACTTTCGCATTTACAATATTAGTAGAGAAAATCGTTTCAGCTGTTTAAGCGTAGTATATAATTATTAGTTTATATATGCAAACAATGTAATCACCGTGCACAATATGACATTATATATGATGTGTCAGTGACAGATCTACGATAGCACATGCGCACTCAATTATTATAGCGCATGCGTTCTTACTTCCAAGAGGTAAATTGTGCCGAACAAACTTTTAGCCTCCCTAAAATCCCTCCCAGTTTAATTTTTGCATCTTCTGGTAGCCTATGTCCGTCTCCATGGTCCAGTATATCAATATATCAAATTTCAACAAAATCGGTTCAGCCGTTTTAGCGTGACAACGGAACAGACATACATACACACTTTCGAATTTATAATATTAGTAGGGAGTAGGGATGCTATTGACAAACAGAAGAACTTTAAAAAAAATACCATTTCTTTGATCAATTTTGTTGTCCTTCTCAACTCCCTTTGTATCTTTTCCTTTGTTAGATCTCTCTCTTGGTTAAACTGTCAGACTTCCACTATTTCCGCTTTTCTATCTTTTTCTTTCAAGTCCCAATCTTCTTCAACTCACTCTCTCCATAATATTTTTTTGGGTTGATCAAATATTACACATTGAAATGAAACTACAGTTTTCCGATTTTATCGCTATGTATTGGTTTGATAAAGAATTACATTTAAACCAAATGATTTAGAAACTACTTACATTATTTTATTACTATCCAACGTTCCCATTTAATTCCACGTTTCGTTGGGATCATGGTCATGGTAAACTGAGGTGATATTTGTCTTTGTCTTGAGTGTAGAAGTTATCCCAAAGTACCCGAACGTTGTTCAATTATTTGTGTTACTATTTTCGCAGACGGATACCGTTACCTCAAGTGTACAAGAAAATATTAAAACTCATATTATTTGTACGTAAAGTATCATTTCCCCAAACAGGTTCCACTTTGACCTTAAACTAGCCATTCATAAACGAACAAGAAAAACGTTTCTGTGCAACTTCCTGACGTTGTGAGTCAGTGTAGCGAAGCGTTGTTAGCAGCCTGTCCGTCCCAAACGGGTGGGCGGACTGCTTCAATTTCTTGTAGCCCCTGTCAGCTAGTTAGCGTTGTAAGTCACAGGAGCGTAGCGATTTGATAGAAAAAAATAGATGAGTAGAAAAATGTACACACCGTTCCCTGGGTCAACTCTCAATTAGTTTTCCTTCTTAAAACTCTCATTCTCTCTTTCTTTCTCCGTCTTTATGTCTCTTTGTCTCAAGGCGGACTCTCAATCAACCTTTCTGTCTCTTTCTCTCGAGTCGCGCTCTCTTAACTTTCATTATATTTCTTTCTTTTCATTCATACTCTTTCTACCATGTCGACGATGATTTGGGAAAGAGTGCTTCCTGGCGTTGTGAGGCAGAGTTTAGCGAGGCGTTGTTAGCAGCCTGTCCATCCCAAACGGGTGGGCGGACTGCTTCAATTTCTTGTAGCCCCTGTCAGCTAGTTATCGTTGTAAGTTATCCGCCCAAATGAACTTAAGTGACTTTTGTCCCTTTGATTCAATATCCGTTGAGTGAACTCAAGTGACTTTTGTTCCTTTTTTTTCTATAATAATGTATGCAACTTTTTAGAGTGAGTAATTGCGGTGTTTTCAGTTTTGAAACTGTTCTCTCTACGGTGACTTACCTTGTTCTTTATTTAACAGCTAACTTCAAAACATTTCCTAGTTAAGAAACATTGCAACAGTAATGTAATGGTTTATTTAGATTAAATAAACCATTACACAAAACGTCAATTGTTCCCGTGCGGTACGCGTTACGGCGCGCGAAGTTAATGATAGCAGTTTATGTTATTTTGGGTTGTAAATGAGTATTTTTAACTAAATAACTTATTAAATGATAAATTAATAATATAGTCTAGGTGTATGTTAGCAAATTTTAAGCTAAGAGTAAGTATATTTATTTAAAACATACCAAGTATTTTTACCCCAAAAATGTTTACGCCGTCGGCAAAAAAATCGCGCTAATTGAACATTAATAAAATTATTTTAATTACTAAAAAGTGGTGTTTTTTTTATTTTATCGTATGTAGACCTTACCATACATACATACATATCGTCATGCCTTTTATCCCCGAAGGCAGGGTAGGCAGAGGTGTATTTCTACACCCACTTTTCGCCAGATATACTTTAGTCCCACGTAATAAGGGGCGAGCCTATTGCCGTAACGGGCACATTTCCAGACTCCGTGCTGCTACTGAGAATTTCGTGACAGAAAAACCCAATAACACTGTCCGACCCAGGAATCGAACCCGGTACCTCCCGATCCCACGCGCACATTTATGCCGCGAGACCAACGAGGCAGAGACCTTACCATTTCGTCGATAAAAGTCATAAAATACATATGTCACCGATTTACTTTTTAATATAAACGCGTTCAAAGTTAATATAAACGTGTTTTCAACGCTCGTCAATGTTTGACACTAAGTATAATAAATTAGTAACTAAATATCAACAAACACTTACTAACACTTGAAGGAGTCATTCATTAGCTTTAAGAAAAAAAATTACTTCAGAGCAGATTCATGTTATACGACTCGACAAAAAATTGTTTATGTTATCGCGCGGCGGCGGCCATTATAAGGTATCGGGTTTCACCGGGCGGCAAATTAAGATAACGGCGCATTCATCACAGCGGTTATAAAAGAGCAGCAATTTTATCTTTGTGTCCATTCTCTTCTTGTCTTTCTCTTTGTAAGTTTTCTCTCTTGCAACTCACAGTCTCTCTGTATTTATATCTCAAGCGGTACACTCCATCAATCTTGCAAGTCGCGCCCTTTTATTTAACATTTTCACCCTTTCTTTGCAGTCGTACTTTTCCCACCAAGTCTACAATGACTCATAATATCACAAAGCCCTAAACTTAAATATCGCATAAAGGAGATAATCCTGTAAAAGAGATTAAAAAACTAATAATAAATAGTGGGCTCGTATGACATCTATACGTCTGTAATATAGGCTAGGTATATAGCCAACAATTTGTTTACATCACGTAAAAGACATACACGTAACAGTGGCACTATAACATTTGTGGGCAAAGTATAGAGGCATACACCCTATTTTCAAAGGCTCAGTACACTCCATTAAGATGTAAGTGTTCTACAAGCATCCCTAGCGCGTACGACGGTAATCTTTAACATGCATACCGTCCTAGAAATTTCTTTATAATCTTGTATTATACAAAAAAATGTTAATCGCTTACCGCGTACACTAGAACAGCATTACAGTGGTACGGAAGTGAGGCGACGCGGCGCGGAAATTGGCCGACTCGGCCAATTAAAGCGATACACGACGAAGGTATTTTACAATTACCCACCTTTGTGACGCCAATTGAACCTACTGGAATATAGCTGTGACGCTTTTGAACTTTCTCGATTTGTACTGTGATATTTATTTTATTTATGTAACAATTGTAATGGAATGAGTCGTAAAACACCAAGAATGGTGTAACCTGGGTAAAAGTGGTAATATTTTATGTTTATTTAAAAAAATCGTTAGCTGTAACTATTAGTACAAGCTATGAAGTTTTTAAAGACAGACTGGATTATGATTCGCCGAAAACGACTCTGAGTATTAATGTTTTTGCGAACAATTTGCTAATTGAAAATTGAAAATTCAAGTTATAGCAACTATCCAAAAACTAAACGTTAGTTATTCGTACTAATTTCAGCTGACACGCTTTCATTAGAGATAGAGGTGCCACATAATTATACAGACGGAAGGACGGATAACGAAGTAATCATAGAAGGAACTCGATTTTCCTTTTAAGGCACGCAAACAAAAAAGTCTTTCCGATAAAATATATGTAAATTATTTTACAGAAATATTCTACAATACCTAGAATAATTTTCGATAACATTTCATATAATAATATAATGATCGCAAAGGAATGTTGTGCATGCATTGTGAACGTCGAAATTCAAATGACCGAAGTATTAGAATTCCAATTTAGAATTTTCATTACATCAAAACTATTATTAGTTTAGGTATCTATACTGAACTAAATGTATTTCAGTGAACTGCATTTAATTTCGTATTAGAATGTGGATGTAACACACATATTTTGGGCGAAATAAAGTTATTACTACGACTGCCTCGTTGGTCTCGCGGCATAAATGTGCGCGTGGGATTGGGAGGTCTCAGGTTCGATTCCTGGGTCGGGCAAAGTGTTATTGGGTTTTTCCGTTAGGAAATTCTCAGTAGCAGCACGGAATCTGGTAATGTGCCCGGTACGGCAATAGGCTGGCCCCCTATTACGTGGGACTAAAATAAATCTGGCGAAAATCTGGGTTTAGCAATATACCTCTGCCTACCTTTTCGGGGATATAGGCGTGAGACTATGTATGTATGTAAAGTTATTATCAGCGTCAACATCGTAGCGTTTTTAGTTATTTTTTTTTGGTATAATCCATTTTGATTAATTTGGATTTATATCTAATTATGTTATTCTACGGTCTGGATTATACACCTCAACAATATATGAGAATGGTTTTCAATTTGAACCAGAGTTCATATTTTTGAGGATGCTGACTCTCCTTAAGAAAATTCGCAATTTTTGGTCATTGAATCTTAGCTCCATCGGGCAGAATTCGAAACATTTACTTAATCACACAAAACAGCAATTACCTATGAGCAGTCAACCTCTTTCAAAATCTGTATCGTTCTACAGTATTTTTAAAAACCCTCGTCTCAGGCACGTATAAAAAATAAAGACCTCTTGATAATAAGTCATATTAGATACACAGTTTTGTTTTTAATTTACAAAACGCTAGCGATTGAAGAGTTTGGACCCTAAGTTTTGCTCTGAGGGTTAAAAATTCATAGACGGATGCTTCCTAAGTGAGCTGAATTTAAAATTAAAATGAAGTTGAACGATTTCAACACTATCTTGTTGGAAGTTTTACTGGAGGATAGATTTGGCTTGGTATATAAATATCTATTCAATGGTATTTATTTTATGCATGAAACTGAAATTAAACTACTCTTTACAAGATTTAATCGCGGTTAATATTGGATTTACAATTTTATTAAAGAAAAGTTATATTGCTCTAGATTGCTTTACGCAAGCCGTGGTCTTGGGCAGACTTTATATTTCCGTGGTATACCGCAAGAGCGCCAGAAAGCTTAGCAGTGACAGTAACGCTTATAACATCTTGAGATAATCTTATAATTGAACTACAAACAAAATAATATTTTTGAATTGGTTACGAAGAAACGCGTAAGTTGATGGTGTGACACCCATCAACTTACGCAACATTCTCCGATATCTTACCCAGCCAATACTTGTTTGTCAAATAAGTCGTATAGAAATGCAACAAGAAATAACAATGCAACCGCTCCATTCCCGAACAATGAAACTGCACCTGTAAAATTTTAGGAAAGAAATGGAAGAGTCGCAAGTATTATGTATGGCGACATGCCAAAAGCTAACTATGATATATTGTGGTACATGCTACTTGTACACAATTGTCACTAGTCGCCTGCCAAAACTCTAATAAGACGAAGGCTTCACGTATTACTAATACTAACTTCACTTTTAAGCTCTTTATCTGTTTTTTTTTTATCCCTCTTTCCTACCAAACTAAACAACAATTCTGTTTCGCGCAATATTTTTGCGCGAATATTCATGCAATTGACATTATCGTAACATTCGTAACATTTATGTATCTCCCAAAGTTGTATCCCGAGTGCAATTCAAATCAACAGCACTTACATCTGTAAGGCCGAAAGGCTGCTGATTAAACTACTATACTATACATGTAGTAAAAAACCTCTAGTAGATATAGTAGTAGTTTATGGCACAAATTTTGCTACACCAGGCAAACAAAATAATTAGACCAATTTTAATTATTTTGTGATCTTATGACAGTTATAAGCGTTGGATCAATTAGGATATTATGTAGGAGGAGCTATTAGATTGTTGAGACCTAACCAACCTTTCAAATATCACAAGAGAACTATTTTTAGGTCTATCTTACAACGTACTTTACTTAATATTTAAATAGTTTCGCGTTTATTAAGATCCCGAAGCAAAATAATCCGTCTTTAATCAAAATGAATCAAGTCATGCCAACTCAAAGGCCTTACAGATATATTTTGGAAACAAAAGGGCTGGAATTAAATAAGTGTTGTCGATACAAAGACAAATACTTGGGTATAAATCTAGTACTGTATCTATAGAGTAGTATAGCGGTATCAAGGCTGATGGATAGATTGAGCCATACTCAAATTACCACGATAAGTTTAAGTACTGGTTTTATTGTGGACTCTAATTAGATATTACTTTCTATGTTGTAGATATTTATGATAGTTTTGTTTGTAATGTATAGCATGCGGGCAAAGACAAAACTATTGGGCGCAAGAAATTGACATTTGGCATGTATGTTCCTTGAGGACCTTAGGTGTGGAATAAGAAGGGATTTCTTTAAACTCCCACAATATCGAGAAGAAGCGGTTAAATAAAAAAATGTGCGTAGCTGCGGGTATCCTTAAGTTTTTATACAATAACATCAAGCACTTATAGATGTCAATCAAGTGGACGATATCGGTAGTAAAATCACACCTGGAACCGGCATAATTATCTAAACCAATTGTCTCTATTTCTGATTACGAATATTTACATAGATTTGAAAAATACAAATCGAAACATAAGCACTCTACTAACACATAACGCTTAAATCAGTCAATCACTGTCCGTGCAATCATACTTTAACCCAAAATTTCATTTATTCCCCTGTCATATTACTCCCATATCTAAGAAGATCTCACTGAACCTCTTTTGATACTAATCAACACAGAAGTACTAAGCTCCGTATAGGAACAAAGCACAAAAACATGTACAAAAATCCTTTTTTTCGTCCCAAAATCCCAAGTTATCTACACCCTACAGGCTATCTAGCTAAAACATTTCAAGCGCAATATTAAGCTCTCGTAAAACGACGCAAAATCTTGCGAGTAGAAGGACTCATTGCTATGTATCAACTCAAGAGACCTAGCATGGGTTAATATGACAAAATAGAATATGATGTAGGTAGTTATGTAGTAGTATATAATTTATATCATTCATCTTGTGCTGTAAATGAGCACTCTATTTTTTGTTTCATAAATTGAGTTCAACGAATTGTAATTTACAAATTCTGTAAAAATATCTAAAATGCACAAAACTTAAAAATAATTATTGCTTTTGGACCAGAATATGTTCATCGATTACGTGGGACGTTAGTTTACCTTTTAAGGTAATAATACTGAAACGTTGAAGGTATACTCGTAGAAGAGAATCTTCGTACAAAACATTACTGCTAGAAATAGTACTAATAGTATTTTCCTAGTTAGGAAAGTTTAATAAGATCAATATGCGAGGTAAATATAATTAACATTCGTCTTTAATGCAGAAATCCAAACTTCGACATTGAACAATACGTTTTAATATTATTTGCCTTTTAATTCACATAACACTGACGTTATGTTTAAAATAGGTTAACTACTTTATAATCAAATTGTAGTCAAATGCTCTCCTTGAAGAAACGTAACGTAATAACAGCGAAAAAAAACACCGGTTGCGTTAATATCTAACCGTGTTATCCGTTAAAGTACTACACTATTGTATCTATTTACTTCACTACCCAAAACAGCTCCGTTTTCTAGAAGTAATTCTCAAAAATTTAAAGTCACGCTACACACTCACACTTTGTGTAAAATTGCCTTCACTAGTCTTGTCACGTAACCCCGTGTTATATCCCAAAATACCCTCATTGTTATGTATCAGATAGGTGTTTCATATCCCCGATCCGCACGTATCTATCACTCAAGAGCTCGACTCGAGGGTTCAGATTGAAAATTCAAAGCATTTATCTTTTAATTCACGTGCCACTCAAGCTGGGATGTCGGGGATGTTTAGATATTTGCGAATCCGTGACCGAATTACGGTACGAATAAGATTTCAGAAAGTTTATTTATGATATTTTACTAAAGCCCAATTTAGGGCAATATATCTTTTTTAATAAATGTGTGCGTATGTATGTCTATGGAGGTATATACATGCTTATAAAGCAGTATTTATATGGCCGATGAGTATTGCAATGAAACGATCGCTAAATCCGTAAAAACAAGTCCGTTTATTAGCAAGATAATTAAAATACTAATGTGCCGTAGGCACAAAGCTGTTGTTGTAACTGTTTCTCTATTTTGTAAGGTATACTAAACATAATTATGTGGCATAAACTTGAAAGAAGAATAGATAAAATATTCTTTATAATATTGTTCACCAGAAAACAAGACAAAGGATTTCCAAAATTTATTAATGGTACAAACGGCGACTTGCTTCGCATTTATGTACTTGAACAGGCATTCAGGGAAACCCCTGTAAGAAAAACGAAATAACCTCAATTTTACTACTGGTTTTTCCCACAACGTGATTCGAGTCAGGAATCGACAATCGATACCACTGCAGGCACACAATTTTTAAATATTCATTCAACTATTATGCGTTTATTGTTATCTCTTTTCAGAGTACAAACGCATTTTAAACGTTTTTGTCACGATTGCGTACCAATATTTAGAAACCGGGTATCAATCGCGTAATAATGTAATAAACAGTTCTATTTGTTTCGATGTTTTAGATTACACCAGCTCTGGTCATAATAGAATAAAATTGTTCATCTTTATTTTTCATTATTAAGTGACTGAAACTATTGACATTAAAATTAGTTTGTGTAAAAATCGCGAATGTTTCAAAAAGCGTTTGTTTGTGTCCGCAGGATTAGACCAGTGTGTGGCGAGTGGGAATGCTATTCTTTATATTTTGCTTGAATCCTTTTTATGATATATTTACACTTGCGGGTCGCAGGCGTAGCACTTTTACCCATTCTATCGCAATAAAATAATTAATGCGATTCACATTACAACTGTCTCAAGGAGTTGATATTTATTAGCTTCATGTGGAACACAAAAGAAGCTGTGCTTTGACGCAGCCTATTGTCAATGATTGCAGAATAATTTGAATCTATTCGATGGCTCATGTGAACTTCCCAATGTAATAGCTTTTCACTGTTTGTATACACCCGTCGCAATATGCTATGTTATCATTAATTGGTCACTCTTTATCAAAAATGTCCAGCTTTTAAAACTAGTATTATTCTATAAAATTTGTTGCTAATTCATCTATTACAAATTACTTTTTAACATCTTAATCTTATTTGTAATAGTGTAAATAACTTTAAATGTTAACCTGATCAAGATTTTTCTCATAAAATATCATTGACTTTCGTAAGCTTGCGATTCAATACATAAATTGATTCTATTTTCATTCGAAGGGGTGTTTGACTCTGCCTCTAAGATTTACCAGCTTAAAATATGAAATGAAATAATAAGAGAATTGCTGAGTGCATTCTATTCATTCTCTTGAGACGGGGTGTTCTGCTTTTCACCATCGATCTAGCATTAATACATTGGTGTTGATTGAGATCGCAAAGTATAGTAAATAAATAACACTTTCTTGACTAAAGTGTGACTGCTTTCTGGATGAATCTCTTGATATTATCTTTTTAGTTCAACGATTCCTTTACTTACTCCTTCGTTTATCTATCTATAAATAGCACGCATGATAGTACCTTAAGAGGTCGCCTCGCCATCTAGCACTAGGCCAAGTGTCGTGAGTCCATTACTAAATACCTCTTTCTATCTGTAGACTAAATTATTATAAAATACCCAGCGAAACATGTTATATTTCCAATAGCGGGAGATGTCTTAAAAAAAAGAAGTTCTTTTACTGATGACATTAAAAGAGATCCGACCTCGAACTATCAAAGTTTGCTTAGTAGTTTACTATAAACGCAAGTTTTTTTTTGTATGGATCGCCTGGCGTCACCTGGTACGTAAAACGCCCACTCTAGGTGGCAAATCCTCTCCTTAAATTAGAGAAATATCACATTCATTCACCGTTAATTCTTGCCTGACTAAGTTCCCAAAAGAAATAAAACAAACCAAAATAGTTAGTAAAAGACAATCAATTACCTGAGCGACCTTAAAAGTTTTTTGGAAGTTCTGATATAAAAAATTATTCGAAAGTTCTTAGCGGAACAAACCAATTCGGTCCGTTGCGCCCGCGTAAAATATTGACGGCTAGCACGAGGTAGGAATATCGTCTATTTGACTAGTAATTTTATAATACAAGACCTTCATCGGCTTTTTGAAGTCCCCTACTGAATACGTGCCTCTTCTAATTTGCGTCACGATAACAGTGTGAGGCAATACGAAGATTTAGCAGCTACATCCGCACTTTTTTGCTGATCCCATGGGAATGGGAAACCCTAACTTTGTGCACTTACGCTTACCAAAGAAAAAACATATAAAATTCCAGCTTCTTGCGACCAGTAGTTTTGGCTGTACGTGAGAAAGTCAGTAACGGAAGAGTTTTACATATATTGATGATTGACTGATTATTAATTTGTGTTTATAAAATATTGTATAGGATTATTACTAGAAATGTATTTTCAGGAATTGGTAACTTTGAATTCTCAGTCAACTTTCTGTTTCGAAGTTTAATTAAGTAAGTCAAGTGTTAAACCTCAGCTGATGTATTTGGAATGTACGTTTTTATGTTACGTTAACTGACCGAAAGTGTAATTTAAATGTTTTGTTTGTAAAGTTCCAATAATAAAGCGACATATTGTTTTGTTTGTTTTTTAAAAGATAACTCCTGCACTAGGAAAAAATCCTGTGTCGCGACGGGACTTTACAGATATACAACCAACGGACACAACGAACACCCCAATGGACATAAGCCTGCGCATATGACATTCTGCCGAGTTGAGCTAAGTAAACCTCTTACGAGACAAAATAAGGAACAGATATCTAACGTTCAAGCTCATAACGTACTTGACTTATCGGTCGTAATCGGAAAAATTAAGCAACGCCTGTACAGGTCACCACTTGTATGGGCTCGTGGCCTTAACATCAGAGTGTTATCAAGCATTGTACGGCACGTAAAGTTGTATGTCGAAGGTCTAAACACTTTGACACCAGAGGTCACCAATTCACACGAAAAAGGGAATAACAAAATTCTGAGACGGCTATATTATTTTTATAGCCAGTCAAACCGCAGCGATATAATCCTCCTAAAAATAAAACATAAACTCGAATAAATAAACAATGGAAGCACATAGCCAATTCTTCTAATCTTCCTTGTTTAACACAAAGCGTTGGCATCCTTCTCAAAGTTCACAACCTCTACAATTACAGTAAGGGCCGGTACTACTGACCGCGCAGTCGTTACCAACCGTGTTAATATCTCGACCTTATCCCTCCGTTTCTCAACGATGTCTTTTTTATTTTTTTCTCTTGTACAACTTTTCTAGTTATCTGCCGAGCTCTTGCAAATTACGTGAAGAAAAAAACTCTCAGTTGTGTTTGTGTACTGGCTGGATGGATTTGATAAATGTAAAATATGAAGGAAATAAGTCGCCTTTTATATTTTAAAATACTTTTCCTGTGCAGGAATAAATTTTGTATCCTTTGACGTAAATTTTAGTTGACATACCTAAAGTGTTTTCGGTTGCTGAATTTGTTGAGATCAAACCTACAACTTTCCGTCGCCGGTCAACGCCGAGTTGACCATACAGCATTTCGCTATATGGCCGCCTCACTAAATTGTTGTGTCACAATCACAATTAAAAAGCATTGTAAACTGTAAGTCAATAGGTGAATTGGCCCACTATACCACGTCACCCAGACGGATTGGTATAGGTTTTGTGTCGAGTTTTCCGTCTCTTCGCAAATATGCTATTATTTATTATGGTATTGTATATATTACTTATAGTATATAGTACGCTATATACTTACTGTTCTTCTTTTTTGCCTGCTCTGTTTCCATATTACTTGGGATCGGCGCAGAATGTCTTCCTCTTCCATACTCTTCTATCAGACGTAATCTGATTATTAACTCCCTTTTCATTCATGTCATCCTTCACACAATCCATGCACCTTTGTTTTGGCCTCTTCCTCTGGCCTTAATCCCTCAACTCTCATATTCATCACCTTTCCAGCCACATACATATAGTAAAAGATAATATGTCACCTCTTAAGATACGCACGGAGTGGACAAGCGAGTGACACGTTGCATTTATTAGAAACTAGCTGACCCAGCGAACTTCGTACCGCATAACCGTCGATTCTTTCATTTTCTTTTTTTTGATTTTCATATTTTTCTCTCCTTTAGAACCATCCTCGTACTTCTTATTATAAAAAAATAATTAGCGAAATCGGTTCAGCTGCTCTCGGGATTTACGCTTAACAACACATTGAGCGATTAATTTTTATGTTGTAGATTAAATGCTTGTTCTAAATGACGCAACAAATTAGGCGCACGTATGATTTCAGAGTACCTACTTCACTCTTAAATGTATCAATACATTTCATTAAGCTTAACGCAATCTTTCCATTACATTAAAAGGTCATCCGAATGTCACCGACGCTATTAAAACCTAAAATATGTTATATTTTAATGCTCTTTCAAAACCACATTATCTGATTCTCATAATGTTTTTGTCCATTCATTCCAATGAGTTACGTATTTAAATTTAATGAAAGGTTTTACTCAAAAGACCTGGGACTAGCTTTGCGGTCGTTAAAAGGTGGTTTGGTTTTTGGGTTTGGTACTTTTTGTGATTATTGTATTCAAATTTTGTATAAACAGGGCTAAATAGGGTTAAGTAGTGGTAAATGGAAAAACAGCCAGTTAATGAAAGAAATTTGTTTAAATGTTTTACTAAAGTGTTTGTTTCAAAAAGTGATAGTTTTTATGTAGCAGTCTTGTAAATGAACTGGAATAATGGCTACCAAAACTCAAAGACACTCTTTGTAAATATGTCATATTTAAGTATTGAATTAGCTCTTAGAGCTCAGCCTACTTATTGATTCTCTTTGGGTGGACATCAGGTGATGCAACTTATGTTACATACAATAATTACATATACGTACTACTAAAAGTAAAATTATTATCAGACCATTTATCGATTTTGATGAAATTTGCACTATTATGAATCGACGTTTATCAAATTCGGGATATATTTTAGAATTATTAATATCTTTTGTAGTTTTATTTTCAATTTTGTGCAATTTCGGTATTACTACCAAATCGATCATGCAGATCGATGGCCGAAGCAACATAGCTATGAGCATTTGTGTAAGAGTTTCAGGAGCTGGTTGTAGGTTGAAGTTTCGACTTAAATGTTAATAAATGCGAAACTGAATTATTCGGGTCAAAAATGAAAAATATATTCTCTACGCCCATTCTCAGTCGCAACGCAGTAAACAGTTCCAATACAATATTTATTTCATTAGAACCATAAAGTATTTGACAATCGCCGTAAACATTTTCCTTTTCATCAACAGACCATTATCCGACTTAAAAAATAAAGCCAGCCTACGACGTCCATTTCCTCGGCACTGTAAAGTTTAATACAATTAAGTAAAATTAAATGAAGTTAAATTTGTTTTCTCGGAACAGTACTAAGTACTTTCACATCAAAAGCGAACGTTAACAGAATTATTGAAGTTTTGGTAAGAAATTAATATTTATCGTAAAGAACAAGTTTATATTTCAAATTTTACATTTGAAAATATGAGCTGACTTTGCCTGACTACTTTTTGATATTTAAATACAAACGCTTACCCATGGTTCGACCCACGTGAGTCTCGGTTAATGCGATTAAAGGATATTCCTGTAAAGGTTTATCAAAATCTATTCAGTAGATTTTGCGTGAAAAAATTACAAACATTCATTCATCCTCACAAAATTTTACGTCTATAAAAATAGTAGTAGGATATGATAGGATTCGATAACTTCTGTTAACAAAAATAAACTTCAACAACCATGCGTATGGTGATGGATTAAGAATATTTATTGTCACTACCCCCATCTCATTCCGTGAGTGTGGTAAGAGGCGACTGAAGAATTTATTTTTGTATAACTGAAGAAAATACACAAAGTAATAGCATCTTTGCAAAGAGACGGAAAACTCGACATCAAAAACTTTACTAAATCCTCCTATTGACATAATGTAAGTTTGAGCCCAGCAGTGGACTGCGAAATGCTGTAAATGATGAAACTTCAACAGTCTGCTTTCGTACAAGTTTATTTTACGCGTGTTAATCACGTTTATCAACTAGTTAAAAGTATAAATACTTATGTCTTCTTGCAGTACCTAGTATATTCCTATGAGCCTGCATAATTATACTCTAGGTACAAATGCCATCAGTTCAGCTCCAGCATTGGTATAGGATCTTAAATAAATAACAACTTATTAGCGTATTATGGTAATAATTCGTATTGTATGTTGGTTATAATATTATGTTGTATACCCGATTTTTGTTTTTGTAATGTGGTTGTGCATGTACATGTTTATCTTACCTTGTTTATGGTTTTTTAGATAGTAAGCTTAAACAATTGCATAGTTAGGATTTTAAGCTTGTTTAAAAATACAGTGCAGTAGTTGTATGGCTCTGGCACTGGCAGAGTTGGATGGCAAGGAAGATCAGTACTGAGATGGTCCGTTGTGACCTTCGCAGTGTTTGCTGATTGCCAGCCGCAATTGTGACACACGACGTATAGTTCATTACTTTTGTTGTTACATTTTGTTTATATAATATATTAATTAGAATATTAGAATACGTGGCAAAGCACGTGGTGCCACGTTACAATAATCATGACTTTAATGACAACTGACATGTCAATGTAGCTGACAGTTAACAGTTACGTATCTGTCATACGTTTTATTTTTGCTTTGCCAATTAGCTTAAGAACTTTTATATATTTTTTTTATTTTCATTTTAGGTTAAGCAAAACTGTACTTATTGTGACTGTGCGGCGTGTTTTACAATAAAAGCATTTTTCTTTCTTCTTTCTTTTTCTTTCAAAGTTTCTCGACTTACAACGGTCATAGGTGGCGGGATGCACTGACGGCGACACCTTGACCGTTGTTAGCTGATCAAAACTTTGGCATTTACACCGTCAATAAGTTGATATAGGTGATTAACACTCGCTAAATAACTTGTATGATGTATACAAATTGCGAATGTTTAAAATAAAAAAGTCTGCTTTCGGTATTAAAAAAAAATTGAGTCATGTATTTTATTATCTACTAGCTGACCCAGCGAACTCCGTATCGCCTTTTTAAGAGTTTTATTTAATTCCCTTTTTTCCAAGCCCCTTTTCCAAAGTTACCATTGACTTAGCGCTTAATCTCTTATCATTTCAGTGTCTATAAATGATGAAAAAACAAACATAGATTTTTATATAATATTGAATTCCCCATTCCTTAAAATATCGGAGACGATACCCATATCGACTTTAAAAAAAATCCCGTCCGCCATCTTTGATTTCCTATCCGCCATCTTTAATCACGAAATAGATGTTGTATTTGGATTCACCATCCCTTAAATCATCAGAGACGACACCCATATTGATTTTTTAAATTTTTTCTCTCCGCCATCTTTGATTTCCCATCCACCGTCTTGAATCACGAAATAGATGTTGTATTTGGAGTCCCCGTCCCTTTAAACATCGGAGACGATACCCATATTGATATTTTAAATTTCCTATCCGCCGGGTGACTTTGATCACGAAATAGATGGTGTTTTTGAATTCCCCGTTCCTTAAAATATCGGAGACGATACCCATATCGACTTTAAAAAAAATCCCGTCCGCCATCTTTGATTTCCTATCCGCCATCTTTGATCACAAAAAAGATGTTGTATTTTGATTCTCCATCCCTTAATTCATCAGACACGATACCCATATTGATTTTTTACATTTTTCCATCCGCCATCTTTGATTTCCCATCCACCATCTTGAATCACGAAATAGATGTTGTATTTGGATTCCCCATCCCTTTAAATACCGGAGACGATACCCATATTGATTTTTTAAAATTTTCCCATCCGCCATCTTTGATTTCCCATCCACCATCTTGAATCACGTAACAGATGTTGTATTTGGATTCCCCATCTCTTTGAACATCGCAGACGATACCAATATTGACTTTTTTTTTTATTTCCCATCCGCCATCTTTGATTTCCCATGCGCCATCTTTGATTTCCCATGCGCCATCTTTGATCACGAAATAGATGTTGTATTTCGCTTCCCCACCCCTTAAAATATCGAAGGCGATACCCATATTGATTTTTAAAACTTTCTCATCCGCCATCTTTGATTTCCCGTCCGCCATCTTGGATCACTAAATAAATTTCATATTATTAATCAGCGTCCCGAAAATCTCAAAAACGATACCCATATAGATCGTATCCTATTCGTTTAGCCTTTTTTTGCCTTTGACCCAACCCTCCCCCTTCTCGTTTGACCATTTTATTATTTTTGTCTGGCCCCTAAAAGTTGTGGCGAAATTTTATATAGCCTATTGCCTTTCGGAATAATTGGGCTATCATAGGCAATAACAATTTTTAAAATCCGACTGCTAGTTCCTGAGATTAGCCGACATTATCTTTTAGCCTTTTTAGCCTTTTGCCCGGCCCCAAAGGGTCGAAGCGTATGTTATATAGCCTATAGCCTTTCGGAATAACTGGGCTATCGTATACAAAAAGAATTTTTCAGATCCGACCGGTAGTTCCTGAGATTAGCGCGTTCAAACAAACAAACAAACAAACAAACTCTTCCGCTTTATTATATTAGGATAGATTTGCATCGTATCGAACTGATGGACTTACTCGATTGGATTTAAAATTTTTATAACATTCACTAGATTCGAGTTGATTACGTCCTTTATAAATAAATCAGTAAGCTTATTATGAATTTATCGTTGTAGAAATATTGAATACATGTAATGAATAATGATTTGAAATCTGATACCATGACATAGGTTGTTTTCAATTTATTTGTGGCATATTTTCGAGTTTTACTTATGATACTCGTAAATTATATCTTGGATATCGGCTGTTATGAAAATCTTTGACAGTCGTTATATGGAGTCAGTACCTACAAATAAACTGACACTAGTCTTAACCATGGACTATCCCTTTGGGTTTCGGAGGTCAGACAAGCAGTCACTCTGTGGAAAAGCTAATATTCAGTCAAAGTTCGGTTAGACTAGAAAGCGGACCGCGGGTCCTAAGCTGACGCCAGGAGGATGATGACTCGTAAATTATAAAACTAATGGGGGCAGAAGACAACTGGTGACCAGCGAAGAAGTGAACTAAACTTTCGAAGTCATTAAAGGTTTTTTAGATGTATATTACATAATTATAGAGACCTTATTGGATAGCATGGGCATGCTAATTTATCAGCGTTTTCCACCATTCATTTTGATATAATTATCATTATCATCATCTTCTGAGCCTTATGTGGGTTGTGTCCAAGACTTTTATTTTAGTATTTCCACAAAGCGACTGCCGTCTGATATTCGCAACTCAATGGTTTCGATCGGTATTCCATGGCTTAGATCAGCGTCAGCATATTCAAGGATACTTTGATTCCCCTTTCTTCACCTTTGTGTGAAACGATAGCTGCTAAAACACACTTCAACTTGTCTTCTCGTTGAAATCAAACTACGATTTATGGATTCTATCGAGATATAGTGTCTAGGTGCTAATGATAATAATATTACATTTAAACCGAACGTAACAAAAACAAACTGTAGTTACTAGATAGTAACTACATTTTGTTTTTTATTATTACTAGCTGACGTTTCAGGTTCTTTACAGGAACCGTGGTCACGGCAGACGTGGACCGACTTCTCCTATCATAAACAGCGTCATTCTACATATCTATCTCACAAATAACCCAAGACGCGTCGATTTAAAGCGTGTTAACAACACCAAGTGTCAGTAGAGAGACCGGGAAGCAGCAGGCGTTCAGCAGTCAATCCCAGGTCGGATTATACACGACGCAAATGTGGCGTCATGCGTGACGCGCACATTCGGTTAAGTATAGACGTATCAAACACGTCTATAGATAACTGAATCTCAGTGATAATGATCAGGTTAAGTGTGCAACGAACTTTAACTGGTGGGATAGATATAGTTTGATAGCTATAGACCAACGCAGAGTCAAGATTTTATGGCTTTTTTGTGGCTATTTGTTGTGTCAATTCTATGAGCAGTCGTTCATCATCATACAGCTCGTATACAGGCGAGACATAGACCACTCCTATTTAGCTTCAAGGAGAATTTAGCCTTCTATACATTGACATTATTTTTACTAGTTTAACGATGCTTCTATATCACACTGGGAATATTCGTGGGTATAAATGTCGATGTTGAGTTTATAGTCTTTTGCTTCCTGTATTTTCCATAATCGTCCCTGACGACCCTCATGGAATAAAATGCGATAGTGACACTTTATATTTATTTTTGTGTCATATTATATTATGATAGCTATAAAGCTATCCTGCATCAACCTTACAGCCTTCGACAAAGCTAAGCGATGAAGTGAATCTTTACTATTTCGCAAACGATAGGTACAAAAATAATCTCTAATCTCGTCGTCACAAGATTATGATTTAAAAGATTTTCTTAAGAGATTTTGGAAAAGAAAAATGATAAATCTTTTTTTTAACTTGACCCTTTAAAAATGCTAAAGTAACTTACAATTATAAATTTGAATCCTTACAACATAATAGCTCCTTACTCCGAAAGTAGGACACCTGAAACCAATAGTGTTGTTATCAGCATCAAGCGACTCAGAAACAAGCCCGGGAGGCGGCCAGTCAATCCGGTGTCGGATTATAAGGATGTAGATGTGTGACGTCACTCGATACGCCCCAGGTGCCAATATACGTAAAGCAGCTGAAACTAAGGGCTAAAGCACATATGATACTTATTTATTTATTTATTAATAGGACAACTTACAAAACATACAGTTAGAAAAGGATTTTGACAAGTTTTGTTGAGTGGCTCAAGCAATAGTGCTGTTTCAATTACAAGTTGCCACGGCATGCATTACAATTCACAAGGTATTAGAACAAACAAGGTTATTGGATATTTTTATATGACAAACTTTAACTAATTTAATATTAATATTAAGTAGTTAAGACTAAGGCTCGAAACACATCATATACATTGTCAAATATTTAGTGTCGGTTGTATAGTATAAACAATAATTATACCTGTAATTGTACAATGTATCGCGGAAACAACATAACTGTAGGTACGCGGAATGTCTGAAAAAGCAACCCAACGCAATAAAAAATACAAAAGGAAAAGAAAATAAGATAGTCTAAACTAATATCATCTAAACTAGACTATATTAGTATTATAAAGCTAAATATATTGTTTGTTTTTTTTTTAAATTCCTTCACCTCTTGATAGCAGCGGTGTCTACGAATGCTATAGGCCATATATGCACCACGGGCGAAGCCGGGGCGAACCGCTAGTAATATTATAATTATTTTATGTTAAATTTAGAGAATTGTTTTTAACACTGTTTTGTATTTTACAAGACTGTGCGTGAATAAGTCACAGTCTTTGATAACCGAGATGGTGTTGTAGGCATTTTGTAGTCAGTTTATAGGAGAATTAAGGCCCAGGTTGCTGTGTGCGCGTTGAGGGGCGAAGAGATGAAAACTATTTTTTCGCGGCAATTTGAAAGGAGAATTGAACCGTCACTTTGTTACTAATTGTGGACAGTCAACTACATTATTAATTTATTTATACAGCAATATTTGATCAAAAAAATTCTTTTGTTTTTAAGACTGTTCATTTTATAAAATTTTAGGCGGCCATTATAAGATGAGAGTTGTTTTGCCTTTTGACTTTGGTACGCAAGGTAGTAAACAAAACGCTTTTGTACACGCTCTACCGTATTACTATGAACTTCGTAATGTGGTGACCATACGGAAATGCAATATTCGAGACCTGACCTTACTATGCTATTATAGATATTTATTTTAGTTGATGCACTTTTAAAATCCTTGCAATTTCTTACTACAAATCCTAGAAGTTTTTACCCTTTTGAAGTTATATTGTTAATGTGTGTATCAAATCTTGTCACATGTCGAGTTGTAATTAACGGATTTATCTCTGAGCCTTTTATGGCATCCTCGGGTGTACCGCAGGGATCCCACCTCGGTCCTACGTTCTTCAATATATTCATCAGCGATATTCCTCATGCTTTCACAGTTCCCTTAGCTACTTGTACGCTGATGACCTAAAAATCGCTAAAACAATCAATTCAGTCACCGACTTCAATATTCTTCAAGATGACATAAATCGCCTCGTGAAATGGTGTTCCGACAACAAAATTACCCTAAATAGTGATAAATGCTATCATATGCACTTCTCTAGAAAAAAAAAACATTCCTACAATACTACTTATTCTATACTGGACTATAAAAATAAATTAATTGATACATACAAAGATGTAACGCCTAAATCTTTGTATGTATCAATTAATTTTATTCATCATCTTATTGACAAAATGACCTCAAAATCAATTTGACGAAAATACATTACATACAATTTAAAAATTATAAACAAATTCCTGCTAAATTAAATATAACAATTGAAGATGTTGACATTAAAGAAAGGAGCAATATAAAATTTTTAGGACTGACCTTGGACGAACACTGTAACTGGAAGTTGCACATGGACAATATATGTAGCAGGTTGAATAAATTTGTATATGCATTGCGACAGTTAAAAAGGGCTACAAATGAATCGGTTGCTCTTACTGCTTACCTATCATGGACACGTTGGGTCGATATTAAGATATGGCCTTTTAAGGTGGGGAAACTTAACTAACATAAATAGAGCTTTTATACTACAAAAAAAATGTGTTAGGTCTATTTGCAGTGTTCCTACACTGCAAATAGGTCCTCTCTTTAACCTTTCAAGTACCGCGCCCTCTAAAACGTCAATTTGGCTATACGACCGCGCCGTACGACATCATCGCGCGCGCGGTACTAGACATTGAATGTTATCGCTCTGAGAGGTCTTTGTTTATGTTTTCAAGAGCTCGAGTTATGATTTCTTGAAACCCACTTATATAGCCAATATTAAAAAAATATAATAATAACATTTGAGTGTATATTTAGTTTTGTATAGCTCTCTGTTTTGAACGGATCTTAGAATACCGGTTCTATCGACAATTGTAGCGTATTATAATCAAAAATAAAATAAATTTTTGTTTATTTTTGTATTTTTATATTCTGTATAATATGGATTTTCCAATTAAAACTAAAAATATGCATGTATCCATTATAATAATTCCCCCTTTTCAATAGCAAACATTTGCTAAAATTCACAGTTTCGCGCGCATTGAAATGAAATGTCCTTTTACTTTTTAATTTGACATCAAATTGGATCAGAAGAAGGTTTCATAGCTGTCTATGATTCGTAAAAATGCAATGCCATTTGAAATAATTGATAAAATGTACTAGGCCAGTGTAAAAAACGTCATAGATTGAAGGACGGAATCTGGACATGAATTCATGTCGTCGGTAAACAAGGGGACTTTTTTGTAGGACATGAATTCATGTCCTCGGTCGTCGAAAGGTTAAGACCTGTAGGCCACTTTTCATAAGATTGGGTGTACTGACTTTGGTTTCCATGTACATATTAGAAACAGGTTTGTTTGTAAGAAATAAAAGCAACTTATTTACTAAAACTAGTGTAAATTGTAAATATCAGCCGAGAGATCCAACAAAATTAAAATGGGAAATGAGCAAAACAAAATTACATAGTAGCAACAGCTTCATGATGATAATAAAAATCTACAACCAAATACCAAAATTCATCAGGGAACTACCTACTATCACGCAATTTAAAATAAATTTAATAAAGTGGCTCATAGATAAAAGTTTCTACACAATCAAGGAATTCTTAGACTACAAATGAATAAATAAGTAATTAATATCTTACATACATATTTAAGAAATAAATAATTAAGCTGTTAAATATTAAAAATTAGGTAATTCATATTTAGTAATATCTCGTTACAATTTTTGACATTAATATTTTGACATTATATTTTAACATTATTCATTATTATTATTATTATTGAATAATGTTATGACATAATTTATACGGATAAAAATATAAGAAATATTGTTATATAATTAAAATTAAATGTTAACATGTCCTTACATGTAAGATAAATATGATTATAAACTTATCCCTACAATATTCGTATGCCTGATAGAGGTGAAATGTGAACTGTAAAAAATATGAACATCTATTATGTACCATTTCAATCGAATAAAGTCATTTCATTTCATTTCAACAAGTGAAACCAATATAACGCGATAAAATCCGTAAACTGTAGTTTAATTCCCATGTATACCCTTCGATTAAGGGTACTTCTAACCTGTCCTTTTTAGAATGTCTTCAATCTGGTCCACCTATGTCTTCCCCTTCCTCCAGACTCATTCACACTTGCCTTAAATATCTGCTTGGTCAGTTTTTCGTCATCCATCCTCACCATGTGTCCAAACCATCAAAGCATACCTTTCTCGATTGTTGTCACTACATCTTCTTTTACCCCTCAACATTCTCTTATCACCCAATTCTATACTCTGTCGAGACACACCACATATACTTCTCAGTGCTCTCATTTCTACAGCATTAAATCTGCTTTCATGTCTCTTCTGCCATACCCAATTTTCACTAACACACATAAGTGTAGGCACTAAACCCCCCCACACACAGCCAAACATGCGTTTTTGGACACATTTTGAGTGATCTATTTTTATTTTCGTAGTATTTAGCATACATATAATGAAAATTATAACGCCTTAATAAATCCTACTTCTTCTTCTTTTCGAGTCGATGGTATAGAGATCAAAATATAGCATCAGCCCAGTGTGTGGCCACAGCAACTGTATTGTCGGTGGCTTGGTGTAAATCGACCTCCGAGCATCTGTGCGGGCATTTGGGACACTCCAGCAGGTGGCTCATGGTTTGTTCTGGGATGCCACATTCGCACTGCGTTTTGGCCGGATCGATTATACCCCATTTGGCTAGGTTATATCCAACCTGGCTTCGTAATCGATTCAGGGATCTCCATATGGGCCATTGCAGATCGCCACCGGGGGGTAGGTGTTCATTGGCATCAACATAATTGGTGAGGGGTGGGACTGTCTCATGCCACATTTTTTTCCTTACGTTAGCTGGTTGGTCTTTGCTAGCCTCAGTAGATCGAAAAAGCTTTTGCGGCTTTTTAGTCTGCTACGGGGCAGTTTATGGTCGTGCAATGGATGCCGGGGGTCCTCCACCTGGCGGCGTTTCTCGACTATGCAGGCCACTTCTCGGCGAACCGCGGGTGGGGCAATGCCTGCCAGGGGGTAAAGTTTATTTAATGGTGTTGGTTTATAAATCCTACTAATGAACGAGAAATAAGAGATCAACTTAAACTTATATTACATACTTATTATGATCGAGTTAATTTATCCTTGGAGCATTAGATAAGGGCTACTACAGAACTCTACAGTGTGTATCGATGACCAGGCCAGGTTTATTTTTTAAATAAAAGTGAAATATCTTCTATTTATTTAATCATATCGTATCCATCGCTATACAAACGCAAAGCAAATATTACCCAATAATTATATCATAAATCTCTGTCTCATAAACATGTAGATTGGGATTTCAGTGAGTTATGTGGCAAACCAAAGGTCAAAACAGGGCCTTTAGCGATTCTAGACCCTTAAAATCAATCCCTAGTTTATAAAGGTCAGTGCTCGGACGAAAACCGTTCCTAATTCGCTTGGGAATTCAACCTCAAAATGAAGAGTGACGTGAAACGTAGGTAAAGAAACAAAAATACTGCCTTTTATGTTTTACCACAAAACTTTTGCAAATAATACGATATTATATTATTATTCGGGTATTATTATGGGAGTTCTTCACGTCTCTTTTACAAGACTTCTGTTTTTGTGTCCTAGAGCTAAAAGACACTTTAATTTTGCATAATGGTGTTTTTTTGATTGATAATACAATGGCATGCTTTTAGAACGAAATGAGAATTCCAACTTTATTGTAGCACATGGACGTAAGCATAAAATAACAATTATTTTGGTAAGAGATACAGCTACCCTCTGTTTTTCCTCCCAGCTGTAGTCAATGACTTGAATGTGTACCTAAATACGTAATATTTGTATCCATATTATTGTAATCCATGTTTGGTTTTCTCTACACTGGACGAAGTGTTATGAAGCGCTCTCAAATATTGCACCATAATAAGATTAAAAGTGCTTTATCACACCACAGTAAAATAAACTCCTAAGACGAAAAAAGCTAACCAACACGCACCGTAAAAGCAATAATACACGCCCATAATAAACCCTCTTTGTTCTATCAATAAACACAGTCACAGTTCAAGACAAATGAAGCCTAACCACATTCGTCATGCATCAGTTTTGGCCCTTAAGCCAAATCACTGCTTTGATCTTAGCAAACTCTTCGAACATGGCACAATAGCCGCCTATTAACTGAAACGCGTAGAAGCGTAGCTACGACAAATCCGTTTGAGGCCTTCTGAGAAGTAACATTACCTTTGGAGAAACTAATTTCAGCAGATTAACGATGTAAAGAGGTTGCTGCAAGGATTTTCTGACGGCTTGAAATTGGGATGGATTCTTTGGAATGTTTCTGGAATATTCTCTAAAGCAAAGTCTACAAACTCAGCGAGAGTAATACAGTAACTGGCGTCAAAGCCATCACCGACGGCCATTTCTAATCGCCACGGTTACAACATGTCATCTAAATAACAGCATGATAGTGGGAAACAATACATCCAACATCGACATAGGTAAGTAATACATACATACAAAGACTCACGCCTATTTCCCGGAGGGGTAGGCAGAGACTACGGAACGCCATTTGCAACGATCCTAACATATTTCTATTGCTTCATTCATTCCCATCAGATTCCTCATGCATGCTCTTCTGTTCAAGGTACTTCTAACCTGTCCTATTTTTAGGGCGACTCCAATCTGGTCAGAGAACGTCCGCCTATATAAGTGATATATTAATTATTATGGTTTGAAGATATTTACGTACGAAAAGCATTTTTGCTAAATGTTAAGCAAGAAGCGACAAGTTATCGTTTCAGACAAAATAAACAGAAATCTTTACCTAGACGAGCCATATAGCCAGCTAGCAGAATATTAGTACTACAAAAATAAAAATACATTTCTACGTACTCAACAGAACGACCTACAATGACCCCGAACCATAACAACACGGACCACCTTTAATATTGGTCTGGCAATCCTCGCCACCTTTAATCAATAAGGTAGCGACCTTTTTCGAGTTGACTCCATATGGCCCTTGTAATGGCAAGAGCGGGGCGTTATGCGCACTAAACAGTAATATGGGCATATGACTGACCTTATATTACTGATAAGGAGGATGGGCAGGTTATTGTGGGTATTTAGGTATGGATATATGGGTATATATGGGTTAATGTTAATGAGTCGTTATTATGTTGCCACTTCACTTGGTTACACTATTTGTGTGAAAGTTTATAACTTTTAAAAGACTTATTTGTTTTAGTCACAAATGATATCACTGAACTATTGGGTACTACAAAACATATTAACATTATTTTTACACACTATTTATTAAGTTCTTGATACATAAAATTATTTATAAATACAGAGTTATTGTTTAGATCTCAAGTGACAGTTGGTTTCTGGTTAAACATATGTACTTAATACGTCGATCGTGACATAAAAGATACCTACATAATTGTCATGTCTACATACTATGTACCCACTCATACTACGTTAACACGTACGTCTATTATAAAACGTTCACGTATGAATCGTTTTGTCTGATACTAATCAATTTGATGGTGTCTCTACTTTGAGGACGTCTCAGTGTAACTTCGGTGTTATTATTCCTTGGAATTAATTAGGAAAGGAAAGATTGCGACGAACCGATCGGTATCTTCCGTAGGAGTAGGATACAATTACTGGCAGGATGAGACGTAGACAAAATAACAATAAATCAACTTACAACTTGTTGAATATTTTAGAGAGCTAAGTTTAATGATTGTGAATAATGAATAAATAGTTCGCTATGCCATTGAGCTTGGCAAATGTCCATGATAATAATAATATATATGTGTTCATGAATCTTGTTGTGTATGTGTTTAATAGGGTTTATTATTAGCACGAAATTATTATCAAATGATAATTCACAGACAATACTTATACTTACTTATTTTCTTTTCCAATATAATATTCTTATATACTTATTTTCTTTTCTTCGTGACTTTTGAATGCCTGGCGTCGCTGTTGAGCATGTCAGTGAAAGACATCGCAAATGTTTCTGGTATGGCTTCATGTGCCCACCATATCACAATAGAATAGTTATGTAAATGCCACTCAAGTGGTCAGCCATCCAAATGAAATCTTTTTAAACGTTCCTTAGCTTAGCCAACACAAATTTCCGTCAAGTCGTATTATGTGATAAACGATACCACACAAGAATGGTCAGTTATTTTCAGTTTACAGCGCGATTTTTTTTTAAAGACTATTGACTTTGCATCCTAATATTGGCAATTATTTATATTTAAATACTAGCTTATTATGAAAATAATTAGCTAAGTTTATATTCTATTTCACATAGTTGACATAAAGAACTTCTGCCTAGCCTATTGGCAAAATTGCGTCACAAATTAATCAGATAGTAGAAAGGGATACCGGTATCTATAAATATTTATATGTTTGCTTGAACGCCTATGAGTGGAGTAATCCTGTAACACGTCTCGCCTAAGGCGATACTAAGACACAACTTACAGTATTTGATGGTATGAGAAGTTTCTGGGTCTTCGAAATTTGGTAAGTTTAATATATTGTAAGATAAACACGCCGAGGTCAGGCTGATCAACATATTGACTGTATTTATGTACTTAATACGTTCTAATAGTTGTGCTATATCTGAAGATATAAAGTGATTGCGTTACTGACTGACTGACAGACGACGCACAGCCGAAACTACTGGGCGCAATAAGCTGTGGAATGTATGTTCTTTGGAGTTTTTCGAAATTACTACAAGATCGTGAAAACCGATTAAATTAAAATGTGCGATTATACTTAACTGACGTCTGATAGGAAGGAGTAAAATGTACATACAATATGTGTGCATTTAGAAGTTCACAAGTGGTTTATCAGTTATATTGTTTGGGTTAGACGACTTTATATGCGTTGGATATCATCATTCTTTTATTTTTCTGTTGTTTTAAAAAAGACAACACCCGCACGACTAAATCCTATGTTGCGGGGGACTTTCCAAACAGACAACTAACGGATACAATGAACACCCAGACTTCTATCAACAATTTATGAATCAGACAAAGTGCTGTCTCGTGTGGGAACCGAATACCCAACACAGCGCATTGTCAAGTGGGCCGCTAAACTACTACGACCACCGTGCAATCAATCAAGAGCTGCTACATTTACTATGATCCTATACACAAACAAAAATTCACCACTTTATTTATCGAAATTGTCTGGTTTAGCAAAAAACATTAAGTCACGGAAACTAATAATTTATTGTTGCTAAGTGGAAGATAATCGCATTTCCTTGAATGCTCCCCCTTATTGATTCAGCATTAATACTTAACGAAAGTTTTCCCCTTAGCTCTAAATGAGTAACTAAGAATTAGGACTGCTATGGAACTGGACTGAATGATCACAGAGCCGTTTTGTAGATTATGGATGACAGAGTAACAAACATCCATCCATACTCACAAACCTTCGAATTTATGGTTTTATTTATTATTAGCTTTATACACTTAGCGTATATAGGTGGACTTAATGCATTAGGCATTTTCTCCCAGTCTAGCTTAGAGTGGTGCAGAGTTTAATAGTAGGTGTATTCTAAAGGTTGAGTTTGACTTACCTATATACCCTTGTCTTAAAACAATACCTAGTAGTGTCCATCCTGAGTTCGAGAGGAAGGTCATTCCAGAGAAGAATAGTTTGGATTGGAAAAGAAGAGTGGATGGAAGAAGATCTATATGAGAAGGACAAAGAAGGAGAAGGTTATTAGATGAGCGAAGCTTACGATTGTGGTTGCTACTTAAGTACTGACAGTAGGAACTTAAATATTCGGGAGTATTGGGAGACATGAGAATAGAATAGAGAGTAGTGAGAGCAAACAGACTGCATCTTTGACGAATAGGAAGCCACTTCAACTGGGAACGATAAGTTGACACGTGGTCATACTTGCGAAGATTGAAAATAAATATAATGCAGTTATTGAGAAGACGGTCAAGTTTGTTAAGAAGATCTGCATTCAGGATGACCTGAATATAATAAAACCTGTTACTATGAGTAACATTCATCACCATAGTCGATCAAGGAAAATACCAGAGTTTGCACAAGCATTGTCTTAGTTTTGAGTGGAAGGTCGATTGATAGCACGTAGAGTACCAGTAATTTTTTTGCTGGTTTGAATGACTTGGTTTCGCCAGCTCAACGTGCAGTCTAAATGTAACCCAAGGTTTTTGACAACTGGGTGCATTTCTATGATGTTACTGTAATAGACTAGTGATGGTAAAGTTGAGAGGTGTAATCTTTTAATAGCCCATTGACTACCAATTATGATTGCTTGGCATTTACTGGGGTTTACGGACAAACCAAATTTGTCTGACCAGCTCTGTATGGCACTTAGATCCCTGTTAACCTCGTGAATTGCTGTTGAGACGCCCTCTCTGTTGAGGACGTCTCGAAGATACGCCGATGACTAGCAGATATACTCTCAGGCATCTGTATACCTGAGAGTATACCTGCAAGTCATCGGCATACAGATGATAAGCGCATTGAAGATTGTGAGTTAGGAGATTAATAAACACAGAAAATAACAAAGGAGAAAGAACACCGCCTTGAGGAACACCTGAGCCATTGTCACAACACTACACATTTTTAGTATATATATATTTTTATAGCCTCACTCCTTTATCTCCGAAGGGTAGGCAGAGGTGTAATATTACACACACATTGCGCCATGAACATTTAGGTCCCACGTGATAGGGGGCGAGCCTATTGCCGTTACCGGGCACATCACAAGACACCGTGCTGCTACTGAGAATTCGGAAAAACCCAGTATCACTTTTGTCCGACCCGGGAATCGAACCCGTGACCTCCGATCAGCAGTCGCATACACTATCCACTGGACCACGGAGGCAGTCTAGTACTTTTAGTAAGATAAGAATAAAGACATCTACTATTTTATAAGGATTTATTTGCACTTGCAAGTGATTCCAGATTAATCAACTTTGAATACATTTAGAACCTTTTGCTTGATGGGAAACATAACACAACGTAACCATTTACTTTTTGTGCAAAATCTCCTACTTGTTTTAATGTTCAGCGCAGTGTTCGTTTAAACTACTGCGTAAATACAGAAGTTGAATATTGAAGGATTGATGACACGGCCATCGGCTCGTCAAGCTGAGTCCTACTTACTGCCGCTCGGCTTTACTAATCGGTGAGCTAAATTAGCGACATTGGATCACCAAACGATTACTTCAAAGCATTCTATACCATTCTATATAAAAAATAAATATTCAATGTATTACATAATGTCCTCAAACAACACCTAAACCTTAATGCATAACAAGCAATGCACACAGTACTTAACAATAGTTTCATATTATTATCAGCTATGTTATGCTTATTTCGTAGGCACGTTCGCCCCCTGCGATTTGTCCTGGCTTGCCGGCACTGTGATTAGCTCTGCAGTTCTGTCCTCAAGGGACGACATTATAATATAAAATAGAAGTTACAACCAGTACTGTTTGTAACAGGAGGTATAGAGCGGAACAAGAATTCTTCTTTCTCTTAGCGTTATCCCAGTTTCAGTCTGGGGTCCGCTTTCTAGTCTAACCGGATTTGGCTGAATATTAGCTTTTCCACGGAGCGAATGCCTGTCTGACCTCCACAACCCGAAGGGATAGCGATATTCCATGGTATAGACTAGTGTCAGTTTATTTAGAAGGTACTGACGCCCTGTAACGACTGTCAAAGATCTTCATGACAACCGGGACCGACGGCTTAGCGTGCTCTCCGAGGCACGGGACAAGCGATAATTAACAATTTAATACGCACATAACTCCGAAAAGTCATTGGTGCTCGCCGTGGATTCGAACCTGATACCCTCTGCATGGCAGTCTGTTGGTATATCCACTCGGCTATCGCTGCCAGCAGAGCAGAACAACAGCAGCCATATTATTGTTCCGCAGAGCGGAACAAGAATATGGTGATCAATTAAAAGTTGTAAGTACTCTAAGTACATTTAATACACAGTGCGTATACAATGTATATTAAATGTACTTAGAGTATATGTTTAATACACAATTACACAGTGTGATAGTTATGGTTGATTAGCCGAGATATATAGAATTTATTTTTGGTTATTTCAATTGTTATCGAATGGCGTAATATGGATTATGGATTCTTTATTATTTGATATAGAAGAGCGATGTTTTATGAACCTTTAACACTAATGCTACTGCTACACCTGCGTTAGCGTTAATGGCAATGGCCAACTACGCGTTAAAAAAGCGCGTTAGCCACTAGTAATTTCACGCGTTAAAACGTTGGCCACATCTACGTAGCGCTTAAATTAACGCGCTAATTGACGCGCTAAGACGCAGGTGTAGCAGGAGCATTAGAAACATCACTTCCAGTGGTGAGAGATGTTTTTAATTCTCAGAAAAACGAAAGGAAATCATTAACGTTATGTATACTGCATAAGTTCTACACTGTATATTACTATACGCAGAGACAGATAAACATAATTATTGAATTTAACCCTACTGCGAAGATACCACGGGAACAAATACAGTATTTGGTTGCAGTAATTATATTCGCCTTCTGCCTTCTTCTCTCAATATGAATTTGTTTTTTAAGCTTCTCAAAGGAAATAACAAAAACAAGGAAACAAATAATTCATATTCAATTCCTGGCTACTAACAGATAATAATCGTATTTCCTTGTCTCCCCTATATCTTAGGGTGCACATATATACAAATACATGCTTAAGAACCAGCATGTGACTAAAACGGCTCACAGATAAGAAATGCAAATCCTCTTACAAATACGTAGGCGTGTTATCTACGCACAATTTGAGGGGCGCCTAATGCAAAAACACCGCGGAAGAGGCAATCGTATAGAACTGTGTGGTATGAATTATGAGGCAATTGAATATGGTATGTGTTCGGTAGTTGCTAGTGTGTATACAGAGGCAAGGTATTGACATGGTCTCTGTTTCAGATGGATTTCGCTGAAACTAGGATGGTACTGATAGTTTTTGTCAAAAGAACATGATATCGCTTGAACAAACATGTACCACTATTAAAAATACAATATGTATGTATGTATGTATTAAAAATATCCATGACATACAACTCGACCTAACACAATGATTGCATTGTTTAGCCAAATGACAATACCTCATATTTGTATGAAGAAATTTTTAGTAGGTACTATCAGTGAGTCTAAGAACTGCACGACAAAGGAGTCACGCCTCTACATGAAACTTCAACAAAAGCCTGCGTGAAGTTTTAATATCGTACAGCTTGACTTATTCCTTAAAATGCCTTTTCATTAAGTAGTAACTTTTGAACATATCACGTTTCAAACAAACAGTCATCCACTTAGCGAAACTCATTAAAATTCTCCCCATACGAATTCGAATATAACATACGTTTAGCTATACGTTAAGCTATACTTTATTATGTCTGTCAGTGTTTCGGACAGCCATTGAATGTTGATGACGCTTGCCAAAGGCTCTATGTAATTGGGTTACTGTTGTAGCTTGCAGTCAGATTAATTTTACGGAAACCCCTTATCAAATCCGAGATGTATAAGTCGATATGAGATGGCAAGTGGATAGATAACAGCTTGAGATAGGATTCAGTTATTGTTGGAACTATTATAATGGATAATGGCATATAAGGATTGGACTGTGATGTTGTACATGTGTAGATTGACATCTGTTTATACTTAGCGTGGAAGGCATAGGTAGCTACCAGAAACGCTTTATAGCTTTACATGGCCTGAGTGGCGCTCCCCACATGCGGACCACAGCCCCACTTCTATAGCCGTTACACGAATAAACAGTTTTGAGAAGGCCATTCCAGAAGCAAATATATTTTTGGACAAACCAAAAAAGGTGTCACTTTTTCTAAACAATAATTATTTTTAAGGTGGGACAATAATGTAATCCAATATTAATTATATATGTTGAATGATTTAGTACATTATAGAAATGATTTCAGTAAGTATCTGTGATTTCGTGTAATAATTATGATCTACCGTCTTGAAATTTTGGATTTCACGTGTGTAATTATAGTTTACTAGATGACGAAAATTTCTGCGTTCTAGTCCCATCCAGAGGTTCTGAAATAGGGGCATGAAAATGCGGCGAAATGGTTCCAGTAAATGATGGTACGGCAGTGTTGCTTCACGCTCGACTTGGCGGGGGCCCTGCCGTGCCCCCAGATAATTTTAGTGTATATTAAATACTGTATGCTTAGTATAGATATAAGTGATTTGGTATATACTGTATGCGTATATTTTCTGTTATGAAAAAATTGAAGGCGTATTGGTTTATGCTACTGTCCAGCGCCTTGACAGTGTATCCGGTGTTGTAGATGTAGTACACGAGACAACACTTTTTAATATTCACATAACTAATGGTTGTAAAACTTGAAAAGTTTTCTCCCTTCGAGATTAGGTGAATTTTCGAACAGTAGTGTTAAGCAATTCCTGGATTTATTCTTTAGGGTGGGGGTAGCCAATTTTGTTTTAAAGGAACCTAAATAACCCAAAAAAGAATAACTGACATGAATACAACAGAAGCAGCTGAATCAAAACTGTTTAGTTTCCTGTACGAACAACTTAGCCGTACAAAACAAAAATAAAACGACAATTACAAGAGCCCAGTACATTAGTGGATAAAGATTTAACTCGCTCAACTCTCTAATTCGTCCACTTAATATCACTAATTGTTTGATCGCCATCACCGCGGTGTCCATCAGCCGACAATTGATTCACTGCTGACCCAGTTCCGATAGTTCCGGTAATATTTTATTTAGTTTGTATTATTTATTTTTGTTTAGTTTGGCTTTGTGTTTCGTATGAGCTTTAGGGCTTCTTATATAAAGGCGTATTTATGTGAGTGTGTATCTTTTATATAATAGGCAGCAAACAAGTTGAAGTATCGCCTGATGGTAAGCTTATCGCCGCCCATGGACACAAGCAACACCAGAGGAGTCACAAGTGCGTTGCCACCCTTTGGGTTGGGAAAAGGGATAGGAGGAGTGGGATCAGGGAGAAGGAATAGGTGATGGAGCCTCCAGCGCTCTCACTCACCGAACGAAACACAACAGTTTAATCACTGATACTTTACGTCGATTTGCTGTGAGGGGTAATAATGTCCCAGTCGAGCCTTTCCAACTTATGCCGAAGTCAGCATGGCTCTACTACCTATAAAATAACTATATTGTATAAGAGATTATGATACAAAAGTACATAAAAGATTATGTCTAAATTGCATAAGCTCTGTGTCTACTTAAGAGCGTGTAATCGATTTTAGACGAAAACATGACGTTTTATGAGTTTTTCAAAGGTAATATCTTCACAACGCCACAAAATAATTATATATAAATTGCAGTTCTATAAGGAATAACTAATAATGAAGTGCACGTACTGAATAAAAAAAAACATTTAAATTATATTCTTATAAAACAAACGCAGTTTCTCCACAACGTTTTACGAAAACTTGCGTCAGAGCCAACTTTGAGTAAAATTTTAACTGTTTTAATTAAGATAACTACTTAGTTTTAAGCAACAATGTAATAGAATATATAGTGCTTAAGATGCAAACAGAGTCATATTTACTAAAATATCATGAATTTCTGCTTGACAACAGAATTAAATAAACACAAAATCGGCCAACTTTTACATATTTTATTTACTAGATTATGACATTAAATTGATTTTTAGACTTATATTATAGTAAAGTATGTAATACTTAAACTACAAGTTTTTTTTTTAAAGCCGTACACTTATTCATTTTATATGATTATTTTAAAAACTGCTATAAAACCGCGCGCTCGAGCTACCTACGCTCATTCCGCGGCGGGTCCTCCCAGAGAACGGACGTAACACTTTTTTCCGTCGGCACTACTTCGCTCGCGTCCGTATACGGATGGCGTTGACAATCTATAGCGCGACCTAACAATATTGATACTTTGGTGGGTTATAAAAACTCACCAAAGTACTTTTGTTTTTAATCCTACTAATATTATAAATGTGAAAGTTTGTGAAGATGTATGTATAGATGGATGGATGGATGGATGTTTGTTACTCTTTCACGCAAAAACTACTGAACGGATTTGGATGAAACTAGTAGAGTAATATAGTTTATAAATCAGAATAACACATAGGCTACAATTTATAACATTTTTGTATAATGTTGCCATAATATAATAAAAAGTATCAACTAAGTCGGCAAAAATCCTGAGCTCTGAAAGCTATTAAATGGAATTTTACCCCCTTCCTGATGACAGATTGATCTGATTTTTGGTATACACTCATATTGTCATCAAGATTTAAAAGATAATTTAAATGATTGTAAATTCAAGATGGCCGCCGATACAAAATGGTAGACTACATATTACTTCACAACAACCTTAATATGGGTATCAAATGAAAGAGCTTGATTGGTAGAATAGAGCTCACCATGAAAAATCTAAGATGGCCGCCGCCACAAAATGGCGGATTACTTATTTTCCACAAATACTTCAATATGGGTATCAAATGAAAGGACTTGATTCGTGGAATAGAGCTCACTATGAAAAATCCAAGATGGCCGCCGCGACAAAATGGTGGATTTCTTATTTTCCTCAAACACTTCAATATGGGTATCAAATGAAAGGGCTTGATTCGCAGAATAGAGCTCACTATGAAAAATCCAAGATGGCTGTCGCCGCAAAATGGCGGATTACATACTTTCCACAAATACCTCAATATGGGTATCGAATGAAAGGGTTTAATTGGTAGAATACGGCTCACTATAAAAAATCCAAGATGGCTGCCACCACAAAATGGCGGATTACACATTTTCCACAAATACCTCAATATGAGTATCAAATGATAGGGTTTGATTGGTAGAATACGGCTCACTATAAAAAATCCAAGATGGCTGCCACCACAAAATGGCGGATTACACATTTTCCACAAATACCTCAATATGAGTATCAAATGATAGGGTTTGATTGGTAGAATAGAGCTCACTATGAAAAATCCAAGATGGCCGCCGCGACGAAATGGCGGATTACTTATTTTCTACAAATTCTTCAATATGGGTATCAAATGAAAGGGCTTGATTTGTAGTATATAGCTCACTATGAAAAATCCAAGATAGCTGTCGCCGCAAAATGGTGGATTACATATTTTCCACAAATACCTCAATATGGGTATCAAATGAAAGGGTTTGCTTGGTAGAATAGAGCTCACTATGAAAAATTCAAGATGGCCGCCACCACAAAATGGCGGATTACCTATATTCCACAAATACCTCAATATGGATATCGAACGACAGGGCCTGATTGGTAGAAAAGGGATCACAATGAAAAGAGAATGAGAAGTATCAACTAACAACAAAAGTAAACACTTGAAAATAAAATTCATCATTATCATTATCATCAGCCTTTAACAGTCCACTGCTGGCCTAGGCCTCTCCTTTGAAAGGAGGAATTGGCCTACTATACCACGCTGGCCAAGCGGGTTGGTATAGGGTTTGTATCAAGTTTTCCTTCTCTTACAGTGCTGTTCTCTACATAATATGCTCCCTCTGTCGGCTCTTACGACACCCATGGGATGATATGGGGTGGTGACATTCCGTATTCTTAATCCGTCACCACGCGGACAAATAAAAATAAAATTAACTAAAAAAAATTGTTTTGGGCGTAGCATATCCCGAGTAAACATTATGATAGAAATTTCACTTGCCCAACTATTCTGTCTGGAGTCTGGTGATATGCCCTATTACGTTGGACCTAAAAATTCATGGCGAAATGTGGGTGTAATATTACACCTCTGCCTACCCCTTCGGGAATTACAGAACTTAGCCTATAATAATGTTTATGTAAACTATTATAAAAGTAATGAGCGTGTTTGTTTTCCCGGTGATTGATTAATGCTCAGTGTTTAAAAGATACAAGACAGAAAATATATTTTATCAAAACATAACCTATACTACAAAGTAGCGTAATCGAATAATTCTCTATATTTAATCATATCGAATCAAAGATATGTGTCAAAATGACAGCAAATGTTGAATACGTGTTACCTTATTCTCGTAATGTCACGATAGAGAAATCTCTATTCCTAACGCTCGACTTGCAAGATAGCAGTAGAGATCACAATGTCGATCGCTCAGCCGATGAAAATCGCTTATGCCTAATTCATAATATCGCCATAATTTTTAATGGACATTCTAATCACGATATTGATAATATAATGTAAATTAGAACATAGTTAGTGGAATATAGTTAGTGAAAGAAAGTTATAGGTAAATTTAAAATATAAAGATAACTAGCTTTCGCCCGCGGCTTCGCTTGAGTAAATTCGGAGTTCTCTAGTTATATTATATCATCTATATTCGAGGTAACACAAATCTCTTTTATTAGGCAGATACTATATAACTGCAAAAAGTATTACACATACAAATTACTTCGTACTAAGACCTAGTAGTACTCAAAATGTTATCCGGTATCAGTGACTTTTCGCTAGAGTGGACAATATGGCGACTGCGATTTGTCTGTCAGAACCATTACAATTTAACAAAATACTCGACAATCCGAATTTTGCGGCTATGTGGTCTCGACTCGAAATCTTTATTTTTTATGTTTTATTATTCAGCTAAAGTTTCGATCGATTCTACCGTACGCCTTGACGAAATTATTAATATAGATTTGACACTGCGATGGTAGCGCAACTCGTCGGTTTCAATGTGAAACATTATAAAATCAACAACTACTTACAAATTAAAAATTAACTAAAACATTTTCTAGTGGACTCAATTGTGAATCTAAATCACTCCAATTTTCCTTGAACACACACAAAACATTTCATCAAAATCGGTCCAGTTGCTTAGGAATTCAGTAACATACACACGTACACAAGAAATATATATATCATATAAATTGATAACGTTCTTTTTCACATTACGAAACTCCTTACTACAAAATTAATTTATCAAAATATTTATTTCATATCTTACAAAAATTATATTAATTTTATGAAAATATGTGCCCAAAGAGTGAAATATAATAGTTAAACTATAATGTTTTTATGGCTTCATTTTTTAAATTTATATTTTCTTTTCAAGATACGTTAAAACGCAAAGTTTTATTTATTTACTAGCTTTTGCCCGCGGCTTCGCGCGCGTTAAATTCGGGGTAACACATATCTACTTTCACTCCCAAGTTGTATGAAGACACTCCTGATTATCTAAAGAGTCAGAAGCTCTATAGAGTACAAAGTAACTCGGTCAATATCGGTTTATCAAAGCGATGTTTCAATACATGTCCAATATAATAATATATCTATAAACACTTTCGCATTTATAATTTTAATAGGTAGAGAAAATCGTTTCAGCCGTTTGAGCATAGTATATAATAATTAGTTTATATATGCGAACAATGTTATCACCGTGCACAACATATCAATATGTATGATGTGACAGTACATTGACAGTACTGACAGATAGCACATGCGCAGCACTTAATTATTCGCGCATGCGTTCTTAGTTCCAAGAGGAAAATTTCTGCCGTACAAACTTCTACCCTCCCTACAATCCCTCCCAGTTTAATTTTTGCAACTTATGGTAGCCTATGTCCGTTTCCATGGTCCAATATATCTCTATATTAAATTTAGCATGTAGGCACAGCCAAAGCTATTGAGTGCAAGAAATTGACATTCGGCATGTATGTTCCTTGAGGGTCCTCAAGGAACATACATGCCGAATGTCAATTGGGAATAAGAAGGAATTTCTTTAAATTCCCACGATATCGAGAAGAAATGGTTAAATAAAAAAATGTGCATTGCTGCGGGAATCCTTAAGTTTTTATACAATAACGTCAAGCACTTATAGATGTCGAACAAGTGGACGATATCGGTAGTAAAATCACACTTGGAACAGGCATAATTTTCGAAAGCAGTTTTTTCTATTGTCAACTTTAATTTAATTAATAATTAATATAATGTGTTATGACTTATGCCACATAACATAACTACACGTCTTTATCCCCAAAGGATTAGGCAGAGGTGTATTACATACCCACACTTCGCCAGTTATGTTTCGGTCTCAATGTAATAGGGGGCGAGCCTATTGCCATCTTATCGGGCACATTATGAAGCGAGCGATAATTAACATTTTTAATGCCACATTAAATAATTTACATACATTAGAATAATATATTATTATAACAAGACCAAAACACTCTACTACTACTTAAATCAATACACTCATAGTGCAACCATACTTTGACCCAAAATTTCATTTATCTCCCTGTCACATTACTCGTGCATCTAAGAAGATCTCACTGAACCTCTTTTGATGTTAATCAACGCAGAAGTGCTAAGCTTTGTATAGGAACAGAGCACAAAAGCATGTATAAAAAACCTTTTGTTCGTACCAAAATCCCAAGTAATCTACACCATACAGGCTATCTAGCTAAAACATTTCGAGCGGAATATTAAGCTCTCGTAAAACGAAGCAAAATCTTGCGAGTGAAAGGCCTTATTGCTATGTATCAACTCATGAGACCAAGCACGGGTTAACATGACAATATTTTTTTTTATGGTCTCACGCCTTTTACCCCAAGGGGTAGGCAGGGGTGTAATGTTACACCCCTATTTCGCCATGAATTTTTGGTCCCACGTAATAGGGGGCAAGCCTATTGCCGTTACCGGGCACATCACCAGACTCCGTGCTGCTACTGAAAATAGGCTTGTGTCCTAAAATGTAATGGTGGACGGTGACGGCGGCTGCCACTGTGGATGAGAAGGTGTGAGATGAGAGTGTGAGGTGAGATGCCTTCAATAACATAGTCCTGAATTTATTCAACAAACATGCCCCCGTCAGGAAAATAAAAATAAAGCGTCCTCCGGCTCCGTGGATGACTAGAGGTATACAGATGGCTATGAGGCGCAGGGATCGAGCATTTCGGCAGTTCCGGCGGGATCGGTCTGACGAAAACTGGAACCTCTTCAAGGCTGAAAGAAATCGGTGTAACCAGATGGTGCGGAACGCTAAACGCCGCCATATTCTAGACAACATAAATTCCTCATCCCCTGCCAATATCTGGAAGTTCCTCGGGACTCTAGGTATTGGCAAGCAACGTCACACAGATTCTCAGATGACGGTCGGTTTGGAGGATTTAAACCAACATTTCTCCTCTACTATTCAGTTGGATCTCCAAACCAGGCGTCGTACTATTGATTATGTGGCTGGCCTGCCTCGGCCTGACACAACTCCCTTTAGTTTTTCTCCAGTGACACCGAGTGAGATCAAGAAGATTATCCTTTCCATCAAGTCCAACGCGGTAGGATACGATGGCATTAGCCGTCGTATGATCACCCTTATCCTTGACCACCTCACCTTTCCTATATCCCACATCGTCAACTTTTCACTAGCCAGTGGTACCTTCCCTTCCTTGTGGCGCAAAGCATTTGTAATCCCATTGCTTAAAATCCAGAGTCCTTCTCTCCCAAAACACAATCGTCCTATCTCTATACTTCCCTTCCTATCCAAAGAGCTAGAAGCTAGTGTGCATAAACAACTATCCAGTTTTGTACATCAAAACAAGCTTTTGAGTCCTTTGCAATCTGGCTTCAGACCTAGCTATAGCACTACCTCCGCCCTCCTTAAAGTGACTGGCGATATTAGGGCGGGTATGGAGGAGACTAAGGTCACTGTGTTGGCCTTGGTTGACTTCTCGAACGCCTTTAATACCGTTAGTCACGACATCCTTCTATCAATCCTTTCCCATCTTATGATCTCGCCTAGTTCACTGGAATGGTTCTCAACATATCTTCAGGGACGACAACAGGCGGTCCGCGTTGATGAAACTTCATCAAGTTGGCGTGATCTTAGCTCTGGTTTCCCTCAAGGTGACATACTCTCTCCTTTACGTTTCTCTATTTTTATTAACCTCTTGACCCTTAGACTTCAATGTTCGTATCATCTTTACGCCGATGACTTTAAGCTGTACTCCCAGGCGAGAGTGGATAACGTGGCTTTGGCGATAGCAGAGGTAAACAGAGATTTGGATACGATTTTGGCATGGTCCAAAGATTTCGGCCTTGATGTCAATCCTGCCAAATGTCAAGCCATAATCGTAGGCAGTCAATACATGATACATAGACTAGACTTAACATCCCTGCCTCCAGTTACGTTTAATGGGCTAATAATTCCGTTTAGTCCTGTCGTCAAAGACCTAGGATTGCACATTGATTCCACTCTCGACTGGCAAGCCCAGGTTAATAGTGTTAGTCAGAGAGTCATCGGTACTCTCCGCGCATTATATCGCCTCAAGAATTTTCTGCCTCTCAAAACCAAGACAATGCTTGTGCAGACCTTAATCTTTCCCTTAATCGACTATGGTGATGTGTGCTATTATGACCTGAATGCAGAACATCTCAACAAATATGACCTACTTCTAAATAACTGCATTCGATTCATTTATAATCTTCGTAAGTATGATCACGTATCTGCTTTCCGTTCCGAACTCAAGTGGTTACCCATACGTCAATGCCGAAGTTTGCGTGCTCTTACTACTCTCTTTTCTATTCTTACTGCCCTTTCTCCTCCTGATTACCTAAAAACATACTTTCAATATCTCTCTTCTACTCATGAAAGGGAACTTCGTTCTTCTCATAATTTACTTCTTGCTTGTCCTACACACACTTCTGGTTTTGTCAATTCCTCTTTCATAGTTCAAGCTGTACTGCTTTGGAATAGGCTCCCTCCTGAAGTCAGAATGTCCACCAACCGTTACGCATTCAACATGAACGTCCGAGAGCTCCTATTTAATAGACTGAGGGAATCAGCACATCCTTCGCATCAGTTATAATATATATATATTTGTGTGTATATACGTTATATAATTATGTATTTTTATATGTGTACTTACTTAGATATCTATAATATTTATATGTTATATATACTCATATGTTGCAGTATTTATCCGTATATATCTACTATAGGTATAAATATAATTATGTATTACCTAATTAATAAGGTATATAGTTTATATATATATATTTTTTTCATTTATCGATTGTCTGCACTACTTCCAATGTACCTACCACTCCTTTTTCTGCACCACCTAAAGGTCGACTGTTAGAGAATGCCTAATGGCATTAAGTCCACCCATGTACACTTTTAGTGCATAAAGCATAAATAAATAAATAAAAATAATTAGCGATTGATTGGTTCCTTTATTAGATGTTAAACTAAAATACCTGAATTTTTCTTCAACAATCGATCAGCAACATTACTAATTACGGCTTTTTAAATACCTTTTTTAATTTGACACGATAACGCTGTAAACCATCATGGCGTTTGAGTTATATGACAAAGTGCAAAACAAAACAAACCGTGAATGAAGTCTGGTCTGATGTACCCACTTTTATTTTATTATATTCGATTTGACAGGTAGAAAGTTTGACGTTTTAGTTGCATTTACTACTAAAACGACAACAACATGAAAGGCGGACGTACTGTTTGACGTAATGCTCTCTGATTGGTGTTCACTGTCACAAGAATAAATACATTATTTTTAGTTTTAGAATCCTAAAAATACAGAGGCAGTCATCAGCATGGGTTAACATTACAAAATAGAATATCACAATATAGTTAAGTATTGGGCCAATCCTCCTTTTGACTCACAGTGCTACTGTGAAACTCTTAAGAGGCAGAGGGAGAGGCTTAAGTCCAGCAGTTGTATGTATGTGAAAAGCTGCAACGAATATTTATGTAATATAATAATTTATATCTCACTCATCTTGTAATATGAATGACCACTCATAAAGTTACAGTTTCATTTTATTGTCGTTTTCTGTTTGGAATATTCTCAATAGCACGAAACATAGGTGTATTGCTTTTGGACGAAAATAATTATGTTCATCATGTTCAGTGAATATTTTACAAAAAAAAATATTTTTTTAAGATATAATAAAAAAATGCGCAATCATTGCTGTCATGCTGCCTGTAATCTGAGTTTTGAAATTCCATAAAAACTACGCGAGATAGATAATTATGAGCATTCTCCTGTAACGTTGTAACAAGCCGAGATTCGATATTGAGTCTCATGATACTACATATTATGTTATCAACTATATAATTCACGGCCAACCAAGGTAATGATCAATTTGCTACATTATAGTCAAATGCTCTCCTTGAAGAAACGCTTTAATGACCTTGACAAGATTGTTGCGAAAATCTTCAATCGTGCTACCCGTTGAAGTACTATATTACCGTATTTATGTACTTCACTACCCAAAACCGATCAGTTTTGTGGGAACTATTCCCAAAACTTAAAAGTCACGCGACACACTCACACTTTGCGTAAGACTTCCTTTACTAGCCTTATCACGTAACACCGTGTTATGTCCCAAAACACCCTCATTGTTATGTATCAGATAGGCGTTTCATATCCCCGATCCGCACGTATCTATCACTCAAGAGCTCGACTGAAGGGTTCAGATTGAAAACTCAAAGCATTTATCTTTTAATTCACGTGCTACTCAAGCTGGGATGTCGGGGATGTTTAGATATTTGCGACTCTGTGACCGAACTACGGTGCGAATAAGATTTTAGAAAGTTTATTTATGTTATTTTACTAAAGCCCAATTTAGACTAGGATATCTCTTTTAAGAAATCTGTGTTTATGTGTGTCTATGTAGGTATATACTTATGTGTGCAGTCTATATTTGGTCGATGAGTATTGCAATGAAACGATTGATCAATCCATAAAATCACGTCCGTTTATAAGCAAGATAATTACAATAGTCAATCGTCTCCCCCACCATGACAAGGTGGAGATGCTACGGGGGGAATTCAGGGAAACCCCTGTAAGAAAAACGAAACAACATCAATTTTACTACTGGTTTTTTTCCCACAACGTAATTCGAGTCAGGAATTTCTATCACTTTTAACAGTTTACGCAGCTCTCACCACAATCGAGACCACTGCAGGCACACAATTTTTAAATAGTCATCCAACTATTATGCGTTTATTGTTATCTCTTTTCAAAGTTCGAACGCATTTTTAACGATTTTTGTCATGATTGCGTACTAATACCGGGTCTCAATCGAGTATTTGAAAAACAGTTCTATTTGTTTCGATGTTTTAGATGTTACCCTGGTCATAGCAGAAGATTTTTCATCATTATTTTTCATTTGTGTACATATTGTGAATGTTTCAAAAAGCGGTTGGTTGTGTCTGCAGGCTTTGACCAACGTGCAATGTTAGTATCAATTTATGATACATGCATTTACACTTGCGGGTCGCGTGGCACTTTTACCACTTTATCGCAACAAAATAATGAATGCGATTCACATTTCAATTATGTCAAGGAGTTGATGTTTATTAGCTTCAGTTTGAAATAGAAATATTGTCTATGATAGTTAAATCGAGAATATTAGTCGGTACAATTTTTTTGTCTATTGTAATTTTTTGACTCTGGTCACACTATGAGATGACAAATCTTCTTTGTCATCTCATAGTGTGACCAATTAACACGCGTAAAAATCAACACGCGTTGTCGTCACGTAAAATATCGCCTTTTGCAAGCATATGGTTAAACCAGCGACGCGAATTGTATTGTGAAATCTTATAAATTGCCGCTAATTGATTTGCCCGGCAAAAGTTGAGTTGAACATTGACATTTGTAAAACTTAAATTTTGAATCCGGTGTCAACGTCCACGTGCCCTCGTGTCCTGAAGACATCAAGTTTGCAGGAACAGCTAAGTGGATAATTAATGCAATCTATCGTGGCCACCTTAGTTTTGTTAGTTTGTAATGCCGTCTGGCATTTGCCTTGTCCTGAACAGCTGGATGAATGTAATCTAGCTTCCACTGCCGTCTGTAAACAATTCCAGTCTATCTCTAGAAGCGCTGTTGTGTATGCCTAACCTCAGATTAGTATTGTAATCTTGTAAAAATATTGTAATCTTGTATTTGAGGCATTGCTATCACATTGTTAATATTGTTGTAACTATTATGTATTTTTAACTATTCCTGAAAATACATTTCTAGTAAGAATCCTCTACAATATTTCAGCATCAGCAACACAAATTAATAATCAGACAATCAACAATATATGTAAAACTCTTCCATTACTGACTTACTCACGTGCAGCCAAAACTACTGGTCGCAAGAAGCTGAAATTTTACATGTATCTTCTTTGAAAAGCGTAGGTGCTCAAAGTTCCCATTCCCATGGGATCAAAATCGTGCGGATGTAGATGCCAAATCTTCGTACTGACTCACAACGTTATCGTGACGCAAATTAGAAGAGGCACATAATCAGTAGGGGACTTCAAAAAGCCGATGAAGGTCTTGTATTATAAAATTACTAGTCAAATAGTCAGACGATATTCCTACCTCGTGCTAGCCGTCAATATTTTACGCGGGTGCAATGGACCGAATTGGTTTGTTCCGCTTAGAACTTTCGAATAACAATTTATTTCAGAACTTTCAAACAACTTTTAAGGTCGCTCAGGTAATTGATTGTCTTTTACTAGCTATTTCGGTTGGTTTTATTTCTTTTGGGAACTTAGTCAGACCAGAATTAAGGGTGAATGAATGTGATATTTCTCTAACGTAAGGGGAGGATTTGCCACCTAGAGTGGGCGATTTTACAAAAAAAAAAACTTGCGTTTATAGTAAACTACCAAACAAAATTTAATAGTTCAAGCTCGGAACTCTTATAAAGTCATCAGTAAACTAACTTCTTTTTTAAATTTTGAAATTTTAAAAAAGAAAAATTGAAATATAATCTGTATCGCGGGCTACTTACAATCATACAGTCAAAGAACACAAAGTGTTGTTTAGTATCGAACACACGGCACTTGCAAAACGTGAACTTAAAATAACAATTAAAATAAAGTGACCTAGTTTTAGTGATATAACGTACTATGCACATTCTAGTTACAGTGATGTCATAATAAAACGGGCAAAGTATTAGTGTTTGTATACACGTGTGTGTATATGAGTTTCTAAAAATGGATAGCAGCCCCTTTAACAGCAGTAGTAAAACGTGCCGCTCTCCACCACCGATGTCGTCTCAGAAGCCCAAGAGTGAGCAAAGTGAAAAGATGGAAGTTGTTTCGACACCCGATATGCACAATTGGTTGGACCTTATTGACCAGTATCTAAATGAGATCTGTAACATCGCATCTGATGGTAATCCAAATACAGACCAAAAAATCAAAATCAATACCTTGTGCCGTAAGGTGACACAGCAAACTACACATATGTCTGTGCACTACCAGTCCTTAAAGCAAAAGAGCAAAAGGCAATTCAGACGCATTTCTCCCTCCGAGCCCTAGCCGAAAAAGAAGCACTAAACGACAGCTTGACTGACCTTAAAATAGCAGTACAGCAATCTACCAAACAAAATACGAGTAGCACATCTTTTGCGGACATGGTCAAGAAGGGTACCAACAATTTTATTCATCCTAGCACTTTGAGTTCCGTTGCGATCTATCCCAGCGATAGTTCTAAGACGAGTGACGAAAACAAAAACTTCGTTCAAAATATAATAAGTCCTGAGGACTTGAATCTTAAAGTACGAGGCGTTCGCAAAACAAGAAATGGAGGTGTGATAATCAGCACTGAGTCCACACAAGACATAATAAAAGTGAAGGAAACGGTTCAGCTTGCTTCAAAAGGCCTTACCGTTGATGAACCACAGAAGAGGAAGCCCCGCATTATAGTTTTAGGAGTTCCTACATCCATGGATGAGAATGAGGTCTTGAAATGCATTCACGAGCAAAATGTAGCTGAAAAGATTCCTTCTTTGACACGAGAAGTATTTATGACCTCTATAAGACTGATTCACAAATCAGGCCAGAGAAATGTGGCTACGTGCAACTACATCATTGAGCTACCCGCAAACATACGTAAAGCCCTTATTAGAAAGAAAGAAAAGAAAATATATCTTTATTGCAAGCACGCTGTACAGTACTCCTTAATTTTACTTATTCTAAATAACAAAAAAGAACCATATTAAAAACACATTGTGGCGAAGTCAATATACACTAACTCAAAAGACTAAGACTCTATTTGGAAACTTGTTGCCATAATGACACTTGGCATGTCTTGTCAATTGTGACAAACGAAGTTGAGTTATGTAGCTGACATCTGACATTTATGTGCTACGTGTCACCACGTGACTCGCCACGTGTATCTATATCTATCCACACCAGCGACTGAACAATTAATAATTATAACTTTTGCAAATACAATAATTAACTTAAACAATAATAATCGCATGAGTATTATTCACCTCGTGCCGCAATTCGGGCTGACACTCAGCAAACACTTCGATGGACGCCATAGTTCCAATCACAGTACTGATTTTCAGTGCCGCCACGTATTATGTCAAAAGGCCACTGAAACGTGATGGTCATCTTCCTAGATCTACGTACCATTATATATGGAACATGTACAACTATTTATGATTACTTAAGTGCACCTTACAACATGTGTTTTACAAGTAACAAGGCAATACACAAATAGCAGGTATGCCCATTTACTGAGCTTCTAAATTAAATTTACTTATTTGCTCATAGAGGATAATATGACTTTATTTTCGTTTAATGTTTAATTTTTCAGATGTTCCTGCAAGTACCCAACCAGACCTTGAAGCAGAGATACTAATATGCTGTAAGCAATCCAGACTAATGTTACTAGGGCTATATATAAGAATAAAATAAAATAAAATATCCTCATAGGTTAGCAGTATCTTGTAGCTCTAGTTTCTGTTGAGAGAGTAAATAGCTCTTGAGGTTCTTTTTAAATGATGCTTTTGTTTTCAGATCCCTTATCGGGGGAGGCAAATTGTTCTAGCACTTTGTACCTAAATATCTAAAAGAGCCATGGAAAGCCAATGTACGATGATTAGTTTGGGCAAGAGTTCTGGCTGAGGGTCTGGTGGAGTATGAAAAGTGGTTTTGTCTCCAATCTAACTTTTCATACAAGTAGGTAGGCTTTTTACTAGCCACAACCCCAAAAATTAATGTGGCAAGGTGTAGTTTTCTTCTAGATTCCATTTTAAGGATGATATTATCATTAATATATGGTGTGACATGATGCCGTCTTGGAATCTTGAAACAGAATCGGGCACATGCATTTTGCTCCCTTTGTATTAAATTCTTAGTTCTTGCCAGCAAATATGGGCCATAAACTACATCACAATAATTGAAACGGGATAAAATGAGACTGTCTACAAGCTGTTTTCTAAGGTTAATACTAAGATAGTTTTGAATGTTGTAAAGAATTTTTAACCTGTAAAAGCAATTTCTTACTATTTTATTTACATGTCCTTCAAACCATAGCTCAGAGTCAATTAATAAACCTAAGTTAGAGGCCTCTTTTATCCCTTCTAATTTCTGACCGTCCAAAATGATAGCTGGGTTAACTTGCAATAAAGACTCTACCTGTATTTTACTGCCCAGAATGATAAATTTTGATTTATGTGGATTTAATTTTAGTGAGTGTTTTTTTGACCATTCAATCACTCTGTCAAGGTCCTGATTTATCTTTGTAACAGCTGATAAGGTGTCTTCAGGTTTAAAAGATAGATAAAGGTGAGTGTCATCTGCATACATATGAAAACTGCAATATTTTAAAAAAGGGGTCATACAGCATCAGTTTATATGATGAAAAGAAGTGTTGAGAGTACTGAGCCTTGTGGGACGCCTCTGTTCACTGTAAGAGCAGATGAAGACATGATCATACCATCTTCCCTTTGCATTTCTACATGTTGGGACCTATTAGTGAGGTAACTATTAAACCACTTTATGGTGTTAGGTGAAAATCCATAGTAAGCTAATTTTGGCAATAATAGAGATGTATTTATAGAGTCAAATGCTCTGGAATAGTCTAGAAGAATGAGGGCAGTGCCCTTTCCACGATCCCTAGCTTCCAGTATGTTACCCACAACATCACATAAAGCAGTTGCGGTTCCTCGTCCTTTTCTGAACCCTGATTGTTTGTCCGGTAAAATGTTATTTTTTCCTAAATATTCTATAACTTGTAAATAAACTACTTTTTCCAGTACCTTTGACAAACAGGGCAGTAAACTAATAGGCCGTAGGTCTTTTGTAGAGTTTGGCTGGCTCGTTTTGGGAATGGGTTTGACAATTGCATGTTTCCACAGCTCTGGGAATGTATGCGTTGTGATAGATTTGTTAACTATCTCTGTAATAGTATCTAACGAGTTAGGCAGAGTAAGTTTAAGCATCTCTAGGTTGATTTGATCTATACCTTGCGCATTATTACTAATGGTTCTTAAGATTTTCAAAATAGTACCATGGTCAACTGGCTGAAGCTTCAAACTTGTACCATCATCATACCTATGATATTCATAGTAGGTTAAAATAGATATGCTAACACTGCCCTCTCCCGGCACCTTCAAAAAATCTATATTTATGCTGTCTGGGTTATCAAAGTAATCTGGTAAGCAGGTGTTTTTGGGAGATGGCAGTACTTGATTCTTTAGGTTACGCCACAAGGTTTTTGGGTTATTTATATTGTCATTAATATGTTGTGCAAAATATGCTGATTTTTCATTATGTAATGCAACAACTGCTTGGTGTTTTAGTTCCAGGTAGTATTGCTTTTTTATTTCTGATTTATTTTCTTTATTTTTAGTTCTAGCTTTGTTTCGCAACCCAAAAGATCAACTTCACATTATCTGTCATCCATGGTTTATATTTAGTTTTGAAAAGCTTTTGCTTTACGGGTGCATGGATATCAAATAGTGCCATTATACAAGCTGTAAACATTTCCACCATATTATTAACCTCATTTTGTGAACTTATAAGATTCCATGATAAAGTTTCTAAGTCTGAATTAAAAATATCAAGTAAAATATCCTTATAAGGTCTGTATGTAACCCATATTGGCTTAGGATTTTGCTTTTTAAATTGAGTCTCGCAAGTCACAAATGAGTGTTGGCCGAGTTCAGGCACATGATCTACCAAGACAGTCTGTAAATTCAAGTCCGTGCATATTAAGTCTATGAAGGTACTACTTTGACCAGCAAAATTAGTGGGTGTACTGACTTTTTGAGACATATTTGTGTAATCTAGAAACTGTTGTACTTTTTTGTTGTTAGAATTTTCTAGATTCAGCATATTCACATTCCAATCTCCCAATAATATTATGTGATCATAAGGCCTCAATGCACAAATGCTATCTGTTAAGCCTTCAAGAAATGTTTCAACGCATAACCAAGGTGGTCTATAAGCAGTGCCAACTAAGATCTTTTTATTCATGATTGTTAATAACAACCAATATTCCTCTACCTCTCGATGTACCGGGTGAGATCGGGTCTTAAAACTAATATTTGATTTTATATAAAATCCCACTCTACCTCCTCTCCCACCTCGAATACTTTTGGGTCTCGGGCTATGTTTCAATTTATAACCTGGAAGTATGGGAGCCTTTCCCTCCTCACCTGCCCTCAGCCATGTCTCGTTTATGGCCATTATGTCCACTGAGTGCGTGCCATGGCCACTAGAAACTCGTCATGCCTAGTCCCTAACGACCCTGCGTTAAATAGTCCAACCTTCAGACGTTTTCCATTAACCATAATGGTAATGTAAAAATATACTGTCAATGAGTAAAGCTAAAACCTGCATATTCAATTTAAAAGTACAGTTATAGGATATTTCTATTTTGAACAGAGCAAGATATGTACTTTGTATTGATTGTGAGTGTGTCCATTTAGTTGAGCATTTAAAATCATTATTATTATAAAAACAAACACTTGAGGTGTCCCGTGGATAATCCAAACTTTTAACTTTGCAGTTACACCAATACAAAGTATTTAACAAGTATTTACTCGTTGATTTATTAAATTTTGTCATGTATGTGAGGTCCCTATTGTAAAAACATACATATACCTTACGTAGACATCCTGGCCCTGTAACATTGCAGCCATACCTATATAGAGTATGTAGCAAGTAATGACTTACTGAATTATTTAAATTTGTAATTAGTGACTTGCTGTAAATTAATGTGATTAACGTAAATTGATTTGTCATTTTTGTATATTGATAATAGGTTAGTTGTATTTTGACATTGTTGACATGCAGGTGAAGGTGACACTTACTGACATTCATATATGATGTTGCCATATATCCATACTTACAAAATATCACATTGGTACAAATAGGTATGTCTTTGACAATTGGTACAAATTGTGTTGCTTTTGAACTTATTATTTGCTCTTTACTACGGCCCAAGATATAGCAATGAAAAGTGATCTTATCTATGAGAATGCATAGCAAAATGTCCTTAACACTTATTTTCCTCCAACGCTTCTCGCCCAAAAACCCTCTCTAGATCATGATCGGTACGAATGGTGTGTGTCGGCTTCCCATCTCCCTGTCTGGTCAGAACTCGTCCTCGTTTTGTCCATGTGTACTTCCACTCGATCTTAGCATCGGCCTGCCTGGCACAGTAAAATAATATTCTATTTGTTTTAGTAAGCCTCTCTTTGACATAAAATCGTCGTGGCGGCGCCGCAAAGCCCAGATCAGCCGATGTAGCGCCTCGCCTCACCCGTGTCGCTCGTAGCAAATCATCTCGCACAGCCCGACGCGCTAGTCGCACTACTATGCGGCGACCGCGACTCCCCACTGCTGCTGAGTCTGTACGCCTTAACTCTGCCGATCCTGCCACAACTGCTTTTGGACCCACTTGTTCAGCGAAAACTATGTCACGCGAGTCCAGCTCCACCCCCAGTTTCTTTGCGATAAGTTCGACAGTATGTACCACATTTTCGCCTGCATCTTCGGGGAGATTTGCGATATCCGAGAGGAGAAGGTCTTGTTCTCTGTCATTCAGTTCGGACTTGAGGTGCTCTACTGTATCTTCTAGCTTTTGGACCATAGTGTCGTCCATAGTGTTAGGAGGAGCTGCATTCTGCTGCTCTTCCAGCTTTATCAGTCGAGTCTCCAGGTTCTCTACCTTCTTCTTGTGTGACGCAACAGACTGCCGTAGATCAACTACCTCTAACCGGATCTCCCGTAGCTCAGACTTCAGCTCCTCCCGCATAGTTCGAAGATCCTCCCTGAGGAGACTCATTTCCTTCGCTAAGTTGTTTCGGTCCTTGCTTCCGTGTTTTTCAGTATCTCCTGCTGACTCATACTCTTCGTCTATACTCGTAGGGGAGTCTTCGCTGCCATGACTGCTGACTCCTTACATAGGAGTGGGTCTGATACAGCCTTTACCCGTCTTATCTTTGCACCACTGACAGCTCCAGTCATTGCCGATTTTCACGGTATCCGATAATCCAGCACATGCCAAATGGAACTGATTTGCGCACCTGCAGCACGTAGCGGCGCCTCCCTTTGCCGCTACAAACTTGCCACATGTAGTACATTTGGCCATCTTGGCTAACTTTCGACCGGTTTTTTGAAACTAAACTGGCAACACTATTGTATTGTACTGTTAAGAAATTCAGGATATATTTAAGATAGTATAAGGTACATGAACAAAAATTTAAAGTGACAGCTGTTTGTTATTTTTTTTAAAACGAAAGTCATCAGCAAAATTATGTTTGTAATATTTCATTTGTTATAGTTTATTTTTTGTGAATAAATATCAACTCTATAGATTATGTTGGCGCCTAAGAGCGCCACACACTTAATTGTTTGTAAGCACTTTTATTATAAGTTTTTGTTATGGATGTAGAGTTAATTACGGAATTAGATAATATATTTGTACCCCAAGCAGAATCATGTGAGGTCGAGGAGTGCAGAGAGTATCTTTACAGCTACCAAAACTCGCTAACAGTACTAACACAAAATATTCGCAGTATTTCCAAAAATATAGACAGCTTTATTGTTTTCTTAAGCAGACTAGACATTGCATGTGACATAATAGTGCTGACGGAGTGTTGGATATCAAACCGACAAAGCAACTTACCTGAAATCCAGGGATACAATACATATTACACAACAATAAACCACAATCAGAATGATGGAATTGTTGTCTATGCCAAATCCTCGCAAAAAGTGACTATCGAACAACCAACTCTACAGGATTGTAATTGCTTAGTGATTAAAATCGGCCCCAACACAGCAATTATAGCTATGTATAGATCACCAGCGCAACGGAATTTAGATGTATTCCAAAATCCCTCAATAGTACTCTTCAGGCACTTTGCTCTATCCAAAATGTAATACTAAAAGGTGATATAAATATTAATATTCGATCTAATTATCATGATACAGGTACCCAAGACTATCTGAATATCTGCGCATACCATGGGCTACTACCGGCTCACACATTGCCTACACATAATAGTGGTTCATGTATCGATCATATGTTTTTAAAATCAAATCACCAACATAATACGCTTGTTACTAATTCAACTATCATTGATCATCATGCTGTCCTACTTGCCTTAAATTTAACACTGCCTAAGCAAATTCGTCCCCGAACAAAGTCTAAGCTAAACATAAACAAACTAGAATGTGATTTATGCAATGTTGACTTTAGTATCGTTTATAAAACTGCCGACCCAAATGAGTCACTATCGTATTTTATGAAATTTGTCCAGCAAGCCATTTTAAATAACACAGCAAAAATAACAGTTAATAAGAAAAACTATAACATAAAGCCATGGATTACACCCGGGCTTATCCGATGCATAAGAAACAGAGATAAACTACACCAAAAGACTAAGAAATACCCTAATAACTTAATTCTTCAGTTAACTTACAAGAGATACAGAAATTTCTGCAATAATCTCCTCAAAAAAATAAAATCTAATTACAATAAAGAAAAACTGAATGGGGCTGGTAAAATCACTAAACTCATCTGGGAACATATAAAAGACGTCACTTATATCTCAAAACAACATATATCACATTCGAGTTTATTATTAACAAACACCTTCACGGCTTTCTTCTGCCAATGACGTGAATGAATACTTTGTTAACGTGGGCAAAAACTTGGCTGAAATGAAAACTAACAAAATCGGCTACCAGACTGCACCGTTGCAGAAATCGAGTAGTTGTACCTCATCTTTTGTACTGTTGGACACTGACGAACAAGAAATAGCACAACTAATCACAGGTTTAAAGGACAACAGTGCTGTTGGTTGGGATAGTATAAATAATAAGATCCTTAAACGTTTTATGCACATTTTTATACCCCCCCTAACATACATTTTTCAAAAATGCCTATCCGAGGGTATCTTTCCTAAATGCCTCAAAAAGGCAGTAGTTATTCCGATCTATAAATCTGGAGACAAGGACTTAGTTATCAATTATAGACCAATATCATTACTTCCCTCGGTATCGAAAATACATGAAAAGATTATAAATAGCCAAGTAGTTAACTTCCTCGAAAAGACACAATATCTCTCTTCTTCCCAATTCAGCTTCCGAGCAAAATTATCAACGTCTGACGCCGTACATAGCCTGACTGACTATATTACACAGGAACTTGGAAAAGGGAACTACACCTTAGGGATCTTTCTTGACCTAGCCAAAGCATTCTATACTGTATGTATTTCTTCACTTCTACACAAATTGGAGTCCCTTGGTGTAAGAGGAACGCAGCTTAAACTGTTTGCGGACTACTTAAGTGATCGGCATCAGTGTGTTAAGTTAGATAATATTACGAGCAATTATCAAAAAAAACACTAAATTTGGTTTGCCCCAAGGAAGTATTTTGGGCCCCACACTGTTCCTAATTTATATTAACGACTCGTGTAACATTCAGTTAGATCACGGCAAATTAATATCATACGCTGACGATACGGCACTTGTTTTTACCGCCACAACTGTCAATGAACTTTATGAAAAAGCGCAGTCAGGTTTTAATGTAGTAAACAACTGGCTGCATCGTAACTTACTCACTTTAAATGCGGATAAAACAAAATATATTCATTTTGTGATGCGCAAGAGTAAACAAATTGTTACTAAACCTCACCTATACGCACACGAATGCACAAATCCATCTGGGAACACTGTATGTAACTGTCCTATTATCCTCCGTACTAACAACATAAAATATCACGGGATTACTATTGATGAAACACTTTCCTTCCGTGAACATATAACAAACTTAGTCAATCGAGTCCGGAAATTTATTTATGTATTTAAAAAACTAAGGACATTTGCGGACTCAAAATTAATCACACAAGTATATCTGGCCCTATGTCAATCTATCATCCAATATTGTATAACTTCTTGGGGAGGTGCTCTGAAAACAATCTAATTGCCTCGTGAGCGAGCACAGAGAACGATCTTAAGAGTAGCAAACTCTCGCCCTTTTCTCTTTCCCACAACCCTATTATATAAATCCTGTCATGTGTTAACTGTTCGTCAACTCTTCATCATGCACATAGTTTTAAAACAACATGCCATGCTTACCTATAATACACACAATACTAACAAGAGGCGGCAAGAAATAGTCTGCATTTCACACCCGACCTCAAAATTTACTTTTACAAATAGTTGCTTACACATTTATGGGTCCATATTTGTATAACAAATTAAATAGAGTCATAAGTTTATATACCTCAAATTATTATAACTGTAAAAAAGCACTCTGTAATTATTTATAAGACATGTCATATGAACAGACAGAAGAGTTACTTGCAATATTAAAATAGAACTAAGAACATAACTGTATACAACTATTATTATTTTAGCTTAAGTTATTTTAATGTAGTTTTACCATATACCTAAGATAGTTTTACTTGATCGCCTGAAGCACAGGTTTTTAACCTAGTACAGGCAAATATGTATTTATCCCTTAAATTTACTTATAAGATCTGAATTGTAAATGTATTTGCACTATTATGGAAATTAATTTATTATTATTATTATTCAAGCTGACTTTTGACAAACGTCAAAGCAGTAGCCCTTTCGTCAAGAAAGCATTTTTTAAAGACTACTCCCGCACTAGGACTAAGTCCTGTGTCGCGAGGGACTTTACAAACATACAACTAACGGGCACAATGAACACCCAGACTCAAAACAACAATTTATGAATCACATAAAGTGTGGTTTCGTTTGGGAATCGAACCCACAATACTGCGCGCAGGGTCAGCGGCGAGGCGACCGCTTAAACCACTACGCAAACCGTGCAGTCAAATATATAATAAATAAACTAAACTTTGCAATCTCAATAAACACCAATAGATTAATTCTAGACCGATGGTGAAAAACAGAACAACCCGTCTCAAGAGAATGAATAGACTGCACTCAGCAATTCTCATATTATTTCATTTCATAATGTAAGCTGTTAAATCTTAGAGGCAGAGTCAAACACTCTCTCGAACGAAAAAATAATCAATTTATGTATTGAATCACAAGCTTACGAAAGTCAATGAAATTTTAAGAGAAAATCTTGTTCAGGTTAACATTTAAAGTTATTTACATTATTATAAATAAGATTAAGATCATCATCACCAGCCCTTTACTGTCTCACTGCTGGGCACGGGCCTCTTCTCAGTATGAGAAGGGTAAGGCCATAGTCCACCACGCTGGCCAAGTACGGGTTGGCAGACTTCACATGTCTTTCGAGAACATTAAGGAGAACTCTCAGACATGCAGGTTTCCTCACGATGTTTTCCTTCACCGATTAGCAAGCGATAATTATCAATTTAATACGCATTTAACTACAAAAAGTCATTGGTGCGTGCCGTGGATTCGAACCCGAAGCCCTCTGCGCAGCAGTCTGACGGTCTCTCCACTCAGCTATCACTGAAGATTAAGATGTTAAATAGTAATTAAAAATAGACGAATTAGCAACAAATTTAATTATTTCTGTTATAAGTCTCCAATTAAAAAATAATACTAGTTTTAGAATAATAATTATAAATCTTTATTTGCTTAAATATGGGTAAGCAGTACATAGATCTTACGGAGTCTAAAACAAAGTATCACCATATTTTGCTGTAACACATGCAAAGTTGGTACACAATGAATACTATTTTAAATTACATTATATAATAAAAAAAAAATTATGTCGGTAACCAAAAGTCACACATATAATCCAATATAACTAAATGTCAATTAAATAAATGTCGAAAAATTATTATTAAGTTTATATGTCAGTCAATGTAGAACAAAACATTGTCAAATATTATTAATTTATTTATTGTATAATTATATTAAATAACAGTTACGTCAAAAGAATTACAAAAGGTAAAACTATTATGGCATGAATAATTTGTACATTAAATATTCGTCAATATTGTAGTAGCTCTTTTCTATTAATATTTCTTTAAGTTCCTCTTTAAAAAGTCAGAATTTGGTTTCCCTAATATTACCTTTGGTAAATGGTTGTATATACGCGGTGCCATACAAAATACGCTATTGTTAAACAATGTTGTTTTATTTTGAGGACAACATATTCTTAAGCAATGTCGTTTACTTTTGTAATTCTTAAAATTGCTTAAATTATTTCTGACATACATTACAATTTCCAATATATAAATACAAGGCAATGTTAAAATGCCAAGCTTTTTAAAATGAGGTTTATTACAACTGTCAGTCTGTTTAATTCCGCAAATTGCCTTTATGCACCTTTTCTGTGCAATAAATGCCATTTCTTTATATGTTGTATTTCCCCAGAATATAATCCCATATCTAATTAAAGAACCGATGTTACCGTGGTATGATAGATAGATAGATAATTGCTTTATTGTGCAAATGTTTGTACAAATTTGGTGTAAATAACTTAAATGTAGATACATATCAAATGCACAAAGGCGGCCTTATCGCTGAGTGCGATCTCTTACAGGCAACCTTAGGATGGACAGACTGAAAATGACAAAAAGCTTTGATGTGTAGCGACCAAAAGTATCTGCTTACTAGAAATTGTTTTTATTATATACATACATAAAATATATACATACATAAGCAGGCATACATACAATAGATATGATAGGTGCTAAACATATAAATAAATACATAATATACATAAATAATACATAATATACATTTATATATATAGGTACAATTTACATATAATACATATAATAATATAAACACAATATACAGTGATACAATTTGTTTACAATGACAGATAGTGCTTCTTTAGTGCATTTTTAAATATTTTCAATGATTTAGCTTGCCTAATTTCAACCGGCAGCGCATTCCACAGACGCACAGCCTGAACAGCAAAGGATTTATCGTAGTAGTTTGTGGTATGTGCTGGCATCTGCAGTCTCAGATCCACCGACGACCTCAAGGTCTTTAAATGTGTGTCATGAAGGAACTTAAAACGTTCTTTGAGATACGTGGGGGTATTAGGATTGAACAACACATTGTACAGTAACATAAGGATATGAGTATTCCGGCGAAGTCGAATTGGGAGCCACTTGAGCCTGGATCGAAATTCAGATATATGATCATATTTGCGTAAGCCAAAAATGAATCTAATACAGAAGTTTTGGTATGCTGTTAGTAATGTGGATATGTTGGCTGATCTAGCGAGCATATAAAGGGCATATGACTGTTGGTATAACTTTTGGGATAAGATTTCTACGTGGGTCTTCCAATTTATTTTACAGTCTATGTTTAAGCCTAGGAACTTAGTTGTTTCTACTTCTTTTATTTTGTGTCCAAGGTAATCAATATTTAAGTCTGTGAATTGAGCTTCTCTATTTCGAAAAATCATTATATTTGTTTTATTTAAGTTTATTTTAAATTGTTACTATCTAACCATTCAATCATATTTATTAAAGTATTATTAATGTCGGATTCCATTGTTAATTTATTTTTACCCGTAAAAATTACAGTGCAGTCATCAGCAAATAAAAATATTAGGTGATTTATTATTCTTGGAAGATCATTGATATATATATTAAATAGAAGGGATCCCATTACGCTACCCTGAGGGATGCCTATATATACTTCACGATAACCGGATGTGTAGGTTATTTCTTTATTTGCGTTTGTGCATACACGAGTGACATGAGTACATTGTTTACGGTATTCCAGATATGATTTGATTAATTCTAAGGCCTTACCTCGAATTCCGTAACTATGTAACTTATCTAAGAGAATACTGTGCTCTACATGATCAAATGCTTTACTAAGGTCCATATATAGAGCACATATGGGAGCTCTACCATCAATGCAAGACATAATTTTGCTTAGAAATTTGTGGACAGTTTGGTTAATTGACATATTTTTCCTAAATCCTGTTTGTTCTTGGGCAAACAAATCATATTTTTTATAATAGTTGTAAATTCTGTCATAGAATACTCTTTCGAAGACTTTCGATAGTATTAAGAAAGAAGAAGCTAGACATTTTTGATAAAGAGAGACTAAATATGATCAGTTGTTCTAAGGCAATCAAATCCCTGACATATGTTACTGTGATTCACAGCGATGAAATTAGACAAATGAATTACCTGTTATCTTGGTGATGTCAGGCTTGGAGCCAAATTAGACACACACACAGATCTAAAATTGGCCAATATTAGACAATATTAGATTATATTAGACCGAATGAATTATCCACTTAGCTGTTCCTCCAAACTGATGTCTTCAGGACACGAGGCACGTGGACGTCGACAATTCTGCAAATGTTCAATATTTCACAAATTTATTGCAACTCTTGCCAGTAGTGGTCAAAAGCGGCAGATACAAGAATTTACAAAACAAGTTTACTTCAATTCTACAATTCACACGACAACGCAAAAGGTGTGGTCAAAAGGAATTTTCCGGAAGCAAGAACGAGAATGATTTGATAGTTCATAGTGTGACCAGAATCAAAAAATTACAATAGATAAAATAAAATATTACTAAACTAATATTATCGATTCAATTTATCATAAACACTATTTCTATTTCAAACCGAGACCAATTAATGATAACATAGCATATTGCTACGGGTGTATATAAATAGTGAAAAGTTATTACATTGGGAAGTTCACATGAGCCATGGAAAAGAATGAAATATTATGCAATCATTGACAATAAGTTGTGTCAAAGTGCTGCTTCTTTAGTGTGCGATATGAAGCTGTTCAGAACTTGCCCTAGATAGACTGGGAATTGTTTACAGACGGCAGATAAAGCTAAATTACATTCATCCAGCCGTTCAGGACAAGGCAAATGTCTGGCATATGACCATGTTTCTTGGCGCTAAGAATCAAATACAATGTACAATTACCTTTATCTTCACAAAACTAAAGTTGCCACGATAGATTGAATGAATTATCCACTTAGCTGGTCCTCCAAACTTGATGTCTTCAGGACACGAGGCCATGTGGACGTTGACACCGGATTCACAATTTAATTTTTACAAATGTCAATGTTCAGCTCAACTTTTGTCGGGCAAACGAATAATAAGATTTCACAATACAATTCGCGAAGCTGGTTTAACAATGTGCTTGCAAAAGACGATAGTTTACGAGACGACAACGCGTGTTAATTTTTCAAGGCAAGAACAAAGACTATTTGTCATCTCATAGTGTTACCAGAGTCAAAAAATTACAATAGACAAAAAAATATACCAACTAATATTCTCGACTTAACTATCATAGACAATATTTCTATTTCAAATATCCACCCGCGCCGGACAAGCCTACCGGTCCGCTAATTGCTTGGTAGACGTGACAACGTTGCAACCGCTCTCCTCAGAATCGAACCGTCCACCAAGACCTCAGCAAATCGGGGAATTCCATCAGCCCCAGTTACCAAACGAAGAATGCGCCCCCTGCGCCATCTAAGTGGCGGAAGGTTAGTCTCCTTAATCAAAACGAGGTCTCCAATCTTGGGTAGATCGGTCTTGTCGGTCCACTTAACGCGTTGCTGGAGTATGTGCAAATATTCCATATTCCAGCGTTTCCAAAAGCTCTGAATAATCTGGCGTACCAATTCAAAACGCGAGAGACGATCAGATATCGTATCAATATAGGGGTACTCAGGCAAGATGACAAGTGGGCGACCAATCAAAAAATGGCCCGACGTAAGGGCATCCAAATCATTCAACCAACTGTTTAGACTCATGCCCAAGCAAAGCAGAGATATTAGTTAGGGGAAATGTGAATGAGTGTGATGTGCTGTTTAAATTTTAAATGCATTAGTAGATAACGCACAATGTCAAACAGTCGCAACTCCTTACAAAGATAGCATGTAAAACCACTAAACTAGCAGTTATAAAGCGTGGCCACGAGTTTTATTGCCCGTTCTTTCTCGTGGTTCTACCTATTGCATTGCGAACGTGGCAGTAAATGTAAATGTATAATCATCTAGTAATTAACTTAAATTTTTGATGTTCATAAGCGTCACTTTGTGGCCTAAATGAATAAATGATTTTGACTTTGACTTTGAAAAATACATTGACATCAATTGGTAGCGCCATCTACCTTTCTATCGATAATTAATTACATTGACGTCAATCGTTCTTCACTTACTCGTCCAATGCGAGCGATCCTTTTGATTCCTTCCCTTTCTTCCAAGGGCACGCCTATCGTCTGATTCGTCGCATAGTGCAACGACGGGCACACAGTGAAGAAACAACGGCCCCGCTGACCGGCTGTGTCCTGATGCAGCAGACGTGTCGCGCCGAACACGTGTAACGCAAAACCATATCGCCATATTTTTTACCGCTTCCATAATATAAACGGGAACCAAACCGCCCGCGAGTGTAGTGGAGTGATTAGTGCAGCTTCAAGATTCCCAAAGACACCAGGAGGCCGCCATTTGTAAAGAAGAAGACTGATTTGCAAGGTAGGTGTGTCCCATCCTTCTGCCTCCCATGAACCCACTCACTTTTCCTTTCCTAGGCGATCAGAACCCATCCCCTTACAGTCCACAATATTAATTTTCTTTCCAAATCGCATAGAACATTCGGTTTCGGTGTAACGCCGAACCATTTTTTGGTCCTTCGAGCCGGATTCATTTACGTTTATACGTAACCTCTCGTTAATCTCGCTCGCAGTTATAGCACCTAGCTATACTCCTAATCCATTTACATACCCATTACAGGGTTATTTCCGCACGCATCCGTAGGTAATATACTTTTATGTAGCTACCTACTAACCCAATTATTATTACTGGAACTATCATAGTTGTCTTGTAAATTACATATTTCAAGCACCTTTTAATTCCACCGTCTTAACCCTTTGACGACCAAGGGACATATGTGTCCCTAGTACATAATTTGAAAATATATTAATAACTAAGAAGCCTATTACCAATTATGAATTTTTTGTTTGTTCTTAAACATGTTATTAATATTTTTTTCATTGACGGTACAACCTAGGTAGTATGATATATTTTCTATAAAAATTGTAATATGACTGTTCGCTAAGCGCGCACTTGCCCTATTTCTCAAAAGTTTTTAGGAAATTCAAAATGTTTTATATTGTTTTTTGTTGTGCTATAATTATTGCTTGGTAAGTAAATTTATATTATATTTATTAATAAAACCATTATTTATGTTTTTTATAGTTATAAGACATCATAAACATAAAGGGACACCAGTGTCCCAGTGGTCCGGAAGGGACACTATTTGTAATAAATTGTTGACTTATTCAACTGATGATTTTGTGAATTATCTTCATTTTTATTGATATTATGGCAGATTATCTTCGTTTTTTTAATCCAAGGATGATGTAGGTACTTCTATAAATTTTGATGGATGATAAGATGATGATGAAGAAGATGATTTACACCTTGACCAAAACGGTCAAAGGAGTTTGATACAGGATCAAGGGATTTCTGATGTTTCTGATGATGAAATTGTAGGTAGATGTGACTGTTCAATTTCAGAAATCAATAAGTCTGGCACCTGTACCATCGACCTGTACAACTATTTTACCCATAACTGGAGCACAAAGTAATCAAAAACCAGTTTTCAAGTGGAACTAAGGAACATACGTGACAAATAATTTGCGTGATTTTTGTGATGTGAAATATAATGGCTGTGAAGTACAGATTTTTCAAATAGTTGATGCTGATGTATTGACTCTCTTTGGCATATGGAATTGTTCGAACAAATCGAAAACATCTTCCGAAAACAGCATTGACATAAGGAGTGGGACATGCACACCACAAGTTTTGGGGCATATCGTGCGAAAAGTTGATAGAAATTAAAGGAATATACTTATTGATCAACTTTCTGAAACCCTTAGACATAGACACTGGAAGACGACGCAAACCTGGATCAGAGAAAAAAAGTGAAATGCACCAAAATTGTACGACATATAACAAAAATATGGGAGGAGTAGATTATATACGTGTTGATCTCATAGTGTTATGAAATATATTGCTGATTGAAAATAAAATACTATCATCGATATTGTTCTCGTGATCTCTTAGATATCTAAGTGAACAATGCGCGTACTGTATAATCAAAGCTTCACGACGAAATCAAAACTAGCCGACAGTTCAGACAAGTTCAAGTTGGAAACACGGTTTCTCTCAGGCAGCATGACGTTCCTACTTCAAAATCAAGTTCAGTTCCCAGATCTGTCAGACGAAGACAGTTTCCAACGCACTCCATTGATAACCAAACTTCTGGAAGAGATGTGTCAGTTTATTCAAAGTATAATAGAAATCCGAAAAAATAGTAAATAATTGTGTTGCAAAGTACACCTTTTCTAGACTAATGAATGGAAATGGTTTACTGGATTCTACCTAATTACTACTAGCTTATTACTTTAAAATGTATACCTATCGATAAACAAACAATTTTTCTTTAATAAATTTGTAGTTTTGTATATACAATACCTCAAATAGTGATAAAATCTCCGAAACGTATAATCTTATTTACTAGAACAAAAAGTACCACCAACGACCATAGGGACATATGTGTCCCAAAGAATTCCAAAAAATCCAAAACATTTTATTATATTATAAGTTAAAATTGTGTTTATTTGATGGCTAATTAACTGTTTCGTATAGTTTTTATCACAATATATAGTCCCATATCCTTATGGTCCTGAAAGGGTTAAAGTGTTGTCTACTTAGGTAAAATAATAGGTAGGTACTTTAGGTATTCTTATTTTGATTCGGTCTCATTAGCTTATATTTACGCAAACATGGCACAACAAAAGAAGCCACGCATGTCGGAAGAAAAAGAGCTGACAATCTTACAAGCAAAACGCAATATTTTATTTGAGCGTATTCAAAACATTTACGAGCGCTCGAAAACTGCCGCTGCTTCCGACATTAATAGGGAATCATTTTTTAGTTATTGTATGACAATAGATAGTATTCGAACAGATTTTCATAAGTTGTTAGACGATTATAACGCAAGATTGCTTTCTATTAATCCTGATGAACAGCCGAATTATCAGGCGTACACCTCATTCGAAGATCTTTATTGTATCATCAAGCGCATACAATCACAATTGGAGGGTAAATATTTAGCACAGCCCGTTTCTGCGGTTCCAACGCCGAGATTACCGCCAATTGAGCTTGTCAGAAACACTACATATGTATATGTAAATATATATATTCTTTAATGTTTCATACTACGGATTACTTTTTGAAACTTAAGATGTTTATGTAAAAGCGAGGTAGTTCTAAATAATAAATAGTTTGTAGGGTATAAACACTTTAATTAATAAATTATCAATTAGACTGAAATGAAACATATCTTGTCGAGTTATACATTATATAGATTTATTCATAGAAAATAATAATTACTGCACATAATATAACACTATAATATATACTAAAATTGGAATTGTACTATATTATATACCGTACGTGAATTGAGGTTTTAATTAGGTACAAGTATTATTACTGTATACAATAAATATACTTATCTCCAGTATTACAGCTGGACCGTGCGGAGTGTACAGTCCTGTGGTCGCCCAACGAAATATGTCAGTTGTAGTGCGGCACTGGTTTATATAGGAAAATACCCCCACTGTTCGGCGATCACAGGATGTCAATTGATTTCCTCATTTTATTATTTCAAAATGACGTTACAGAATTGAAGTAGTCTTTAAAATATATTAAAATGATATAAAATGCTTATGACTAATTAACAATTATAGTATTTATTACATTGTGTAAATAAAAACATATTTAAACGACATTTGAAATGATAACAGTAGAATTTGTTACATAATTTAATTGTTAATCTGGCAACTCTTTTACAATGATGTAAAATACTTATTTTAATATTTATACTTATGGAATTGATTACATTATATAACTATAAGTATGACATCCTATATATATTATTCTAACAAGCTCATGTCATTCGATGGCGATATGGCCGTTATTCTATGCGAGTTTTAACTCTACAGTGCACGATAATGGTTCTCTGACAGATGCTGACAGGTTGTACTATTTAATGGGTAAACTGTCACCGAAGGCCCACTCCGTATTTGCAGGTGTCACACCCAGTGCTGAGAATTATCAGGTCATATTTCAGTCACTACTTGATAGGTATCAAGATATTCGTGTTCTAGCGTCTACTTACATTGATCAAGCTTTAAATCTTAAAATGTCCGGTGCCGCGTCTGTTTCGAATTTCCAGCTGTATATAAACAAATTTGTTACCGCAGTTAATTCCCTTAAAAACTTAAAATTAGAAGATCTTTCCGACTTTATGTTGCTTCAATTCGCTTTAAAAAAGTTTGACACTGAAACAATTTGTGCTTTCGAAATGACTGAACGTAATCATAAAATACCTACACTAGATAGTTTTATTTCGTTCATCAAAGATCAGTGTCGAATATTTCATAATACGCAGTCTAGTTCATCTAGCTCGTCTAATAAAAATAATAGCAAACAAAAGTCGAATAAATCGCGAAATAGCAATAATAACGCGGTCCCTAATCCGCAATCTTACGTAACATGCTCGGAATCTAATAATAATAATTCACAGAAGTGTCTGTGCAGTAATATAGTACATGACCATTTCTATAAATGTCCCGCATTTAATAATTTAAATCCGACTGCTCGTTTCAAATGTGTGAAGGATAACAAAGCTTGCATTAATTGCTTAAGTATAAAGCATAAAACGAGTGATTGTTCTAGTAAGACATCCATTGCGCGGGCGACGTGCACGCGCGGACGGCCCTTGCGCGATTGTAATGATCAGTGCGGGGCTAAGTCGCAGTATACAGCGTCCAAGACTGTTCTGTTAGCGACAGCGCAAGTTATCATCTATGATATTAATGGAGCCCCGCGCGTGGTACGTTGTCTTCTTGATAGCGCGTCTCAGAGTAATTTTATTACTTCTGATTGTTTCAAACGCCTCAGATTGTGGAATAACTTTAGAAATACAAATTTAGTAGTCAAAGGCATCGGGGGTTCAGAAAAACATTGCAAAGGTTCCGTAGATGTTAAAATATATTCGCGTTTTGATAGGAATATTAATTTTAACATTCCTTTGCTTATCGTGGAGCGTATTACAGACACATTGCCGAACGCTAATGTGCACGTATCATTACTCACCCACCTCGAGACACTGCCGCTGGCAGACGCGGAGTTTGCGAATCCGGCAGACATTGATGTTTTGATCGGAGCTTCAATATTTCCGCACTTGCTACTAACTAAAGTAGTGCGTAGTGAGCGATATGATTTACCGCCCGCTATTGAGACGGTATTTGGGTATGTGATTATGGGTACCATACCTACGTTACATACTTCTCAATACATTACGTCTTGCTGTTGTTCTGTTCTTCAAGAAAATAATATTGATTCTCTTCTCAAGCGATTTTGGGAGCTTGAAGAGATTACCGCACCGCTCTCGATGAGCCGTAAGGATCTCGAGTGTGAAGAATATTTCCGTTCTACCACTGTTCGTGACGACAGCGGCAGATACGTAGTGGCGTTGCCATTCTATGGTGACCCTTATTCGTTAGGCGACTCGTACGCTGCTGCGCTTAGACGTTTCCATTGTTTAGAACGTAAACTTGATGCATCACTTAAGTTACGCAGCGCCTATAATGACGTCATTCGTGACTACATAGATAAAGGTTTTTTGAGTGTAGTTGTAAACAACGAGGGCAACTCTCTTCCCTCATATTATATCCCGCATCACGGCGTAGTTCGCGAAGATAAAACCTCTACTAAACTTCATGTGGTTTTAGATGCTAGTTGTAAGGCTACATCTGGTCAGTCGATTAAAGATATTTTGCATGCCGGCCCTAATCTACAGGGTGATTTATTTAACATCATAATAAAGTTTCGTCTTTTCCAAATCGCTCTGTCAGCTGATTGCCGCCAAATGTTCCTCAATATCGGCGTTTGCGAATCTGACCGTAGATTTCAACGGATTTTTTATAGTTTTAACAATAAGGAACTTTTATCTGTGTATCAGTTCAATCGTGTTTGTTTTGAACTCAAGTCTAGCCCATATCACGCGTTACGAGTTGTTCGCCAGTTGATCGCTGATGAAGGCGATCACTTTCCCGCCGCACTGTATATGGATGACATTGCCTGTAGTGTCATATCTGTTCCGCTAGCAATTTCGCTTTGTGAAGAGCTTATTCAGCTTTTCAAGCGAGGCCAGTTTAATCTTGTCAAATGGACAAGCAACTCTAAGGAGGTTCTCGCACGCATACCTGATTCTCATAAAGCTTCTCCAGACATTGAGTTTGAGAAGTCTGTACCGCATAAAGTTCTCGGTTTACGCTGGGACAAATCCTGCGATGGTTTTCGGTTTGACGTCTCACCGCCAGATGATAAGTGCACCAAAACGCACTATGCTGTCCACAGTGGCTCGACTATGGGACATAATGTGTTTTGTGGCTCCCACAATTTTGTACGCCAAGATCTTGATCAAAGAACTTTGGCTATCAAAGTGTGAGTGGGATGAAACACCCCCTGACCATATTGTCGCCGCTTGGGGCCAGTTTTGTATTAAGCTTACTGCGCTCAATCAAATTACTATGCCGCGTCAACATGGGTTGGTAATTGGATGTACCATCAACTAAATAGGTTTCGCTGACGCCAGCGAGCGTACTTACGGCGGAGTCGTATATCTGCAAGTCCGCATTGGTTCTAACTACTCGGTGCATTTAGTTTGTGCCAAGTCCAAGGTCTCGCCTATTAAAACCATTTCGGTTGCGAGACTGGAGTTGTGCGCGGCCCTTCTGCTGTCTCAGTTGCTCCGCAAGGTTCAAGACACAGTACTGCCCCACTACCCTATTAATAAAATATACGCATTTTCTGATTCCAAAGTAGTGCTCGCTTGGATTTATTCATCTCCTCACCGCTGGCAGACTTTTGTCGCCAACCGCGTTAGTAAATTGATTGAACTTGTTCCCGCTATTTGTTTCAATCACGTCGTGGGTATTGAGAACCCCGCTGATTGCCTGTCTTGTGGTGTTACTCCACTTAATCTTCTGTATCATCCATTGTGGCATCGTGGACCTTCTTGGATTTCCCATGATCCGTCAGAGTGGCCCATGCATTCCTTTGACCACGGTGCAGAAGACGAAGATGTACCCGAACGGAAGTTTGTTTCTCATCCCGTGATTGCTGAGGTTGCGGATTCTCCGATCTATACACTAGCACTACGCATGTCGTCTTGGTCTAAGTTACTCCGCGCCATCGTTTATGTCTGTAGGTTTCTTAGGCACCTACCTAATGGGACTTTTGTTTCAAGTACTGATCTTGAAATTGCAGAATATAAGTTACTACGAGCTGTAAAGGCTGTTCATTTTAGTAACGACATTCAAAATTTGAAAAACAATGTACCTTATTCTCCCGCTATTCTTAGGCTCAAGCCGTTTCTCGATGGGCACGGCGTCATACGCGTTGGTGGTCGTCTGTCAAATTCGAATGAACCTTATAACTACAAGCATCCTTTCATTCTACCGCGTCATGATCATGTTGTCGACCTTCTTGTTGATTTTTATCACAAGATGCATTTCCATGCTGGCCCAGAGTTGCTTATGTCCTTACTTAGGCATAAATATTGGGTTTTAGCCGCTCGACGAGTAATTCGTCACAGAATACATAAATGTAACGTCTGTTTCAAATTTCGTCCGCGTCCGACTTTCCCTCCCATGGCAGATCTTCCTAACCAACGCGTCAATCAAGTTGATAAAGCGTTTACACATACCGGTTGTGATTACGCAGGACCACTGCAGTATACGCCAGTGCGTGGTCGAGGTGTTAAAAGCCGCAAAGCTTGGCTATGTATTTTTACATGCTTAACGACGCGCGCTACGCATATTGAAGTTGCGACGGATTTAAGCACTGTGTCATTCCTGGCAGCCCTTAAACGATTTCATTCACGGCGCGGCCCTTTACAGTGTTTGTACACGGATAATGGCACTTGTTTCGTGGGCGCAAGCTCTTATTTACGCGACCTTTATAAGTTTCTCAGGGAAGAATATCGTACTCGTCTTCAGGAAGAACTTTCCATAAACCATATTGACTGGAAGTTTTTTCCGCCAGCATCACCACATTTCGATGGATGTTGGGAAAGCATGGTCAAAGTAATTAAAACGCATCTCTTCAAAGTTATAGGTTAACAGATCCTCTCTTACGAAGAGCTTTTAACTGTCCTTGCACAAGTCGAGGCGCTGATCAACTCGCGTCCGCTCACGGCATTGAGTAGTGACCCTGCAGAACCATCCGCGTTAAGCCCTGCACATTTTCTGAACACAGTGCCATTATCGTCCTTTCCGGCTCCTGAAGCAGACTCTTTAAGCTTGCTCCAGAGACATACTCTGCTGGATAAACTCGTGCAGTCGATCTGGCGGCGCTGGCGTGCGGAATATCTCCACCAGCTTCAGGCTAGATCCAAGTGGAATAGTCCTGCATGCCCTATACAGGAGGGTACGTTGGTCGTCATAATACATGATAATGCTCCGCCGCTTTCATGGCCGTTAGCCACCGTAGAGAAACTGCATACTTCCAAGGACGGTACAACCCGCGTTGTTACCGTGAAAACCGCGAAAGGGAGCTACGTGCGCCCTGTTGTACGTCTCTGTCCGCTTCCAACTCAGTGAGATCTAACCTGAAGTTGGATATACCTCTTAGTTTAAGTATTTAGTTTGTAGTTTTTGCTATTATTGCGTTTGTAATTTTCGCTAAAGTTAATTTAGGTTAATTTTATTATCATATCGCTGTCTTAACCTATTGATGGGTTATGCGGTAGTACACCCAACATAGCTAAGTTCAATTTAATATTTTTTTAAAGGCAACCCTTTAGCGATATGGTAGTGCCATCTACCTTTCTATCGATAATTAATTACATCGACGTCAATCGTTCTTCGCTTGCTTGTCCACTGCGAGCGATCCTTTTGTTTCCTTCCCTTTCTTCCAAGGGCACGTCTATCGTCTGATTCGTCGCATAGTGCAACGACGGGTACACAGTGAAGAAACAGCGGCCCCGCTGACCGGCTGTGTCCTGATGCAGCAGACGTGTCGCGCCGAACACGTGTAACGCAAAACCATACCGCCATATTTTTTACCGCTTCCATAATATAAACGGGAACCAAACCGCCCGTAAGTGTATAGTGGAGTGATTAGTGCAGCTTCAGGATTCTCGAAGACACCAGGAGGCCGCCATTTGTAAAGAAGAAGACTGATATGCAAGGAAGTGTTTCCCATCCTTCCGCCTCCCATGAACCCACTCACTTTTCCTTTCCTAGGCGATCAGAACCCATCTTCTTACAGTCCACAATATTAATATTCTTTCCAAATCGCATAGAACTTTCAGTTTCGGTGTAACGCCGAACCACCAATGATATCATCAAGACATTTAAGACGATCAATATTAAGAAATCTATTGACTTATGGGGTATTTCAGTTAAACTTATTCACCAAATTATTTTTAGCATAGCTCCATATTTAGCTGCAATATTAATTAGATGCGTGGATAAAGGGGTATTTCCTGATTTAATGAAACACAGCAAGGTGATACTACTTTTCATAAAAGGATCCAAGAGCGACCCTAGTAACTTTCGGCCAATTTCTATCTTGTCTGCAATCATTAACATTTTTGAAAAAGTTATTTTGCATCAGTTAGAAAGCCACTTTCTCACAAATAATTTATTGCACAGTGAGCAGTATGGCTTCACTAAGGGTCGCTCCACCGTTGAAGCCGGTGTAACTCTATTAAACATATTTTTAACGCATGGGAAAATTCGAAGGATACCATTGGTGTTTTTTGCGACTTGTCAAAAGCTTTTGATTGTGTTGAACATGATACACTTTTACGTAAACTCAACCATTATGGTATTCGAGATAGCGCACTGAATCTTGTTGCCAGTTATCTTAGAGATAGAGTTCAGTATGTAGATGTTAGTGGAAGTAGGTCTCAAGGTTTGCCAGTGGGAATGGGCGTTCCACAGGGCTCTATTCTTAGTCCGTTTCTTTTTTAATATATATTAATGACTTGACATTCTTTGTTAAATATCTAACTTCTTTTTGCTGACGATAATTCACTTATTTTTAAAGTTGATCGTAATACAAGTAACATTGACAGCGTAAATAATTCTTTTGCGCAAGTACTACATTGGTTCACGACAAATAATTTGCTACTTAACTCTGGAAAAACAAAATGTGTGAAATTCACTTTGCCGAATGTCAAACATGTTCTTACTAATATAACTTTAAATAACGAAACAATTAAGCTTGTTGATTCAACCACATTTTTAGGTTTAACTTTAGATTGTAAGCTTCAGTGGGGCGCCCAAATATCCTGTCTGACATTCAAACTTAGTTCTGAAGCATTTGCAGTTAGGAAAGTTCGACAATTCACAGACGTAGATACTGCTAGGCTAGTTTACGTTAGTTACTTTCACAGTGTAATGTCTTACGGGATACTGTTATGGGGTACGGCGTCCGATATTCAGAAAATTTTTGTTATTCAAAAGAGGTCCATACGCGCAATACATAAGTTAGGTGCTAGGGATTCTTTACGAGATAAATTTAAAGAAGTAGAAATATTTACAGTCGCATCGCAGTGTTTTGTTTGTTTTTCGTGTGAGTGTGTGGCGAACTCTGGTGTCGGAGTTTTCAGACCGCCCGAAGGCCTCCGACATGGCCTAACGACCCTTATCCTTAGACAAGAGCCGGGACCGACAGCTTTACGTGCCCTCCGAAGCACGGTAGCGCTCAGATGTAAATACCACAAACGGTCACCCATCCAAGTGGCAACCTGTGCAAGCGTTGCTTAACTTTGCCGATCTGTTACGAACGGCAAGCCAAGTCTCGCTATGAGCGCTACAAATATATATTTGCTAATTAAATGTACGTTAAGAAAAACTTAACTCTTTATCTTAAAAAAGTGACTTGCACAAAGTGAACACAAGGAATAAGCATAAACTAGTGGGCACTAACTACCGTCTACATAAAGTTCATAACTCATTTGCGGAACTCGGTATACAATTCTTCAACAAATTACCCCTTTTTTTTTGGTGTCGGGTTGAAAAATCCTCATGGAGTCCCTCCGCCCTGGGGGTGAAGGGCGAAGGCGACTGTCAGACTCTTACTGACTAAAAACTAACCCGTGTTCCTTATGAACCCGTGTGTCGGAGGGTTGGGTATCGCCGAAGCATTCCTCGCTACCCCTCGACGGGTATTGGCCCGCCAGATGGTCAGGCGGTCCCCGAACGAAACCCCCTTGGCTGCGGATGAAGGTGTTCGGCTCCGCCACCAAAACACCCAGCGGCCGCAGAGGATAGGGAGGACGGCAACGCAACACCGCATCTCCTCTTCCTCTGCGACTCCACCGCGACGCAACGATGGTGCGCCCCCATTTGGTCGCGGGAGATAGGACGCGCGGCAACGCAACACCGACACGCCTCTCCTCCCACGACCGCGCCCGACTGCGAGGGCCAGAAGAACTGTCCCTCGCACCCGCACCATTCTGACGCATCCTGCGCAGGCCTCCATTAAGCCCAGGCGGAGCGTCCACTCCTGGGATCTCGCTTAGCTTGACCGTGGGTGACCTAACCAGGGCTACTGAGCCCCCCCCCACCACGACAAGGTGGAGATCTAACGGGGGGAACAAATTACCCCTGGAAATAATGAATTTACCTCTGCACAAATTTAAAACCACTGCTAGGAATTTTCTTTTAAAAAGGGGTTATTACACTATTAAAGAATTTCTAGATGACAAGACATCATGGGTCTAGTTGCTTTTTTAAATTCACTATTATTGTTCTTTTTATGACTGTGTAATATATTTATTAAACTCTCTTCTCAATTAGTAACATGTTAAGTGGAGGTGCCTTGTGAACACTCATGATGTTTGCAGGGTTTGTATATTTTTTATCATTTGTTGAATCTAGTATATCAGTTTTATCCCTGATCTATTCATTGTTCACGTATCACCTTTACAAAATTCTTTAATCTATTGGTTGCTGATACACCTATACTTCTGGCACTATAGTGTTTTGTTGTTGTACTATTCACATATTTTTTTCATATCCATTTATTTCTTATCAGAGTCGCGAAGTGTTTTGGCTGTGTTAGCAATCATGGTACCACAAGCTATTATATTATTACTAGCTGACGTTTCAGGTTCTTTACAGAAACTGTGGTCACGGCAGACGTGGACCGACTTACAGGTGAGACATAGACCACTCCTAATTAGCGTCAAGGAGCATTTAGTCTTCTATATCACACTGAGAAGACTGGTGGGTATAAATGTCAATGTTGAGTTTATAGTCTTTTGCTTCCTGTATTTACTTAATCGTCTCTGACGACACTCATGGAATAAAATGCGATAGTGAAACTTTATATTTATTTTTATGTCATATTATATTATGATAGCTTTATGTCTTGCATCAACCTTACAGCCTGTGACAAAGCTAAGCGACGAAGTGAATTTTTACTATTTCGCAAACGATAGGTACAAAAATGATCTCATAACTCGTCGTCACAAGATTATGATTTAAAACGATTTTCTTAAAAGAACTTGGAAAAGAAAAATGATTTATAATTTTTTTAACTCGACCTTTTAAAGATGTTAAAGTAATTTACAATTATAAATGTAAATCCTTACAGCATAGAAGCTCCTAATACCGAAAGTAGGACACCTGAAAAAAATAGTGTTGTTATCAGTATCAAGCGACTCAGAAATAAGCCCGGGAGGCGGCCAGTCAATCTGGTGTCGGATTATACGGATGCGGATTTGTGACGTCACTCGATACGCCCTGGGTGCCGATATACGGAAAGCAAGCTGAGACTAAGGGCTAAAGCACATAAGCTACTTAAGGTGAGCATATCCGAAAGCACAGTCTAAATATAAACTTTACGATGACCAACTCGCTTTGAAATTGAAAAAACAGCGTTTATTTATAGTAAGTAGCACCTTGCTGATTTCAGCATGAATGGGCCGATCGACCGAGGAAGTACTACGCTCCCACGGAAAATCAATTTAAGTAACAGTAGAGTACTCTACCTATACTGTTGCGTTCCGTTTGGTGAGTGAGAATGGTGGTTTATATATTATATTTCTTTTTTCAGTATTCGACTTTCTACACTGCTTCCAATGCACCTACCACATTTATTTCTGCACAACCTAAAGGTCGACTGTTAGAGAATGCCTAATGGCATTAGTCCACTCATGTACACTTTAGTGCATAAAGATTAAATAAATAAAAAAAATGCTGGAGGCCCCATCCCCTGTTCCTTCTCCCTCATCCCACTCCTCCTCCTCCTTCCTTTTTCCAACCTAAAGAACGACAACGAACTTGTGTCTCCTCTGGCGTTTCTTCTGTCCATGGACGGCAGTCATCGTTTACCATCAGGTGATTGACCAACTTGTTTTCTCCCTATTACGTAAAAAAAGAACATATTTTAATAGGTCTCAAGACTCCTATCTACTACAGAATAAAAAATCATTTTTCTTCTTCATCTTCTACAAAATGTCACTACCCCATTTTATTTCTTCAGTTTGGTAAGAGGCGATTAAGGAAAATACACCAAGCAAAGATCTTTGCGAAGAGACGGCAGTGTCTTCATCAAACCCTATACTGAACTGTCTGAGCAACGTAAATCCTCCAATTGACTCACAAGGCTATTGAGACGCAAATTAGGGAGGCTTATGTCCAGTAGTGAACTGCAAAAGGCTGTATGATGATGATCTATACAAATCCCACAAGCTTATATTTGATAATGGTGTTTGGTAGCGCCATCTACCTTCCTATCTATAACTAATCGCATCAACGTCAATCGTTCCACGCTTGTTTAGTGCGAGCGATACCATATTTCCGTCCCTCTCTATCCCACTCCCTGGAAGAGGCACTGCCTTTCGCGGATTGGTCGCCGCGAAACGTCGATGCGAGAGACAGTCCAGAACTTTCGAGAACATTCGATTCGCTAAATACGCTTCCGCCATACCGTATCACCGCGCCGCTCCCGCTATAGTTATTACCGCTTATAAAAACCGCTCGCAAGTGGAAGTGATTGTATAGTGAAGTGATTCAAGCAGCTTCAGCCCGAAACCACCAGGAGACTGCCCGTCTGAGACGAAGAAGATTGCCGTATAAGGTAAGTGCCCTCCATCCTTGGAATATCCTATACCCACTCACAATCATCGCTCCCATCCTTTTCCACTTCCTCTTCCCGTATCCAATCCTAGGCGGCTAAAAACCCGCTATCCTTTGAATACAGTCCATTCCATTAATCCTTCCCAAGTCACCTAGAACCTACGGTTTCTGTGTATCGCCGAACCAGTGTTACTAATATTCACAAAATTGCCTTCTAGCGATTTTTAAGTAGCCAATCTGCTGCACCCCTAAAGCGATATCGATAAAGGTTCTATGGAGTGGTTTATAAAGTAGAAAACTGTGTTTCAGATTGACAATGATATTAGCATTGAGATGCTTTTGAAATTTTATTATGCTTTTAAACTTTTATGCCTTAGGTAGACAATGTAAAATACCGATATTATTTTGATGGGTCTCGATTTTCTCTTTACTTTCGCGTAATGTACTGCACGGATATACTAGTGATTTAAGCAGCGTCTTCGTTCTTTATCAGTTGATAATAATAGAGTTCCCACACTAGTCAACTCTCATTTTCTCTCAGTTTGGTTGACAAAAATTGCTACATGTCTGGCTGTTTGTTACATCCGTTGCTTCACTGTTTATGCAGTCCCTGGCCATACAGCATTTTATGATAGTGAGGACATTTTATTTATTTTTAAAGATGGCCCTTTCGTATGACCATAGTTACTAAAAATAATTCAAGTCAAGTTGCATTTAACAAAAATTAATCTGTACAAATTAGCTTAGACTGTTTGTCTAACTTCTTCCAAAACGAATTAAAGTGGCTGTGCTTTTCCAAGCCAAACCGTGTATCTCGATACGTCTATCCTCCCATATGTGTATAGAGGTGTTTTCTTCCACCGTGGGGTGGAAGTGAGTAGAAAAAGCGAGCCAACATCACGGTGCATACGCGAAATATCAGTAGTTCACGCACCAACTCCGAACCGTAGCTGCCGTGAAGGTGGGATAAACGCCCGTGTATATTTATATGTATGTATGTGCGTATATGTCTTAATGCGAGACTGATATACGTATGTACCTGTGTTGGTCATTCGGATTGGTTTATTAAGTATAGATAGACAGAAACATCAAAAACGCGGTGCGTTCCTAAAATTGGTAATTTTTCAGAAGGAGATGGAGTGAGTAGTTGCACATGCTGTCTCTTTCTGCTTTTTTTTATTTTCATGATTTGAGAATACGAATTTAAAGGGTATTTCTTTCGGACCTTTTTGGTCATGATTTTATGACAGCATTTAAGGGAACCTTCAGTCCATGTCTCCATGATTTTAAGATGATCTGCTTAGCTATGGACATGACTTATTAAATTCATCCCATTAGTTTTTTTTTTCTCAGAATTACAGTTTATTCTTCATGAAAATTAAACATACAATATCCAATAGTTATTTAAATTACAATATAACTAAATTAACTCGTATAATAATGTAAATAAAGAAAAATCGTATAGTAAAGTAAATAATAAAAAAACTAATTAATATATACAAGAAGTGAAAATTCAAAACCTTAAAAATTAAAATTTAGAAGGCGTCATGAAACTAATCCGCATCGCAGTCAATTGGAAGCGTGCCCAGAAGACTGGCAGCCTGGCTTGCCTCGTTGTATGGCTATACTTATTTTTTGAGCCAAATACGTTCCAGCCCTCTGGTCACGCGAGGCGTGTATGAGTCTCTTTGCGAGATCTCTAAAAAGCGATCGCGCACTTGGACCCCGTTTACCCAATGTTTCGACCCCAAACGGCTCAAATACATAATCTCCTATTAGATTTACATATTTGCGCCCTTATATATAAAGCAAGTGTGGAAGGGACAGGACGAAGGGGAAGACCTAGGCGGACGTTCTCTGACCAGATTGGAGACATCCTAAAAACAGGACAGGTTAGAAGCACCCTGAACAGAAGAGCATGCATGAGGAATCTGATGGGAGTGAATGAAGCAAGAGAGATATGTCAAAATCGTTGCAAATGGCGCTCCGTAGTCTCAGCCTACCCCTCTTGGAAACAGGCGTGAGTCTATGTATGTATGAATGTATGTATTTGCGCCGTTTGAGGGTCTCAGCTGTAGCAGCAGCAGCGCCCGCACAACCTGCTGTGCTGGGAAGATGAGATGGCGCAAGGGTATCGACACATGTTGCGTCCCATACCAAAGGCCTACCCAGCTTCCACGGCAGTAACGACATCCCGTCTGGTCTTTTGCCATCGTCACGTGCCAAGCCTTGAGGTTTAAGTTGGGCTGGTACGCCAGCGGTGGCAAGAGCACGGCGCAGTATGTCATTGAGGTTGGCGTGTCGTGAAATACGACCCGCGCTCCTGCTGCATGACGGGCCATGGTGACCAAGGCTATCAACAACCTCTCCACCATGACAACGATGCGGAGAGACACATGACGCACCTAAACGGAGGCAAGTAGCGAAAGGATCCCATTAGTTGGGATGGCATGAATAAATAAGACTCTTGACGATTCTAGGGGCAGTGCTGCAGAATGTCGCTGTAAAGATACAAAAGAAGAATCAGGATAGGACTAGTACGATAAAGCCTACCAACCTAACCACCCTACAACTATAAATAAATAACATTGCTTGCATCCCAAATAAGCGTAGACATCTACCATTCAACATATCACATCACACATCTATATTGATGTTGTTTCCTGTTATTTTTGTGTAAATGAGTTACGCTCGGCCGACTGATACAGAAAACGGCGGCTTGTTGCTAGTTTCTCTTGTTATCGTATTTGTTGATGCCTCATTTATGGCATTTTCTATCATGGTTTATTGAACAAACATCAAGCTTAGTTTGTTGTCGCATTAATACTTTTGTTCTTTGGTGTTTTCTTTATGAAGTTCGGTTGCAGTGTGTTTTATTTTAAGCGTAGGTCTGAAAGAGTTTCTACAAATACATATATAAAAGAGACTAACGGACTGCTATGCAGATCGTCTTTAGTTCAAACACACAGCGTGCGTATTAAATTGTTACATATCGCTTGGTAAACGGTGAAGTAAAATCTCGTCAGGCAACTTACACGTCGGAGGGTTCTCCATGAAAGGACACAAATGCCACGCAGCTCAGAAACAACGATTTCCAAAAGAGGATTCAACCTACAGCACTCGGTGCAATAGCAAACGAAATGAAAATTTCCTTTCAAACCTCTATTTCACTCGTTCAGTCCAATGTTTTATACGTAGTTTAGTAAATTAAGCTTTAAATCTCTATAGAAACTCTCATCTGTGTTTATTAAAACCTAAATCTTCTAAGTTTCAAAATCTTGTTCAGTCTATAGTTACTTTTTTTCAGAACTAGTATAGTCTTGTATGTCTTTTACTAACACAGCTTAACGCTTCTAACAATAAAGTAAGTCGTCAGCTAGAAAATTCGGCGACGATCTTAAAAGACAAACAGAACAGGTCTCTAAGTTACAAAGTCGTCACATCAAGTTTATAAGGCTGCGTTCAGACATAACATTAACATCAGCGCAAAGACTATACTTGTGTCGTCGCAAACCTATTGACGAAAAAGTTCAAATGTAAACTAAGGATGTGGCAGTTTCTACAAAACAATGTGTTTTACTGGTTGACAATGTAGAAAAACGTAAAAATTACCATATGTACTCCTCTAATATACAATTAAGTCATGAGTCAGTTAACTGACCAAACAACTAAATATAGCTATGTGTTTAGTTTGCCTAGTCCAGACGACAGTTGTTCTGTGGCAAAGTCGTTCTGTCGAGTCGTATTAGACTACAGCTGAACCTGGGTAGAAAAACAAAAGTCTTCGATAATACCAGGAGAACACTAGAAGGTTAATGTATCTTTTGTTTAACAAAATATCACAATTAATGTATTATCAGTGAGACTACCTAAAAGAAATCCGTAAACACAGAAGGTCGTACGTGACAAACCATTTGCAGCAAATACCTACGTAGCCTTATCAGTCCTCAGTTCAACACCAATGTGTTGAACTGAAAGTTTTTCCGCGAAGTTTACGTATTTACTTAGAAAAGTAGGCCGTTCGAAACGAGACACAGATGCTCTTTACAGTTTCAGTTTGCCGATATTTTGGTGACCTATCAAGCGATATAAAAGGTTAGCTGATCGCGGCTTCTTTAAAAACTTACGCGCGCTTGCCACTTATAGGAGGAAATTAAAACTTCGATTCTAATTTTATAAAGCGAGTACCAAGTTATCGTAATTTGTAATTCAGCCTTGGTTTAATCGTTGTAGGAATACGATACTTTAAGTTCACTAATGGTAGCTTCATGTAGAGCATCTGTCTCAAAAATGCGATAAGCAGATGTTGAATTGAATTGATTTAGGCGATTTTATAAGTTAAATCTTGCATTGAAGCGCAAAACTTGCAAAGCTATAAATAATTTTTGATATATCTTTGGTACAAGGTATAACTCCTGTGTAGAGGAGCGCAAAAAAGTGTAATTATACCCAGGCTTGTAAGTACCTACTGCTTAAACAACTAAGCCTGCCGTACAGTCTAATTTTCTTTAAGCCCAGGCGCGCACTGGCGGCCAGGTCGCGGCGGCCAGCGAAATACATACATTGTATGGAAATATGCATCAGTGCGCGCTCATGGCCGCAAACGCCAGCAGCCGCTGCATATGTATTTCGCTGAACGCCGCGACCTGGCCGCCAGTGCGTGCCTGGGCTAAATTTAAATGTCTTATGTCTCTCTTATAACATATACATACAGCTTGAAACATTATGTTAGTTGATCACAGAAAAAGGAACAACTACAACAATCGATCTCGATAAGATGTTATAGTGTAAACGGTGTGTCATCTCGTTAACATTCGAGCAATTATAGTACAGCTGTTTACTGTAATAATGATTGGGCCTTGCAGTGTGTGACATAAGTACTGTATAATATATCTTAGTGGCCTACAGACTTAGTAGTGGAATTGAATCTGATTATCGCTACCTGGCAGAGTCAGTAAGTATATCACTTTCAGTTTATAAGATATATGACCTACTTATTCATGCCTTCGATTTGCATAATTGAAATAAAATCTTATTCCGCTTGTCCGGCTCGAACGGATCATCCAATTTTCTTTCGGAATCAGATCTCTTGATTATCTTTTGAGCTCTACTTAAATAATACATAATATTCCTTTATCATACCCCTTATAATTGGGTGAACCCGCAGTACTAAATAAACGGAGCCTTGTCTATTTAGGCGACGATAGCAAATTAATTTATGTACCTGACGAAATAGAGGGCCGTTGAGTTTTGGTCTAAGGGCGCAGTCATGCTGGGTGGTATTGAGTGATAATGCGCGATTATATTATGATCAAGTTAATGTGCCGGAAAATTATTCTTCTTACTGAATGGTGAAACAGCGAGCTGGAAGAAATGAAGGGATATTACTAATTAAGCCATTTAGTTATGCATATTCTTTCTTTTTCATGTGAGTGTATAGCCAACTCTGGTGTCGGTGTTTTCAGATCGCCTGGAGGCCTTCGACATAGCCAAACGGTTCTTGTCCTTTGATAAGATCCAGGACCAACAACATAAGCTGCCCGTCGAAGCACAGTAGCACTCTTATGTAAATGCCACATGCGGTAACTTGTCCAAGTGGTGCACGCGATACTTAACATTGCTGACCTAATAAGAACGGCAAGCCACGTCATGCTATGAGCGTTACAAACATTTCATAAGATTTTTCATCACGGACGATATTTTCATAAGATTTTTCCATCTGGAACGTTCCAAGTGTATGGAGCTTTCCAAACCGTCATAATTTGCAGTACTAATGTGATTAGATGTCAGTAATGTTGTATTAATATACATTTGGCCTGCTCCTCGAGGTCTGTACCAAATTAAGGCATAATTACGTCTCTAAGTTATTATATTTCTAGTGGGAAACAGTACATCCAACATCGACATAGGTAAGAGAATACAATGTGTTGATCTGCATTTCCAAAATATTTTAGTAATACATTATAGACATTATACTTATTCATCTAACATTATTTCAAACAACGTTGTTATTATATAAAATCCTATTTTTATTAAATGTTACTTAGATAGTAAATCAGAATAATCTGATAAATCGTGCAAAATAAGACTGTATCGCGCAGTCACTGTAGGTACGTGTGCTTGTGTGTATTAGGCACCTGCAATGGCGATCAGCTGAGCGGCGGCGGCAGTCAATACGCCGAGTTAATTTTCAAAGTATATCATGACGAATTTTTTTTTTTACTTTTTATGACTTATTCTTTCATGTATTTGTATTCATTTATTGTTATAGTAGAACATTAACCCCTTAAAATATTTTGCAAATGCAAATTAACACCCTGTATTAAGTATTATACTTTGAAGGTATTTACGTATGAAAAGCATTTTTGCTAAATGTTAAGCAAGAAGCACCAACTTATCATTTCAGACAAAATAAAAAGAAATCATTACCTAGACGAGCCATATAGCCAGCTAGCAGAATATTAGTACTAAAAAAATAAAAATACATTTCTACGTACTCAACAGAACGACCTACAATGACCCCGGACCATAACAACACGGACCACCTTTAATATTGGTCTGGCAACCCTTGCCACTTTAATCAATAAGGTAGCGACCTTTTTCGAGTTGACTCCACATGGCCCTTGTAATGGCGTTATGGGCACTTAATAGTAATATGGGCATATGACTGACCGTATATTACAGACTAGCTGATCCAGCGAACTACGTATCGCCTTTTTAAGAGTTTTTATTTAATTCCCTTTTTCCAAGCCCCTTTTCCAGAGTTACCATTGACTTAGCGCTTAATCTTTTATCATTCCAGGGTAATGATGAAAAAACAAACATAGATTTTTATATAATATTGAATTTAAAAAAAAAACCGTCCGCCATCTTTGATTTCCTATCCGCCATCTTTGATCACGAAATAGATGTTGTATTTGGATTCACCATCCCTTAAATCATCAGAGACGATACCAATATTGATTTTTTAAATTTTTCCCATCCGCCATCTTTGATTTCCCATCCGCCATCTTGAATCACGAAATAGATGTTGTATTTAGATTCGCTAACCCTTGGAACCTCGGAGACGATAACCATATTGATTTAAAAAAAAACCCCATCCGCAATCTTTGATCACGAAATATATGGTGTTTTTGAATACCCCATTCCTTAAAATATCGGAGACGATAACCATATCGACTTTAAAAAAATCCCGTCCGCCATCTTTGATTTCCTATCCGCCATCTTTGATCACGAAATAGATGTTGTATTTAGATTCGCTAACCCTTGGAACATCGGAGACGATAACCATATTGATTTTTTAAAACTTTCCCATCCGCCATCTTTGATTTCTCATCCGCCATCTTTGATCACGAAATTGATGTCGGATTTGGATTCCCCATCCCTTTAAATATTGGAGATGATATCCATATTGATTTAAAAAAAGAATCCCATCCGCCATCTTTGATCACGAAATAGATGTTGTATTTAGATTCGCTATCCCTTTGAACATCGGAGACGATAACCATATTGATTTTTTAAAACTTTCCCATCCGCCATCTTTGATTTCTCATCCGCCATCTTTGATCACGAAATAGATTTCGGATTTGGATTCCCCATCCCTTTAAATATTGGAGATGATATCCATATTGATTTAAAAAAAGAATCCCATCCGCCATCTTTGATCACGAAATAGATGGTGGTTTTAAATTCCCCATTCCTTAAAATATCGGAGACGATACCCATATTGATGTTTTAATTTTTTTCCATCCGCCATTTTTGATTTTCCATCCACCATCTTGAATCATGAAATAGATGTTGTATTTGGATTCCCCATCCCTTTAAACATCGGAGACGATACCAATATTGATTTTTTTAAATTTGCCCATCTGTCATCTTTGATTGCCCATCCGCCATCTTTGATCACGAAATAGATGTTGTATTTCGATTTTTCACCCCTTAAAATATCGAAGGCGATACCCATATTGATATTTAAAATTTTCTCATCCGCCATCTTTGATTTCCCGTCCGCCATCTTGGATCACTAAATAAATTTCATATTATTAATCAGCGTCCCGAAAATCTCGAAAACGATACCCATATAGATTGTATCCCATTCGTTTGACCATTTCATTATTTTTGTCTGGACCGTAAAAGTTGTGGCGTAATTTTATATAGCCTTTCGGAATAATTGGGCTATCATAGGCAATAACAATTTTTAAAATCCGACTGCTAGTTCCTGAGATTAGCCGACATTATGTTTTAGCCTTTTTAGCCTTTTGCCCGGCCCCAAAGGGTCGAAGCGTTATGTTATATAGCCTATAGCCTTCCGGAATAACTGGGCTATCGTATACAAAAATATTTTTTCAGATCCGACCGGTAGATCCTGAGATTAGCACGTTCAAACAAACAAACAAACTCTTCCGCTTTATTATATTAGTATAGATAAGGAGGATGGGCAGGTTATTGCGAGTGTAGATATGGATATATAATCTTGTATGTGAACTGAATCAGGCTAGGCTGTGGCTACTTGGAAATGAAATTAATCAGGCAAGTATTAATCGTCAATGTACATTTCAAAACACTAAAGGTACCAATTAAATACAAAAAATATTTTTCTTATAGACTCATGCCTGTATCCCAGAGGAGTATTGCATTCACATTTCGCCATGTAATTAATTTTAGGGCCCACGTAATAGGGGGTGAGCCTATTGCCGTTACCGGGCACATTGTCACTCCGTGCTGCTACTGAGAATTCTGAAAAACTCAGTAACACATTTGCCTGGACCGGGAATCGAACCCGGGACCTCTTGATCAGCAGACACATAGGCTATCCACTGGACCACGCAAGCCTTCAAATAAAAAATTTACAATAATATATTAAATTTAAGTCCAGAATTTTGGCAATTGAGAGCATATTATGTTCTATTTCCGAAATTTTATGTATGAAATTACTGTTTGAGAGATGCTGAGACAGTAGTTTAATATTGTATACGAATATGTACCAGCTTTTCCCTCGTACTTCACATACGAACTTCACGAAATGTCGCCTTGTTGTTTATTCGTTCTAGAATACTTCACAGATAAGATCATAGAAATAGCTTTTTGCTTCTTATTTATCCATATCAGATCATAGGCCAGAAGTGGTAAGACTGGACATTAATGACTATAGATGTATATATGCTAGCATCATCGACAGATCAGTCAGGACAAAAGTTCTTTTTGGTATAGATTCTATTCGTCTTACCCCTTATTTATTCTTACAGGTAATCCTATGATATTAAGTCTAAAGTTCTAAACATAATAATTGTATAAACATAATATTGTGTATATATGTATGACGGCGCATTACCAGCGCCATATATACATGTACATTCTTAGGTTTCTTCATAGGTCATCTTATGACATCATCTTTACTTTTTAATAGGTCTCTCTATTAAGCGATTACCAAGTTCAACCGTGGCATCATCATTTAAAATTGCAAATCAACCGAGATGTAAACCAATTTCTTTCAATCATGTGTGTAGATGTATGTTTAGAGATAAGAGAAATATGCCGAGTATTCAGAACAGCGATGTACTTTGATGATGGGAGTATGTCCGACGGATAGCGCAACGGACAACGAACTGGAGGGCTATGATGTAAGTGAGAGATATTTGTCGAATAATACAGATGACAAGTATTTAGTATAGAGTGTTGAAATACCGACAGTGCCTTAGAAACGAAAATGAAAAACAAGCGAGGGTAGCTAGTAGGTAGGGTAGTAGATAGCTGTCAAACCCATTCTTCACAAGGATGGCGCTAAGCTGACATCAGTCCCTCCACACCACGATCGTTGTAAAACCAGTCAAAACATCGGCGATTGATTGCAAAAATTGCACAGATGTCGCAATGGGTTCAGTATGCACCGTGCCAAGCCTGCGCCGAATTCTTGTGATTTAATAACCACGCAGAAGAAATTAAAAAATTGGTAAAACTAAGCTTTGAATGTTTACATACCGCTTGGCGTAATACACATTAGCATTCGATAAGCAAATTGTACAAGTCAGATGCCATAGTAAACAATAAATTCTATAGCAGTGTAGATCAAGGATTTCTGATCTGCCGCAAATATAATGCGTCATATAAATATAATAAACTTTACTTATGCTTTTGGTGTCAAATTATTGTTTGGAGTCTGGGTATTCTTTGATGTTTAGTAGTCTTTATAATCATTCAATATTTAAAAGACTGCCGCGACACAGAATTTATTTCAGGAGTGACCTTTATCTTCCACACAGTATTATTTCTAAGAGCCAGATTTATCTTTTTATACGAAATAAACGTAGATATTATTCGCAAGAAAGATAATATTACGAACTTCTGTTCATTTTAACAAAAATAATAAGACTGATCTATTGCAAAAGTAGTTCCATTCATCATAACCACAACTACATAACATTGCATCTAAATTGTATACATTATATTGCCTTTGCAATCATTTTGTTTTTAGCAACATTGTCAATATTTAAAACTTGAACAAAAAATGTATATTCAAACTATTCAACAACAAATGTTAGAGTATAATGCTATTACCAAAATAATAGTTCAATTAGTTAAGACACTCGTGTCTTTTTTCATTAATTGCAAATGTAAAGAGACCTTTAACCCTTGAGGTGCGATCAAACTAAAGGCAAAGTGCCACAAGTGCGAAAGGTCACGTTGTTGCAAATTTTCATTGGCATAGGTTACCGGAAAAAAATTAATTTTGACACCTTAATATTATTATATCACATAAATTGCATATCATTGTGTTGGTTATAAAATCAGCTATCATAATAATAACATGAATTACTACTAAATACTCACTTTTCTGGCAAAACAAGCTTACAAACTTAGAGGTTTGTTTTTTTTCACTCGTTCACACAAACATTTCATCACATATTGATGAATTTCATTACTTGTTTGGTTCATAAACACAAAATTATTATCACATATACCTTTAGGTTTTCACATAATACATTATTTCTTTGTAACAAACGAATCAAACGCCACTAAAAAAATTATAATCCCAACGCGTAACAAAAAGTTCGCCGTGCCAGGCAGCCATGTTACTGTTACGAACACTGTGGCTGTGAATTATTTACCATTTGAAACACGATAACAGTGAAAATGTATAACAATGCTAGTATTTAGTTGCTAAAATATGTTTTCAGATAAATAATCTGGGTACCTTTATGTCTTTTATAACTATTAAAATAATATTTATCATAAAACACTGACGAAAATAGCGAGTTTCAAGAGTAGAAATAGCCCTTCTAAAAAGTTTTTGCCTTTTATCACTGTATTTCTTGTCTCTGTCACGAATAATGTCACTTCACAATTAATATTTATTTCTTTCTGAGTAAATATATATAAGTATCTTTATAAAATATTCACCGATTTCTTCCACAAGACAACTTTTATTATAAAGATCACGGAACAAAACACAACAATGGCGGACGCTTTCGCAACTGAGACACAGATAATTATATTTCAATATTTTTTGGCGCGTTTCGTTTCCCTCACCCTTCTAAAACGATTTAGTTGCATAGAATATGAACTATTTTAATAGTTAATACTTTCGTTTCTTGGTTTAAGTAAAACAAAACGTGTAAAAACCGCGACCAATAGAACGATTTTTAATTGAGCACGCCTCAAACACTTCGGACCAACAAAATTAGAGCACGACCGTGCGTGCTGTAATCACGTGGGGGGTTAATTAAGCTTTTTTTTTCTCGCTTTGGAAATGCATTTAAACCTCCGCAGAATGAAAAGCGGGGGGTATGTGGGACTCGACGGCTGGAGTGCAAGGCCACTAAAACCACAGCGCATACGTCCACTCCATTTTGGGGCGCCAGGGAGCACGTTAGCATTCTACCCTGGCACCCCGGCGGATAGACCGAAGACCACAATCTCCTTGGCGGCGGATGAAGGTGTTGGGTTCCGTCGCCAACACACCCAGCAGCCGCAGAGGATATGGAGAACGGCAACCTGACAACATCGCATCTCCTCTTCCTCTGCGACCCCACCGCAACGCATCGAATGGTGCGCCCCATTTGGTCGAGGGAGATAGGGCGCGCGATCTCACCCGACTGCGAGAGACAGACAGAACTGTCCTCCGCGCCCGCACCCTTGGACGCATCCTGCGCAGGCCCTCTCCAAGCCCACGCGGAGCGTGCACTCCCGGGATACCTCTTACCTTCACGTGGGTGTCCAACTCACGGTTACTGAGCCCCTACCACGACAAGGTGGAGTTCGCACAGGGGGGACCTTTAGTTAAGCTGTCATTTTCACTCGCAATAACATTTTGAAATAAATATTTCCATCCAATCCATCAAATCAATTAATTGACTAAATCTTCAAGTAATATTTTTTTTTGCAAATGAAAGAATTATGAACTTCATAGTTAATTATTTTTTTTTATTACTGTAAACAAAATTAAATAATAATTTGACTGTGTATTAAACGTCTTAAATAGCCTAGATGTTTATATTCATAAACATTTTTAAAAACCCTAGGTGATTATGGATTTTTGACTTAATTCAACTCAATTTTTCCAGTGACCTTGCTATAATTGGAGAAAGCACACTAACATACTTACACATTGAAGTATGGTAGCCAAATTAGTTCATAGTGCCTACTGGAAGACTCGCATGAAAACAACGCATCATTCGACATATTTCTATCACTCCCACGATAACCCCCGCAGGATTATTCCGGAATGCTTCACTTATGTCGGCGTCATTTGAAATTACACCTGCGATTAATTCGCCGCACATAAGTTAACCGTGCGACTAACTAAATGGTCCATTGCGGCGATTAGACGGAAAATGCGTCGCGGATTATTGCGACTTTTTGCGATTGTCGCCAATTAGCGCTCGTGACGGGACGAACGGGAAAATATTTTTTAATGTCTCATTCAAGAAATATGTCGGTGGTTAGACTTGATTAGTTTTTTATTGTCTGTGCAGTCTGTGCACCTGTTGTTTACATCGTTAGGTAAATTGCCTAGGGGTGTGTATAATACTGTATTCAACTATAATATAACGTTATAATGTATTGTTCAATTAATTATGACAAAATCAATAAATAATTATATTTGTGCTTATATATTATAGTACCTCTTTGTAAAATTATTATTGTAACCAAATATATCCATTTTTGCAAATGTAGCGTGGAGTGAGAAACATCAATCTCTGATGGATTGATGTTTCTCACTCCACGCTACACAACAGTCAGTGGTAATCAGTCTCATTTACGGTTACGTATGGAATTTGTAACCAAAAAACTTAGGCCTAATATTAATAAAGTAATTATTAATTAGCTTCTGCGGTTAATCTGATAGTAGCCCGAAGCGAGGCAGATCCAGCCTCATTCTACGGCAAGCATGTTTAGTGATTGTTTCCGTTCGTGTTACTCCTTCCAGATGGTCCTCTTTTAGAAAGTTCTTCTAGATGATTCCACAAAAGCACCGATCGGTGCTCCTAATTCCCCCAAAAGGAGCAGCAGAGCAAGCATGCATTACATTTCTCTCTTAATATTATAGCGATAAAATATTAGGAGTGCAAAAACATTGATCGCATATAAGGGTAAACTTGCGCTAACTGTAGATCATACGAAATGTTGTTTTATGTCTGGATCAAACCAATAATATACAGAATACTAGCATGAGCACTACCACTATCCACTGAATTCAATATCAGATCTATCTATCTTCTGGAGATTAGAGATGCATAGGTACTAGACATAAGCTGCATACAGAATATGTCAAACATGTATCTCTAATCTCTAAATACATGGATAGATCGTATATTGAGACCGGCCTTATACTGCTTTATTCGCCATATCTAGCCACAAATCGTTGTTTCGTGAACATACATAAATAGACTCATGCCTGTTTCCCGGAGGGGTAGGCAGAGACTACGGAACGCCATTTGCAACGATCCTGACATATCTCTCTTGCTTCATTCACTCCCATCAAATTTCTCACGCATGCTCTTCGGTTAAGGGTAGTTCTAACCTGTCCTTTTTTTAGAATGTCTCCAATCTGGTCAGAGAACGTCCGTCTAGGTCTTCCCCTTCCTCCTGTCTCATTCACACTTGACTTATATAACTTCTTGGTCAGTCTTTCATCATCCATCCTCTGCATGTGTCCAAACCGTCTTAGCATACCTTTCTCAATGTTCCCTTTCTAATTTCAGTAAAGAATTGTGTGATAATGAGTGTTGTGGGGTAAAAGAAGATGTAGTGACAACTCACTACATCTTGTTTTACCCCACAACACTCTTCTATTACACAATTTTTTACTCTGTCGTTCAAAGACACTCCACACATATTTCTCAGTGCTCTCATTTCTACAGCATTTTCTACTTTCATGTCTATTCTGCCATACCCAACTTTCACTACCATACTTTTAGCATACCTTGTTTCGTGTGTGTGTGTGTTTGTTGTTGTTTAAATCCTTATAAAATACACGTAATATGAGCTTTTGCAATTTAACAGGAGATTTTAAAGAACAACAATCCTAATAAACAAGAATCAACAATTTAAATAATATTGAAGTCAGTTCATCAATAAATCAAAAGGCGCCGCTTAATTTAACAAATTAATATCGAAGTTTACACCAAACTATTTGTCATCTAGATTTCTCTCAGAATTTAATATAACCTCTTAAGTGGTGGGTAAAAATGTTCTTCACTTGAAACTAACGCAAGTTTGTTATTAGGTGGGTCCACACAGAGCGAGCAGCCTGTGTGGACCTACCTACCTAGCCGAGGCATTTGCCGCGCGAGGAAACGGTCCCCGAACGAGCGAGGCCATAGAATAAAGCTGCGTTCACATTTATCTGACGTGATCTCTCGTGACGGTCTCTGTCGTAATTACTTACCGTTCACATTTTGTCTATCGCCGTCTGTCGCAATCTGACGCAATTTTAAATCAGTTCTGTCTTGACTCTCGTGGAGTTCACACTTTCGCAATGTTTTTGATGAATTATCCGATTCAGATTAAGTAGATATCGAATCATATCCATAAATTATTTACATAGGATTATATTATTTCGTATTCAATTAGCTCATCTATAGGTACTGTATAAGAATAATATTATAAAAAGGAAGCCAATTAGTTCGTCATCCATTGCGCACAATTGCATACGCGCGTCTGACGCTTTACGACAGACAGTGGCGCGTCCACATTAGTCTGACGAGTTGGGTCGCGCGAGTTAACTGTACGGAACCCAACAATGTTAGCTTCGTCAGCACATCTCTCCCTACCAAATTATCTAGATAATGTTATTGTCATCTTAGCATTCATTTATTATAAATACCTTTGTAGATCTAACATTAGCGATTACTATTTTATATTTCAAATATACTGTTAAGCTGTTATAATTAAATAAAGTATTTTTTTTACAATTAATCTGAGTCCAATCTCTTAATTCGCACTGTACCGTCCCCCCCCCCTCTCTGTCGCAGACACACGACAGACGCCGTCACGACAGATTACATCAGATAAATGTGTACGCGGCCTAGAGCGCGGCAGCCTTGGCACCGTAGGAAAAAAACAAAATTGTAGTTGTCATACAATTTGAATTCAGAACATGAAAATATAGTTGAAAATATATTATGTATTATTGCGCATGTATCAAATTGTCGACTTGTGAATTAGAGTGAAATAGTACATTTGCCATCTATCGGTCTACGTATCAATGTGAGATTGTTGGTCTCTCCTCTCCCTTATTTTTAAATTTTGTTTATAAATATACTTGGAAATGGTCATACTGCAATAGGGTTGTGGCATGTGTTTTTCCTAGCCGGCTGCCTGACTGACGCCAATTGCTGTACCTACTTTGGGTACTAGACAATGGTAATAATGGACCATAATATACGTATTTACTTAAACTTACTTTTTTTGTAAATATATACATAGAAACACCCAAACCAAGACAAACATTCATGTTCATGCACACAAATGTTTGACATGAGCGGGAATCGAACCCGCGACCTTCGGCGTTGTAGTCGCTTACACTCCCGCTTTGCCAACCGGTCGTCGATTATCGTTATACCTAAAGGATGGAATAGGTAGACATGGAAAAAAATATAGAATGAATAAATAGGATATGAATATCTGTAGGCAAGGATACTGTAACCGAAGCACAGACTGAAGGATTATTATTCGTACAATAAATAGCGTCAAAGATGAGAATGTTATAAACAAAATACAAAATGTCCAACATACAAAACACTTGCGAATTTATATTATTAGTAGGGATTATTATGTTCGAGCGAGGCACGAAACAGCGTATAGACCGCGGCAAAACAAAAAACCAAACTCGATGGCTCGGCCGCTCGGTCGCTCGCCCGCGGCGGCACACGCGCTTGCCTCGGCCGGGGCACGTCCACACAGAGTGCGCAGCCTCGCGCGCCAATTCCTCGCGAGGCTGCGCGCTCTGTGTGGACGTGTCTAAATCGGTAGCTCGGGCGCACGCGTGCGGCCGGCCGCGGCTGCCGTGCGCTTTCCTCGACCGAGCCACGTCCACACAGACCGAGCAGCCTCGCGAAGCATTTTCCGCGCGAGGCTGCTCGGTCTGTGTGGACCCGCCTATTACTGAAGATTATAGGGTTGGCGCACTTGTTAAAGTCATGTTCGTTAAATATAAGTTTAACATTTCGATTAATTAAATCACTTTTGCAATAACTCGAATTCAATTACTCACGGTTTAAAAATGCACTCGTTTTGATACCCACATAAGACAACACTTTGGGAGTTCTAAGAATAGTTTGGAAACGTTTTTCATAGAACTCTTTAGGTAAAGAACTATGGTTTGTTGAAAATATGTAATGTAGGATAAACTCGTGAGAATGATTCTTTAGAAAGCTTTTCTCTTCAATTAACAACTACGATTCAATACGAGGTACCGAGAATTGAATGGATACACCGATTGATAAATCCCTTTTACGGTCTATAGCAAAGTTATACCGCGAAATCAAATGCACTGCCAAATCAAAGTAAAGTTCATTGAATATAATCAGCGCAAAGTGCCTCCAGTATTCGAAGATTATACGATCGATTCAAATTAATGACTATTGATACCACGTATCGATGTCCCGTTTCAGAGAAGGCATTTAGAGAACCAGCCCCTTTAGTCTACCCAGAATTGATTGAATATTAGATTTTCTACGAAGTGAATCGTCCGGCAACTGGCTAGATATTAGAGATTTTTTTACATAAATGGTTTACCTAGACGAATACCAAAAGGAGTAATGCCTTGTAAATGAAGTTGGTGAATAGGTATTTAGTTACTAACAGTAATATAATCACTAAGACCGGTAGAGATAAATTTTGCTAATTAAAATTTACTCATGAGATTTGGTTGACATTCTTGACTTTTTAGAAGCTCCCTCGGATATAATGAATTACAAAACAATTTATTCTATGTATGTATCAACTCACAAGTTCCGACTTAGGTCTCCTAAGTCAATTTCAGGAACCTATAGAGTTCAGTTTTATACGGATATAACTTAACTACTGACAACCCTAACAGACTCGAAGAATATTCGACGCTAAGCTGTAGTAATCGCCAATTAAGTTAATCCTCAACTATTTCATAATTCTAAGAGTTCCTTCGCCCGTTAGTAGGTTTCGACGTAACTGTTGATTCTACGAAACACAATCTAAGTAACGCGATATTATAAGGGAGCTTTTCGCCCCCGGCGGTTGAAGGGTTGCCCATTTTTCACGATTTACTCCTTGTTTAAAGTGAGCGGATTAAATAAAGAATGTTGGGTTTTTTGAGTAATTACTTTAGAAATTCTGGCGTAAAGAATCTTATAAAATAATACTTACGGTAAAATATTTTTATCGTTCTACTGAATTCAGCTCGAATTGATAAATGTGGTTTTATTATTATAGTATCCTCCATAGAACTGGTGACCGTTGGAGCAGAAAGGTTCTGAAGTGGCGGCCACGCACAGAACGTCGTAGTAGAGGTAGGCCTCCCGCAAGGTGGACTGACGATCTTGTTGGGATCGCGGGCAGCGGATGGATGCGGGTGGCTCAGGATCGCTCTATGTGGAGAGCCATGGGGGAGGCCTATGTCCAGCAGTGGAAGTCTTTCGGCTGATATGATGATCCTCCATAATGGCTACAGGACATCAGTCATCTCGTGACCATGGCTAGTGTAACTCATGCCTAAACGCCGAAGCAAATATAAGGTACTTTACCTTTTATTTTTAAATAATAACGCGATAAAGTCCAGTTATATAAATATTACTAAATCCATAATCGGATTTTCAGTATTAAACTAATATCCACAACAGCATTACAATATTGGTTTCATAATATATTCAAAAGCTGGCTAGCCTCGCAAAGCACCTGATTTTATGAAACCCTGACTAAAGAATACTAGAGTTCCCCTTTGTAACTGAAGTTGATTCAACCCTTTGATACTCGAGAGTCGTAAGGTAATCTGGGCTAATACAACTCCCCTATTGTTTGGCCTTTCTTCAGATGCTAACAAAACACTTGGTTTGGGTAAATATCACTTTGAAATATTAGTTATAGTCCTGGTTTGGATATTATTTGTAAGGATTTTAAAGTCAATTTATAATTGTTAATAAGTACAAACTTTAAATTCATAACATTATAATGTTTTTTTTAAAGGTTTTTTATAAATAAATTAATACGGATTGGCAAGGCTGATTGTGAAAATCATTTAATTACAATTAATTATCTTTTATTACAGATAGGTCTAGTTGCTACTTTTACCATAATATTATGCGTCATAAAAAATACAAGGACCTAAAGATTTTAATGACTTCCATACACTTTCACAGGCAACCTTGCGGTCCCCCACAAATTCATCCCCATAAGTTTCGATCCCTATAAAGTTATTTTTTAAAGTCTCGCGCCTGCATCCCCGAAGGGGTAGGCAGAGGTGTAATACTACACCCACATTTTGCCATGAATTTTTAGGTCCCACGTAATAGGGGGCGAGCCTATTGCCGTTACTGGGCAAATCACCAGACCCCGTGCTGCTACCGAGAATTCGGAAAACCCAGTAACACTTTTGCCCGACCCGGGTATCGACCCCGAGAACTCCGAACAGCAGTCACATACGCTATCCACTAGACAACGTAGGAAGTTATCAACAAGAAAAAAACTAATTTGAATTTAACCACTTGCGAACGAAAAAATCTCGTACACCGGACCAATAAATGCTTATGATAACACTAATACATTAACGTACAAACAGTCACATATTATTAAACCACCTTAGCAATACTGTTTGGCTCTCACACAAAGGAAACGGGAAGAATATATTAATAAAACCTCTATATATCAAATAAACGGACAGAAGCAGAAAGGGGAATCAAGATTAAGTATAACAAACATAAAACAAAAATGTTATCGTATTACGTAGTAATACGATGCGATAGGTTAGTGGCACACTGGTATCATAAAATGACTACCTCTGTTGTCCTACGGTAGTGTAGACTGCGGATCATGAGATCTCGATTTCGATTCCCGCGTCGAAAAAAAGTGGTATTGCGTTTTTCTGTTAATTGTCCACTAAAAGGTCGGAGTCTGGAAAATGGCGGTGTTACACCCCCGGGCCTCGAAAAAATTGTTTATCCGTTGGTCCTGCGCCCAATCTCTCTCCGGCCATGTCGCTTGTGGCGTCCCGTCGAACTATGAGAGTGAGGGAATCATCAGTGCAGTGTGTTTGCGCACACACTTGGGCACTATGATATGTCCCGCACAGTTGGCTAGTTTCATATGACACTGGCCACTGAAATTCGGTCTAGAGGTCATTATTATTATTTTAAGTAATTATATCTTCAGATAAATGCTATATTAGATAAATCTAAAACGTGTCGTTTTGTGATAGTCCATACATGGTACGTGTACGTGTACGGTGTACAAAAGGCTGTATTATAATATTAAGATTGTTTTGATTTAATAAATAAAGAACCTCATACAATTAATATAAATAAAATTATGTGCTAGTAAGCCACCATCCTTCTCTCATTTGACACAAGCGCATATCTTTCTTTTGATTTAATATAAGGAAGAGAATTATAGATCAATCGTACCATAGATTATTACTTTAGTGAGGTATGCACATGCATGTCTATGAAATTACAGGTATATAAATTTGAATGCATGCTATACATGCTAAAACGAGAGTCGCAGAGTATTTCGAAACCAACTCATTTACGTACAAAAAGCTCTGTCTGACCTCCGCAACCCGATGGGATAGCGATATTACATGGCTTAGACTAGTGTATTTAGAAGGTACTGACGCCATATGATGACAGTCAAAGATCTTCATGAGAGCTGGGACCGACAGCTTAACATGCTGTCTGAGGCACGGGGCATGCGATAATTAACAATTCAATACGCACATAACTACGAGAAGTCATTGGTGCTTGGCGTGGATTTGAACCCGATAACTGCATGGCAGTCTGTTGGTATATCCACTAGGTTATCGCTGGCTTCCACTAAGTTTCTTAGCGTAGAATTTATTAATTGTGGCTTGGTTGATCAATACCGATGACCACACCTGAAAACTGTAAAATAAAATAATGAATAAGTTTAAAGCACTCACAAAACAGTATGTAGCTACAAGCCCATGTGATCACCAAGGTGATATTTATACCCTTATCTTCCCTTTAAGTAGTGAAGAAAAAAGTTTAAACAGTTAAAAAATAACAACTGATATACTGCGTGAACTAAAACCAATTTCCCGATTATGACACGTTTTCGTTCCGTTATCATTTTAAGCATGTTTGATTAAATTGAATGAATCGCAATATGCAATTCATTTGAGAATTATATTAATTGGGGAACGCGTTCAATATATTATTGCGTTGCTTTTGTCTGTGTCAGGTACGAGCGATATAATGAGGAATTTATTGGGTTATGACATTGGTTTTGTATTTCTGTAAGCGTATTGGTGAATTTTTCGTAAATGAAATTTAAAGTTTGAGGTAAAGCTTGAAACAATTGTATCAGAAATTTTATGTTCTTTGAAACTATAGAAATTGCAAATATCTTTGCTATCTAGCAGTTTTGTTTTATTACTCAGGTACTTACTACCAAAGTCCATGCATATACGCTAATCTACTTAAAGTACTATGTCTGTCTCCATATTATTTTAAAATAAAGTAATTACACCCCAAATTTTATTTATCATTCATATTTCACTTGCAAAGAATGACTAGACAGAATATTTATTTATTTATAGACTGTATCCCCGAAGGGGTAGGCAGAGGTGTAATATTACACCCACACTTCGCCATGATTTTTTAGGTCCCACGTAATAGGGGGCTAGACTGTTAAACACTGATAAAAAGCGGACTAACTCAGTTTTGTGTGCAAAATGAAAGAAATGAAAGAAAGAAAGAAGAAAGAAAATAATGTTTATTTCGACAAAACTACAGAGTTATAACAATAAAATTAAAAAAGTGTACATTGCTTTTTTTTTCACATGATTAGTTTTGTATAGCTCTGTCGAAATGGGTCACCATCTCAGCATTTGCTGGGTGCCCTATTTAAAGAGTTCCCAGCGCTGATTTTCAGTGGCCACCCTGGATAGTGATGCACAGACGGAGGCAGAAAATACTGTACCCGAGAACAACATTGGAAAGCTGTTTTATATAATCGTTATAAATACAACCTATATATATATACGATTTTCTTTTTCGAATTATTCCAAAATAGTGTTTAGAATGATAAATGTACACTTTCTGCCAAATAAACATAAACAAAATTTTCAATATTTCCCTAAAGTAAACGGCTTTAAAGTTCCCGATGCGTAGTGTATGCGTACCATTAATCAGCTGCGAGGTCATTCCCCTCGGCCGCGCGACCACGTGATTATAAACTGCCACCACCGCGGCGCACGGTGTAGGTAGATACGGCCGGCGTAGGTACGATGTCTTCAAACGCGCGCTATACATTGCCGGTAATAAAAGTTGTAATTCTTTTTAAGCTTAAAAATTTTTTTGTTTCCCCGGTATTATTTTCACGTAGTATGAATTGGCATGATGTGCAAAACGACTAGACTTCGGCTTGGTGATGGGTCTTGTGACGCCCTGTATATATATACACCGCTATTTTTTAATTAGTACAAAAAATTTAACAGAGCACTAAGTATCTTTAACTGATCATATTTATGTAGTTAAAAAATAAAAACACTAAGTCCCAAAACTGTCTCAAAACTGTCCACAAAAATACGTGATAATTGGTTAATGCAATACTAATATATTTTCTTAATTTTATTTTCTATGGCTACCTACATCATAAGTGCGACAGAAAGAATGCGAATGAGCAGGATGGAATATTATCAATGAATTAGTGAATGGATTGTAAAATATGACAATGATTTAAGTGAGATTTTATACAATAAACAAATGATAATAACTTTGCTCTTTATTGATATTATGAAATTCTTACGTCACATATATGATAATAATATCTTCGCTAATCTGTCCTTAAAGCTTTTGTAATAATTAAAAAATAGTGGTGTATATGTATATAAGTGTTACATAAATACACGTACAGCAAAAAAAGAGGAAGAACTTATAGAAATAAATGGTGGTGGGGATAGTGTTACCTAAGATAAGAAGGGTATATTATTGTTATATGGCGTCAACTATGATATTATGCATAACGAACTGTCTCGGCAGTAAAACTCAATTATAAACTCACGAGACTATTTCCATCCATACATGGTTCCGATCGAATGATGAAAATTTTCCCATGATTTAATTCCTCCAGCGTCGGGTAAGCTAATAGATTATTTAAATTTCTTATTGATTATAACTTTTTTATAAATATTGTGTTGTTTTTATTTAAATAATTGATAAATTTATATTGACTAATTCGTTTTTTATTTGTGCTGACAAAAGATAGTACTTTAGCTTTTGCTTAAAAATCACAACATTTTTCAGGGCCCTGATTGGCGGTGGTATGTTATTCCAACATTTAGACGCTGAATATCGGAAGCTACCTCGAAATGCTGCAGACCGATGGTGGGGGATAGCCAGTTGCTGTGCACATCTTCGACCTTCACGCTCCCGGTGGCTGCTAACCCATGCTAATTTTGAGTGCAACTACGTAGGACATTTGTTCATGATTACGCCAAAAAGAAGAGACGCAAGGTGTAGTTTGCGTCGTAATTTAATTTTTAACATTTGGTTTTGTTTAAAAATGTGGTAACAAGACACCGAGGTGGGATAGAAAAACAAAACCTAACACAAGCGTTCTGGACTCTTTGCAAAAGTTTTTCAGTACGTGCCAACAGTCGGGGGCCGAAAACAGTATCAGCGTAATTTAGTTTCGACAGAACTATTGATTCGACTAGCTTTACCTTTATCTCTTCGCTCAGAAATGGACGTAACCTATATAGAATTCTCAAACGGAAAAAACAGTTCTGAACACAGTTAGAGACATGAGTTTCGAACCTTAAGCCCTCATCCATCAATACACGCAAATTACGTGCCTCAGTAACTCGTTCTATATTTCACCCATAACCTTCACTTGTATGCTTGGAAACAGCTGCAGCTTATCTAATTGATTGTTTGTACCTAGGAGCATGTATTTAGTTTTACTAGGATTTAACATAAGCGCGTTGTGATTCGACCACTCTACTACTCTTGCGAGATCTTCATTTAGAGCAGCTACTGCTTTAGCATAATCCTGTGGCAAAAAAGAGATGTATATCTGGATGTCATCGGCATAGATATGGTACCTACAATTTTGTATAGCTTTGGTTATGTCCGCGCTGTATGAACTGAACAAAGAAGGGCTTAAAATTGAACCCTGTGGAACACCCTTTTCTACAGCCGCAATAGCTGATGAACTATAGTTGCCTTTTGCGTCCTTGATCTCTACGAGTTGAGCACGGTGACTCAGGTAACTGTTGAATCATTTAATCGTGCCCGGGTCGAAACCATAGTACGCCATCTTGGAAACCAACAACGATATATTGATGCCATCAAAAGCCCTAGAATAGTCCAACAGCATCAACAAAGTGCACATACCTTCATCTTGAGCAGATAAAACATTGTCCGTCACGTCCAGGAAAGCCGTGGCAGTGCTGCGTCCTCTCCTAAAACCGGATTGGGTCTCTGGTAGAATGTTACTGTTTTCTAAATAATTTGTTAATTGAATGTTTACTAGCTTTTCCAGTATTTTGGAGAGAAACGGCAATATGCCGATAGGTCTCAAATCTTTCATTTCAATTCGACTACTAAAATGGACATCAGTACAAGTGGTTGCATATTAAAAGATCAAAACATTCTCGAGCAAATTTCAAAAGAAAAATAAACGAAATAACAAAATTTAAATGACCAAATGTTTTATCTAGAAAAAATTTAGAATCCCAATGTATGTGATGTAAGGGTGTTACTGGCTACACCAAATTAAATAATAATATATAGTCCTTAGGTCGCATACTTGTTTTCACATGTGTTTGTCTTATCGCTACGATGGCGCCAACATTATGCAATTAGTAAACTCGTAAATTCCAAGAGTTTGACAAATTTATAATAATTATGTGACAGGCATATGAGTAAAGAAATAGCCATGAAATATGAGAAAACATTTGCACTGTAGTGTTCACATGCGGTATAGTTGAGGATCATAAAAAAGGGACCAACCATAAGAAACGGACCCTTCCAGGTAGTAAGTGGACAGAGGCGTTGGGTTTGAGGTGTTTGACTGGACAGTCGGTCTTAGGAGGCGGAGCGAGTCGGGTCCCAGGAAAGCGCGCTGTGGTAGTTGAGGAAGTACGGACAGTCGCTCTTATGAAGCGAAAGAGGGCGGATCTCGGGAACGCACTAACGTGGTAGTTTTGGAGAGTGGACTTGGAGTCGCGAAACCGATCGGACCTGGCCTAGTGCGAAAGGGGGTGTTCGGTGTTGGTCGATAATTAGTGTTTAGTGATATAGAAGAACAAGGCGAGCGGCTTCAAGAGAAGGTGATAGCACAGGGCAAGGGGTAAGTTTGGCAGCGACGCAGCCAAAGTCCGGTGAGTGTCTGTTATTCACTTTACTATAATTTATTGCATAAACTGTATAACATTAATAACTCTGTTGTGTATCTATGTCTATATCACACCATGTTTATCCCAGGCTGAATAAAATATAAAGTTCTCTATGAGATATTGTACATATTTATATTATTAATAACCGCGTACCCTTTTGATGATGGATGTTGAGGATGAGCGATGTATGATGGGATTCTCTGTATTCGCGATCATGGTGGTAGAATGCAGGACTTTCGGAATGGCTGTCTAAACCTGCGTACAGGCCAGCACAGAGCAGTTGACAAGGTTTTAAAGGGCGAAAGAAGAGCCACCTCTCGATCACGCGGTGTCCCGTAAGTCCTGGCGGCTAACCAGGCGTCGATTGTAACGAGAGCTTTCCTGAAATCTATGCGCGACGGTTTAATACGTTTTAATTGACTATGGTTGTGTGGGCTTCAATGTTGTGACTTGAAGCAAGGAGGCGTTTTGTGACATCAGTTCTGAGACTGTTACTGTACGTTCAACACTATACACTGGTTATCTATACTCGGCGCCGATAATACTATATGACTAATATACCTGGATCATGTTCTTCGTCTCCCTGGAGCTGCCGTCTCTGAGATACGCTGTCTTGTACTGAAGTACTAATATGCGAAGCATGAATATGTGGAGAGTGATTTTGTGATGACAAACCAATACTAATGTATCGTTGTCTTTAGTATTTTGATTTCCTCTTTTCACTCTTAGAAGTGTATACACTTGGTAAATGCTGTCAGAAGAGACAGGCCCAGTAACCTGGTCGAGTATCATAGATTATTCGCGGTGGAGGGGCGCTTTAATCAGGGCCACTGGGGGCCCTCTGACATTTTAAACCCACTTAGTAAGAAAACTAAAATTTTAATCAGCCTGTGGTCTGCCGGATTCCGTTACAGTGACACCAAATGAACGACTGATCAAAATTTGCTAGATGTTATTTTTAAATATCAAATCATAACTAATCAATTTTTATTATAATTTATTTAAACTAATGTTTCACTAGACTTGTAATGATTTCTTTGCTTTCGAGTGCCTAGGGTTAGGTCCGACTGTAATTCCAGTAACTAAATAGGTTATTTTAGGTTCTCTTTCGACCCTTAATGCGAAAATAGGAGCCCTGCGAAGCAGGGCTCCGTCAACTTCAGTTTATTAAACTAGTGTAAAGAATGTGGACTAAGTTGACGGAGCCCTGCTTCGCAGGGCTCCTATTTTTGGGTTAAGGGTCAAAAGAGAACCTAACATAACCTATTTATTTAGTTCGTCGCACCTAACCCTAGGCACTAGGCTTAGGGATTTTGTACTTCGGGATTTTAGACAGGCGCTATTCGCTAATATTAATATAATTTTACCTTTTTCAGTTAATCCATTTGATAATTAATAATTTATCCAGTAATCCATTCTGACCTTTAAACGATTTGGTCAATAGTGTAATAAATAATATAAACATTGATATTCCAGACTTTGGTCAGCTGAACTTTTGATCAAATGACCATCGTTATTTTAAACTTTGTTGATTAGTACGTTGTTCTATTGAAATTTGCTAAGAAAAGTTTTGATTTTATTATATGCAACCATATTTGTAATATAACAGCCTTAAGTCGCTTTTCAAATGTACCTATAGTTCAATATGCAAATGCTATGTTGGCATGCAATAAAAAATACTTCTGCAAAAGACGAAAACCGTATCACTGTAGTTATCACATATAGGTAGTAGCCTTGCTGATTTCAGCGTGAATGGGCTGGCTCGACCAGGGAAGTACTACCCTCTTACAGAAAATCGACGTAATGTAACGGTACCTAAACTGTTGCGTTTCGTTTGGTGAGTGAGAGTGCCGGAGGCCCTGTCCCCTATTCCTTCTCCATCATCCCACTCCTTATCCTATCCCTTTTCCCAACCCCAAGGGGCGGCAACGCACTTGTGACTACTGCAGTGTTGCTTGTGTGCATGGGTGGCAATAATTGCTTACCATCAGGCAACCCGTCTGCTCGTTTGCCGCCTATTACTATAAAAAAAACACGTGTAAAGTCTTTGGACATGACAATACATGAAATAACACATTTACAATATGAAAATCTTTTAAATAAGTCCAATAAAGAACTTATTCCAGTCATAACTAACTGCTTCATAAAATATACGAAAAACAAACATGCATCGTTAAACAAAATTGCAACTTTTTACTACATTGACATCAACCGCATTCCATTAACAACAAACTCAGCAAATCGACGCAATGGAATCATCATAACCATATCAAAATTCATAGTCAATTAAAAAGCCTCAATTTAACCCCGTCTATTGTGTTTCTGGCCATATACGAAAATTGTCATAACGTGAAACGACCCGCTCGTACAGTGGTTATTAAAAAATCCATCATAGAAAACTGCCTGTGGCGCGTTTCAGGGTTGGCGACCTTCAAAAGGTCTTTTCATGCTATTCAGCTGGATCGTATGTTGTAATCAAAATCAACTTGATTCATATTTGATGAACTTTGTAGAGGTTTATTGTGCAATGAATAGTCAAAGACTGCTTCCGTGTTCCAGTGGATTGTGAATGTGTCTGCTTATCACGATTTCAGATTTCATTCTCAGGTTTGATTCAAAATTAAAAGTAAAAAAAATCGAAATCTTAAAAGTGGTACTGGCTTTTCCTAATTGTCAATAGCAGCACAATGTCTGACAATGTGCTGGTAAGACAATTAACTTGCTCCCTATGACCTAAATATGCATGGCGGAATGTGGGTTTAATATAACACCTCTGCCTTTTCTCTTTGTATAAATAATCTAGCGATAGCTCCTGAAATCGGCTTTATCAACGTAGAGACTTTTCACTTAACAACAATCTTTTACTATTCTGTCGCCTGTATTCTAAAGTTTTAACATAAAATCTAGATGTATTATAAATTTCGTACCTATTTAAAACTAAAACTGATTGGAGTAAAGACAAAGTTTTTTATTAAACAAAACGAATCTAGAAAATTCTATTACAATTTTTGCAGAACAATTAGTAAGGTCTTAGAAATAATGTCAGGTGTCTCAGCTTTTGTTGAAACTTGTAAATAAAGTTAACTTTTCAAATCGTATCAAACACTAAGTCTAAGTCTGCTGTAGGCTTTAATTAGGATAGAGGTTGATTAAACAGTCAATCGTACATTTCATAATTTATTTAGAAAATTCGAGGCCCGAACGCTAAAGTAGGTGAAGCTAGAAAATTAATTAAAAGAAATACGATCTTGTCTGGAATAAGTTCAAGGATAATATTAATGTACCAAACTTGCCTTAATGGGGTTATGATATTATTAGGTATAAGTGCCTTAAAAGGTATCATTAAACAATGCTCGGTGAAGTTAGTGCTACAAGCGTAATGATAGAGAGGAAGAACTCTCATGGTAGGATCGTAATCTTTCAAAAACTTGTCAATCACTACAATCGTCTACAGAACAAATTATAATAGCGCGCACTTTCAAAGGTAATCTTAGTCCTTAAAAAAATCTCGTACTTATCAACAAATGCGATCAAACACGTCACAAATATAAAATAATTTATATAACTATATAGTTACTATCATCTTACTCTCTGGCAAATATTGAAATTTTACCAAACTGCAGAACTAACAAAATTTGTATCTATAACACATCAACATTGAAAGCAAAACACCTAAAATTTCATAACTTACCATTACCGAGCGGTTATTATAGGCAGACTCTTGAAAAGTAACTGAATGTGGTCTCTATGAACATCACAAGTCCATTCACTCAAATCATACTACTATGAAAATGCGACAGTTTGTAAAGATGTATTCTATGGATGTATCGGTTTTTGCTTCTCTTTTACACAAAACTACTGTTCGGATTTTGCTCAAAGTTTGGAGTTAGTAATAAAGCTTATACATACATACATAGACTCACGCCTGTTTCCCGGAGGGGTAGGCAGAGACTACGGAACGCCATTTGCAACAATCCAGACATATCTCTCTTGCTTCATTCACTCCCATCAGATTCCTCATGCATGCTCTTCTGTTCAGGGTACTTCTCACCTGTCCTGTTTTTAAGATGTCTCAAATCTGATCAGAGAACGTCCGCCTAGGTCTTCCCCTTCGTCCTGTCCCTTCCACACTTGCCTTATATATCTGCTTGGTCAGTCTTTCGTCATCCATCCTCTCCACGTGCCCAAACCATCTTAGCATACCTTTCTCGATGCTTGTCACTACATCTTCTTTTACCCCACAACACTCTCTTATCACATAATTCTTTACTCTGTCAGTCAGAGAGACACCACACATACTTCTCAGTGCTCTCATTTTTAATTCATGAACATTTCTCAAAAGGACAGCACAAAACTTCATGCATATCAACACTAACCTACTTCATAGAAGAACCATTTAATGTCCTCAACCATAAACAGATGTTAAACTGCCTTGTCAAAATGAAGTCATCATTGAAAGTAGTGTCACGTACCTAGTTCGGTGTATAGCCTAGTTCAGGTAATGCTACCTGCAGTGTACATTTTTGTACAGGACTGCAATTTGTTTTATTCAGAAGTGTTTGGGCTGTATTTGGGTGTTATTAGGGTCTGTGTGTTTCTATGTTTGTTATAACCTTGAGAAAAAATACACCGGTCTGAATCTGCACTGAACTGTATGTCATTTGAATCGTTTTATTCTACACGTTGTGAACTCTGTGTAGTATCGTGTTTGTAGGTGCTATGTAAGTCAATTTGTCGCAGTCGCAGCGCGGCCATCGCGGTAATCCAGTTCAAACGGGATCGATACGAATATGTGTTAGCTTGTTTACCGGATTAGACTGGTACACCCGGTTAACACCGCTCAGGTGGATAACGAAGTGCTTCGGAAAGTGGGTCACTATGAAGTTTTCTAAAGATTTCCTCGAACTTTCTAGAAAATCTTTTCTAGCTCTAGATTAGCTTTTAGCTTATACTTTTTAGATTTCTTTTTCTACATAAGAGCTTTAAGTATTTATAAAAGTTTCAGCTCAATGCACAGAGGAAGTTTTAATTTGTACGTTGAAAATATTCGCTAAATACCGAAACGATGTCTAAATTGAAGGCGAGGTTTTGACACAAAGCTTCTCGATGGCAAAAGCTCTCTATTACCACCAGAATAATCAAATCGCTATCTTCTAGCGAGTGATGTGTTTTGGATATAATAATTGTAAATAAACAGAAATGAAGAGTCTCTACACTTCTTTTTCGGTGATAACTCATATTCACTAAGCTGATAAATGAATACTTTACATCAAGAAAATAATAGTCTCGTTTTATCTATTGTATTTTGAGTGCCTATTATAACATACAAGTTAATTTTGCACACCGGGGAAAAAGATCTATAAAATTTGAATTGAAACAAATTTACCTAAAACTCACATTCGTATTTATATACCTGCCTCAAAAACTGAAACCGATGTCATAATAAGTTCTGATAAAACCGCAACTATTGACAAGCAAAGTGAGTGCATATTTCAAAAGAATTTAAAGGCCATAGAGTTCAAAATTCTACATCATGTTGGTAGCTGAATATGTGTATGTAATAACAGAAATCCTCTTTCAGTTATGTTTTATACTAGTCGGTAACACTCCATAACGTTTGTACAGTATCTTTACAAACTTAAAATATACAGCTATGTAAACCAAAGCTTATCGAAATTGCCCCTTAAGTCTTTCAGCATAGGCTTCAGCATAAATATACTGTTTATTTTGAATTGTATATAATAATGGTAATAAAGGTACTGCAAATTACTTCCTTACCTCGTGAGGTGACTGTAGACCGGCCCTTATGCCTGAACGTTATTTTTTATTATTTAGGAAAGCGGATATATTTTGTTGACGGAACCCGGGTATTGTTTTATACAACCTGGTAATGGCAGTAGTTCCTTTTTACGTATATAGAAACAATAGGTGTACTAATTATTGTTTATTGTTACGCCTAACCATGCTGCATTACTTTCTCTGCCATTAACACACCTTGAGCCCTAGATGGGTCTGACTTCGGCCAGGAATAATCGTAGTCGCATTCTTTGTTGTAGAAGTACCAATCAAGCTATCGCCAAGTTTACGGCTCCGACAACACAATACTGACGACGGCTGGCTAGATTCGCGACACTAGTCACAGCAAGCCATGTCTTTGGTCAGCGGTCATAGAGACGAAATGAGCGATTTAAATCAGTTTCTATAGTTTACATGGCTCCTCTCGATGATCGTTGTGGTATTGGTTCAAACACAGACCCTCAGTTTATTTGTTTATAGTTATCCAAACAAAACTATTATTGCCGCTCGTTAATTGGTATTTAAACTTATCACTGTCAGATTTAACGTATAGCTGACTTCTTATCTTTATTAATATTTTGACTTGATAAAAAATCCTTGAGTTACTGACTGATTCACAGACAACGCACAGCCGAAATATTATCCGCAAGATGCTACAATACGGCATGGAGGGATTTCTCGAAAATCGCACGCGAGTAAAAACAGTTAAGTTTAAAAAAAATACGCGAGCATAGGTGCAGGCATCCTTTAGTTCAACATAAAGTCATCTTTAACATGCAACCTAAGCCTAAATAATTCCAAATAAGATCAAACCAGCATTGTCTTATGAATATAAAAAAGAGACAATGAATCATCGATCACGGCGCATATCAACAAGTGATAAATAGAAATATAATCTAGAAGAGTGTTTGTATACCCTCATTCTATTACTACATATCTCTCTTACTCACCCTTATACATGTAAGAAGGAGAAGGGGGATCTATCGGTGTTATGGTAATATCAACGTCTAGCATTTGTGATGGGGACGAATGTTTTCGTATAATATATCATTGGGTATTTCGCGTCGTAAAGGCTGTTTATTTTCCTTGTTGTATTGTAATTGACGCTAGCTTGTAACACATTAAGAAAAACTCTACTCGACTCGTTTACAGGACTAGACGATATTAGAATAGACAGTTTAATTCTTTCAACATTTCATCACTTTGTTTTCTCTGTGTGAATAAAATAATAATAACACATACTTTATATTAACTAGAATTCTATAAGGAAAAACAGAAATGCAACTCTCAAACTAGCAAACAGCTAAGCTGAAAGCTTTACAAAATTCAATAAATATCGCATTTTTTTAAAATTAATTGCACTTTTGTATCAGAAAATCGTATCCCAGACAATGTCTCTAGTTTATAAAGCTCAAAGTACGTTAAAATCTTTGCGTTTCTCTCAAATAATATCTCGTTTAATGATTGTTAATGAAAGTGAACAAAAATAAGCCTGCAAATAAAGCCTTTAGAGACATAGATCAGATCACACACTTACTTTACTGAAAGGCTATCAAAAACTAGGCCCGTTCTCATCGAATATCAATGTCTCATTTATAAAAGTTACGATCAAACTAAGTACATTTCTTATACGATTACCTCATTAATAACATTACTTAGACCGCTTCTAATAACCTTATTAAGTGTCTAGCAGGTTATTTGGAAGTAGCCATTCACAAAAACGCCTAAAACAAGAATATAATGGAAGTTCTGAGAACTGGATCACAGTTCTGTAATGGCTTTTTTATGGCTCTCGTAAAATGATAGTCCGAATATTTCGTCTGCAAACAATAATATATATGAATTGCGAACGAATAAAGTGTTGATAAAGTTCTCTATTGCGTTTTATATTACTGAGTTAAAAATAAGTTTGGATTATAATATGAAGTAGCGATGACGGTAAACATTCTTTGTGCAATAGACTTGCTAACTTTTTAACAGTGACCCTGTCGGAAACAAGTTTTTTACCAGCTCTAATGGTCCTAATGGTCGAAATTACACCTCTTTATTCATAGCATAGTTCTCTAAAGATTCTTCTATAATAACACCTGTTCAACATTTCGTAAACAAGGGTGTAAAGTTTTTGCTTTACTTGTTATACTTGTCCACAATGAAGGTTCAGTGCCCTTTTATATCAATAGGGGATGTACATTTGTACTTCTACTCGGTTTACATTTTACCATACCAATCTGAAACCTAACCAGATACGACCTTATTTATTTCCAAGACGTGCAACCAAAGTTCCTAATCGTCAACATCCATTAAAAGCACAAGAATACTGTCACCCAAACAAAAAATCCGACAAACAGAATCATGTTACTCATCGATGGCAACAAATCGATGCGGCGTAAACTGAACCGAGTTTTTGAATTATAATCAGAACACCCTTCAATCAAGTTCGACGTTCGAATATAATTTATGCCGCAAAACGGCCAGGTACGGGTTGTGGAATTTTATTTATTTACAACTAGATCACGCCTGCAACACTGCCTGCGTAAATTAGGTCGGTGTATAAAAGCTTGATAGAAGCCCAAGTTAAGCAGTAGACATGTTTCAATTGAAATGATAATGATGATGACAATTTAACATAAACTTGCTGAGACTGGGATCTATGAAACCCTTATCAGAAGTGGCCTGGGGTTTTCAAAGAAACTTAATACTTTTAAAAATAATTTACAACTTAGAAGACCATTAGTCACTCAAGCCGTCTTCCTAGAAATACTATTACTAGATTTCAGCAATGAATTTCGTGTCCTATCTATAAAGAATTAAGAGCGTAAGCAAAGGCAAAGCTACTCGCTCTATTACGTCTGTCGAAGGCAGAGTTCCGTACGTTAATATTTTTTCTGTTAGTTCGTATGACTGCAAAGCTTTATATTACCAGTTATTTATTTCGACAACTGCTCTTTATTTTAACAACTAGACTTCGCCCTCGGCTTTGTCCAAATTGGTGTTAGGTCTTACAACAAATGGTAGTGTAAGTGTATAAGAGCTATATTACTACAAGGTTTGGTCAAAAACCCTTCAGTACATAGTTTGTTACATAAGAAAGTAACAAACATACACCTCATAAACTTTTTATTTATTATGTAAAATTGCCCTAAGCGTGTCGGCCAGTATTTTAAAAAATATTCAGATTTATATAGAGGTGATCTTTCTCAAGTACAAACGCGTTTTAAATATATTAATAAAATACTCAGACAAAACTTTTGAATATTGTCCTCATTAATTACGTTAAACTACCCTTTATTTGTAAAAACTTTTTTAATGTCTCAATAAATAAAATATAATAAAACGTAAACGCAATGAAAGCTTTAAATGTCTAACAATAATTATAAAGAAAAGATTTTTAGTAATTAAGCAGTATCTTTTATTGTATAAAAAGTAATCTGCAATATTCCTTGAGGTGCGTAGGGGCGCATTAAGAGAGGATTTTTGGAAATTCCTCCCCTAAGGGGGTAAAACAGGTTGTCAGAGTTTGTATAAAATTGTGATTCCTTCAATGGATTAACTTTAAGCTTTGTATATTGGTTCCTCAAATGAAGTTTGTGAACACAAAGAATGTCTTTTTGGAAAAACACTGAGTGAATAAAAAGGGGATTCTGAATTTGTATAACACCCTTTTAATACTTCTAGGGTTTAACTTCATACTTTGTTTATTGGAGCCGCAAATAACGTAAGCGTACAAAAAAACGTTTATTTTTGAAATTCTTCCCCTAAGAGTATAGAAAAGGATTCAGAGTTTGTGTAAAATCTTTTATTTTTCAATGGAGTCACTTCAATCTGTGTAAATAAAATCCTTGCGTTACTGACTGACTGACAGACACATTACAGCTGAAATTACTGGGCGCAACAAGATGAAATTTGGCATGTATGTTCCTCAAACATTTATTCGAAGCGAAATTTCCGCGTGCGAAGCAGCGGGCAAAAGCTAGATTATGGTATATGTTATCATTAATGTTAGATAGTCCCTCGAAACTGGGTGGTGGACTAACAATCTAGCTAGGATCGCGGGAAGCGGTTGGATACGTGCGACCAAAAATCTGTCGGTGTGGAGAGTTTAAGAGGAGTTCCAGCAGTGGACGGCTTTTGGCTTAGATGTTGATGCATGGAAAATAACCATTTTGAAAATAACATTCCTAAAGCAGAAATCATAATCTATTTTTGATTCGCCATCCTTATACAGCAGTACCGCATGAAACTCTTAACTTTAGAAACTTAGAACCACTAGTCAACCCACAATATTCCTTACTATACGATTTTCTCAGATATTGTGAAGCATATTATGAGATTCCTGGATGGAAGATTTTGAGGCGAACGTATTTTTAAAGTGCTAATGTGCGCAAGCATAAATAAAGGGAACCACCCATCCTACTGGTGCCAAGTAATTATACAGCAATAAGTCGCTTATATTTTCCATTTTTTAACACATATCACAAGACTTCGAAAGGTAATCCCAAATAAATTCGATCACGACTTCTCTAGGATAAATAGGATTCAAGGAAATTCCGTTGTACTATTTCAGCGACACCAAAAAGATAAGTCTTCAACGACCTAACCCTAAATATATACAAAATCGACCTTCCAATATAACCCTACGTTTACTTACTTTACAAACGTATCACTAAAAAAGTCAGTGTAAAATACCAAGCGGTATATTCTTAAAAATCTCTCTTTCGCCAGGGTTAAACTTAATTTGTGCCTCTGATCCAATTTCCGTCAAGTACGGCCCCCTACCTCCCTCCCCTGATTATTGGAACGATAAACATCACCATCTTTTTTCGACTAGACGTTAAGTCGACAGTGTGAAAATGCCTTCGAAAATATTTTTCACTTGCCTGCAGAATTCATAAGAATTAAACGGATTAAAGAAAACGAACGGTTTGATTGGGTTCTTTGATGTTTTTTGCTGTGCCAGGAAAAAGTCCTTTTGACATTATGATTGTGCTTTTGACAGCTACATATTATGACTTTATTTTTTAACTCTTCTTGTTTTTGTCTTTTTGAATTTGCCCGGTATTTGGATTTCGGACTGCGTAGTGGATAGCTTAGTGCGACGCGTGCTGTGGTTTCGGGCTACGGGAAATCACGTTGTCATTGTTTCGAATCTGGGTGTTCTTTGGGTCCCTTGGTCGAATGTTTGTAAATTGCTCCGTGAAAGGTTTGTGAGGTCACAATAAATTTGAATTTGAAAATTGTATGAGCGGTCAACCACACCTTACTTTCTTACGTCTATATTTATCTAACCCTACAGTGTTAAAATTCTAAAACAAAGGTATAATACCTTCAAATTACCCGAAGTTCTGGCGGGACTTACGTATCTGTCTCGGTCACAGAATGGCTCACGTGCTTAAAATATAGCTGCCAATTTTCTACCACATTGCCTATCCAAACAATAAAAACATTCACAATAAACCTAAAACTTTTTGATCGTATTCGTTTCCTAAAAAATTAGGTAAACGGTTTTATTCCTCACATCCACATTTTGAAGCGATGCGTGCCTGTAAACATTTGTTTGAAAGCTTCAGGAAACGAAATGGTTTTTTATGAAAACTTATAGTCTTTAGTTCCCCTTCGTGTGAATAGTGTAAAAGTTTATGTAAACATACATTTCGGCTGTATTACGATGTTAGAATTTGTTTACATACAATTTGTTTGATAAGAAGTTCATGTTTGTAGTCGGAACTTATTTTAACCGTGAATAGTAATTTGTTTTAGCAACATACAATTTTATTTAATCGGGTCTTATTCGCGATATTTAATTAATTTAAGGTATAAATACCTATGTTTTATCGACGTTTCGGCCGTCTTACAACAGCCTTGGTCGCGGTAGGACTGATGTCATCTCAGCGTCGTCCTTGTGAAGCGTGGGTTTCGGCAGCTACCCATACTTGTTTTTTATTTTTATCCGATTATCGACACACAACACTTATGACGTCTACACACTGATGAGCTGTGTTACTGCTGCGGGGTTTACATTTGTTGATTACTGGATTCCAAGTTGTAGACAGTCTGTATCCATCTTCCCGGTTGAAATTTTTATGTTTTTTTATTTCAACCGCTTCACGTACTATCCTGGAGTAATAGTGACGATAGCTAGATAAGACCTTTGGTTGATGTAATTTGATCCAGTGGTTTGGTCCAGACTCCAACAAATACTCAGCTATGGCATACTTGTTAATTTGCCGGTTTTTTACAGCTGCGATATGTTCCTTGCTTGACCCTTTCAGCGATGGTTCGTTTGGTCAGTCCGATATAGGAACTACCACAACTGCAGTCGACCTTGTAGGTGTTTGTAGAGGAATGACATCCATCGGGGTGCGCAGATTGTGTGCTACCATGGAGAGCGGACTATATACAGTCTTTATGGAGTATTTCTGTAGCACTGTTCCAACTTTGTCCGTCACTCCCTTTATGTCAGGCATGTAAGCCGGTACTCTGCTTACTTCCGGTTTACGGTCCTTCCTCTTCAGACGTTGTATCTTCTTGTTGAATACGTTGCACCTAAGTACCTCCTGAACATGTGATAGCTTACTGTTCAAATGTCCAGGGTCACAGTAAAACATAGGTATTTATACCTTAAATGAATTAAATATCGCGTGTATCTACGTGATAAGAAGTTTTTTCCCAGGAGGCAGTAGAAAATGCTTTCACACAGTTTGTGCAGTTAGATCCTCAGAGTTCTATCGCAATGGCATAAATGGCCTTCCTATTAGATGACAGCAATGTATAGGTAATAATGGTAACTATTTTGATAAAATAAATAAATAATAAAATAAATGTTAAAAATTAATAAAAATTATTATGTTAATTATCGCTCGCTTAAAATAATGTGCCCGGTAGATGGCAATAGGCTCGCCCCCTATTACATTGGGACCGAAACATATCTGGCGAAGTGTGGGTGTGTAATACACCTCTGCCTACCCCTTCGGGGATAAAAGGCGTGAAGATATGTTATGTTAAAAATTAAAAAATAAACAATTTTGATTTTCAGTACAAATCGGCAATTTCATACTTTAAACCCTAATATTATCCAAACATTTTACACCGTGTGATAATTTTATTTAACTTATTGCACTAACAAGTCAAGGCGTTGGATTAAGTAATTTTCATAATCAAACCCTTACAATGTGCAAATTATATTTAGGTCCTCGTACTATTCTTAAAAAAGCAACGAAATCTAACACTTATCTGAAACGTAATCGTGATTTGTAATTAAACCTGTTGTGCTTAATTTCTTTGACAACTAAGCTTCACCGATTTAGATACGTATAGAAAATCTTCGTAAGTAAGCGAAGCATTTATGACACTGTTATTTGCCCAAATCTACCCTCTTAAAGCACAGCGCCAAAACAAAGCAGCCACCTATACTCAGTATAAATCTAAAAAAAATATTTCCCGATTCCCCTAAGAGCTCGCAAGCGGGCGATCAAAACTAGCAACAAACTGGAGGCTTTACAAAAACTCGGTCACAAAAATAAGAAGCCGGTATATACAACATGGTTAACACTCTCGCAAAGAATTGGGGGAACACTGACAATGAACGAAACTTATTCGCTTTGACAGCGCCCCATGTATTTTGGGCCTCCTTAGAAAAGTTTTCTATTGAGACACACACTACTATGGGTTTTCGAAATGTTGTTTTTGTAATGGCTTTTGGATATTGAAAGTGCATCACAGTTTAAAGGATTCGTTGCTATACAATTGTTGAAGTCTGTTATGAATCTAAAAATCAATAAAATGAAATAGTCAATTACAAGGTTTTGGTAAAATATTTTCATGTTAAAAAATATTTTGGCCGTGCACTATATCTAAATAAGGACAGTATTTCCGCCGTAAAGTTAACTTGGTATTACAATTCAACTTATTTTATCATGACGACAAGTTTTTGTAGACTTAGATTTTGGAGAGAAGTCCTTATCCGATGCGCAAATCAGACTAAGGCTTGCATGATTTTTAAATAAAGGCTGACAAAATGCAGCCTGTGTGTTGTTCTGATTGTGGTCGCGAAGGATAAAGTCTTATAATTTCAAAACTTCGTAATCGATGTTCGGGTAGAGTAGCCAATTATCAGGCAGAGCTACAATTTTACTGATTAGCTCGGATTCTATAACGTGAAACCTATTAGGGAGGGTCAGGAGTTCATCCTGACCCTCCATAATCTTGAAGTATTTCACAGTCACCAATCTTTAATTTACCTTCTGGTGTCGGGCATTCAATCAAGTGTTTATGTATTCAATCTGAATTTAGATGAAGAAAGTTGTTTATATAATAATTCGATCGAATCTTCAATGTACTGATTCAGCAAGTACAACTTGCTATGAAACAACAATAGCCTATGCTAGGAGAATATGTGAATGTATTAGCAATCAGTATCCAAACATGGGTTCTATCTGCATCTCACTTTCTCTCTCTTTGTACTTTCCCTGTGTGAAAGCGAGATACATGATGATACATGCAGCTATGAGAACTTCGTTACTGAACATTTGCTTTAGGAACTACAGTTAGGTCTGATAGTCGATGGATTAGTTTAGCACAATTGACTTGGAACTATACTAGATTCACGAGTATGTATGCTTTATTGAAACTTGTTGCTTAGTCCTAGATTAAATTCAAGCAAAAATCGACTACAACCGTAAAGTAATACGGTCTAATTTTGTATTCGTGTCGGTAATTCAGAGGAAACTTAGCTTTTTATTGAAGCCTCTTTTACTTTTAATTTTACTATACGTAAGTGACATTTCAGTCCAGTAATTTATGTTTAAGTAAATGGCCCGTATCGTAATGTAACTGCAATAAATTAGATATTTTCTTTTAGCGTTTAAAATTTCGCTATCACTATTGACGTGTGATCACTGTTTCAGTGATGAAATCCCCCATTCGACATAAATCTGAATGATTCTCAATTACTACTCCGATCCCTGTCATTATTGAATACAATTTCTTCTCTATTCATGAAACATACTTGCGATCTCATTTATTCTTCAAACGATGCCTTGGTAATCTGTTCCAAATCTTACATTTTCAAAATGTTGCTTTGACACCGCTTCCTCCAACCATTCCTTTGTCATGTGACAACTCTTGATAGCAGAAAAATATCATTCTAAAGTTATTCTTTACATCACTTGTTGGCTAGTCCCTCTCATCAGTATTTCAGTGTTAGGGGATTTCCTCTAAAAATGAAGGACATAGCATTGGGTACAATACGGCGTATTAAAAAGTTTGTCCTTGTTTCACGGTGCGGTCATTTTGACTATTAACCTTTTTCCTACCACATCGTGTTCAATGATTTACACAAATTGGGGTTAAAACCTTTTCTACAAAAGCTAGTTAAAATACAAAACTTATTTTGGAGTTTTACTTTCCTTATGTTTAATATTTTTTCGTCATTCGTGTGAAATGTTTCGGATGACACAGTGAGACAAAACGGAGCTTCAAGACCTTTGGGTAAATATTCTAAGTTTCGGTTTATAAACAAACTTGTAGTTTTCCCATCCTTGAAGTGAAACTTTTAGGACCACGGGAATACGTTGACTTAAAGCAATGCAAACTGTCGTGCGGGTGTCTTGATGCTGCCGTACGACACACTTGCTGTTTCTTGATAAATAAAAATACTTGAACTTGTTCGACATAAAAATGTTTATTTCTTTGACACGGGTTTACCTTGCTAGTGGCTTATTGTAAGTAAGTGAATAAAACAATTGTTCATATACAATAAAAACCTGACGCGGTGACGTGTGCGGTTATTGGACCGTACATATTCCCGGGCGAGAGAAGATGGGATGCTGAGCTACTTATAACAAAACAAAATTAATTCAAAGAAAATTATGATATAAAACTTAAAAATAATAATTAAACAGGGTTATCAAACATCCCATGATATTTTTGTAAAATTGGACTTGTTGATTGGTTTCGAAATGTTGAAGTGCGCGCGCTGGGTACAGGTTCGATGCCGTCGCTTGCTCGACGCGCTCCCTCCGCCACAGCTGCCGCCGCGTGCGCCGCCTGCTCCTGAGTTGGTTGAGTTGTTGCTTCAGAATGACGATCTTGTTGTCTTTGCGTACAACGCCATGTGTATGGTATGCGTCGTACTAAAAGCACAGTACCAATCACCACTAACATTCCAAATATGACGTAGATCATTGTGTAGTGGTGAATATCATGAAAAGTTATTATATCTGGTAGCAAACTTTCACTGTTCTCCAAATCTTGTATCTTGCTTTGTATTTCTGCGGCTGCTTCTTGGAATATCAAGTCTGATTTGTTGGATATTTTATACGCAGGTATACTGATGTTGATTATATGGTTAATTGGTGCAATGGTCGGTGTATATAAGTCCAGTGAAAGTCGTACTTCACTTGTGCCGTATGAGCCTTGTGAGGATAAATAGAGAACTCATCTGTCTTCAATAAGCAGCCTTGACTTGACCTACACTCAGTAGTCCAGTGCCCGTCAGTTCTTTCACCGTAATCCGATCGTTGCACATTGTTCGTACATTGCAACGTTTGCAGCACGTAAAAATATATGTGTTTATAATGTAACTTTCTTGCCATTTATCATTACATAATATTTATCTTGTTATGCATTCTTGGTTTTCTTGTACGCATAGACTTTTGTCACTCTTCATCTGGTATTCTGGCTGTGACAAAAATAAGTTTCTTGTACGATGCAATCCTTTATGTCTGCTTCGCTCATAGGTATAAATGTCCCTTTTCTAATACTCAAGGCCACGAAGTCAGATATAGGTGATATCGCGTAGGTTTTGACCTTGAAAAGATTGTACATCTTGCGTATGGCCGAATGGATATTCTCTACGGGCAAAGATACATCTTTGGGCAGCTTGCTTGAAATAGTTTTCAACTCATTGATAAGTTGGTCCGGAGTCACTAAGAGTACATTGAAGTGACCTTGATATACAACCATGATTGTATCCATAATCGTATCTTGTAATCCTTTCAAGTTGTTAAGTACATTTGTCGCTATGAAAGCAGCATATAAAGTAGCATACTAAGTGATTTTACAATTGGGTCTCAATTGTAAAATCACTTAGTATGCTACTTGTTTTAGCAGTGTTTTTCAACTCGAATACAGCCTTATCTAATGCCATCATATGCTGATTTATAATCTTGTGTTGTTGATTCATAGTACTCTCAGTACGTTTGAGTAGATTGGCTTCTATGATGGTTGTTTGATTTTCCAGAGATTTAGTATATAGTTCTGATCTTGCTGATGGCATGGCGATGACTCTCTTGTACTGTTCGGCGAATCGGCTGTTTAATACACCGAACAAAGTGTTGGCGAGATATCCGACTCCGTTGATAAGGCCTCTCTTGTGACGTAGCAGTCGGGCACGCCTGGGTCGCGTCCAATTGCTGACTTGCCAATAGTTTCTTGTAGTGCGAGAGTTCATCGTAGCCGTGACGTAACTGGAGTACTATTGCATTACATCGACCTTAATCTTGTATTGTTTTGCATGTTGTATTGAGCGGAGAAAGGGGTCCATGTCATAGTAAATGACGAGTTTCCATTCATCCTTTATAAGTAACATGTTCGATAATTTATCAAGGTATAGGCCTTGATTTTCTCTGAGTTGAGTAATATTAACATGTGCGGTGCAGGTTGTTATGAATAGCAACAATGTTAATATCAAAGCGGTAAGAAGACTTCTGTTGGGGCTTTTTTTTGCCGCACTAGCTGGTTGCGCTTGACTGCTGGATGGGTTTTCATTGCAATTTTTTTCAGTATTGTAGCCGTAAGTATCGTGGCTGTCCAGTCTTGATAGTTTGATAATTGGTCTCCTCATGTAGCCACTCTTCGTCTTTAGGGTGACAACACGCACATACCCATCGTTGCCGGGATGTAGTTCAGTCACTCGGCCCATAATCCACTTGCCTGGAGGTAGGTTTTCATCGTGAACGAGAACCACATCATTCAACTTGATGTTTTCCTTTGGATTTTTCCATTTTGACCTTGATGTCAGCTGGGATAGATATTCTGAGTTCCATCTTTTCCAACTGTCTTGTGTTAGTTTCTGCGTAAGACACCACCGTGTTCTCAAATCTCTCTCAGTGGGTACGATTGTCAACAGTAGCCCGCTTGTCAAAAAGTGAGCTGTAGGTTGGATGTTAGGTACTCTAGATCCTCGGGATCATCAGATAAGGCGCATAACGGCCTTGAATTTAGGCACGCCACTATCTGTACAAGTAACTTGGAGAACTTTTCGTATGTAAGCATGTAAGCCTCTGTTCTCCAATCACTCGCTTGAGGTGAAACTTGAAGCTTTTTACAGCCGCTTCCCAGAGACCCCCTGCCGATGGCCACGCGGGAGCGTTGAAGTGGAACGTGATTTCCATATCAACTAACTCTTTCTGTAGCTCTTCATTAAAAGTTTGCAAGATTTCCTGATATTCTTTATGTAAAGTTCTACATGCGCCAACAAAATTGCGCCCATTGTCGCAATAGATATCATGGCCATTCTGCGTAGAGCCGCAATTTAGGATGATGTTTTCAGGTCGGACACCAATTCTAAATGCACGGCCTTGGTTGCCATGCATACGAAGACGGCAACATATGCTTTTGTGGTTTTTACTCCACGGCTCCTAATACTGACGCGGTGACATGTGCGGTAATTGGACCGTACACAAACTGAAGACTAAAATGCCGATTGAGGAGGTATAGTATATCCAAGTATTTAAAGGACAAGACCACTTACATAAGTAGAGCAATTCCATAAAACCAACTTCGAGCTTATAGTTGCCTTTCTAATTATATAAAAAAAAAAACTTTCATACCAGTTTATAGGAATTTAGATACATTTTGCGACGTGCTATCTGAACGGATATTCGTTAAGAACTTGTAGAAATAAAATATAGTTTGATTTTAAATTTTCTTACGGGATAAACACCACGTATACCTAAATTTCACAGATGTACAGTACATCCGTGAATATGGCGTTTGGAACATTGCTTAAATATCGGTTTCTCAAAAAAAGAAAGTGGTTTAAATGACCGTGAAAGTTTAATATTTACCTAGTTTGCGCGTCTACGTAAACGCAACGAAGGGTGAAAGCTAGTACGTATATAAATATTCCTACTAAGTAAGTGGTTATATGAATCCACGAAGTCATTATTCTAAACTAAGTTTAATGGCCAAATGTCATACACAATTCACCGCACGTCTGCGTAATGGGACATTCAGCAATTCAATATATAAGTCACATCGACACAATGACGGCTATAAAATACTAATACAGCATGTCACCAAAACTGTGATCTTCCTAGAAATCGCGTAAAATAATGTACAGATAAATAGTCTTCTTGGAAAAACAGAAATATAACCAAAAGCAGGGCTTCTGGAAGGCCCAACAGAGTCACCATTGTTTCTGTCTTTCACAGTCAACTGATGGACACATGAATAGATAACATGTGAATACTTTTATTGACTCACATGGTATATTTGGCCGACTATTCGCTCACGCTGAACAGACAGGTTGGTATAGGGTACCTTGTAGAGGTTTCTGTATATTTCCAATGCTCCGTGTATTTCCCTTAGTCGCTGATTGCGAGACCCACAGCATGAAATGGGACTAACAATTGTTTTCTTATTCAGTCACCACTTAGATACCGACAGATAAAATAACCTTCTTAAAAGTACACAGTAAGTTATTAATAATTAATACATATAATTATTTTCATTGCCAACCGGTTAAAATGTGTATTTGAGAATGCTTAGTAATAGGACAATTTATAAATTTAATCACAGGGGGCAAAAATGTATGGGAGTTGGTCCAAGCCTCGCCAAGAATGATGCTTGGTATATACCAAATGAAAGGGTACAATCTACTGATCAAATATGCAGAAAGGCATCAAAATCTGACCGAGAGGTTTCGAGACATAGCCCCCTGACATTTGTCTCATAAACAAGACAAGTAGAAGAGACAAAATAAAATTAGACTTCTAAATAAGAGAGACTTCATTCATCAATTTAATGATATTAAATAAAGCTACCGGCGCCTAGCATGTTACGTCTCCTAAAATTAAGCAAACCAGGAAATACTATAACAATACTTGTAGATAATTTAAGAGAACATAATATCCGGTAAATACGTTCTAAGTCTAAAGTGCATAAGTAATTCTTCAAAGTAATATTCTTACCAATCAAAATCATATCTCACAACTTTCGACTAGCGGAAATAACTGTCACCAGCGCACCCTATATAAAACAAGACAATGTCATCTATAAAAAAGTATATCACATCCAATCACACGCCCTCGGAAAATAAGAACCGAGTATCATCTACCCAGCAGTAACGCCCTAAGGAAATTAAAGATTCTATGCGTATCTAGCTTAATCTCACAGAAATAGTAAGCCGGAAAATTGCAAATTAAAAGCAGCCCATTCTAAACCTAATTTGCACTTTAACACATGAGAGATAAAGTTGCGTTTTACGTGCACTTTAAGAATCGGAAACAAATAAAAAGGTTGATTTCCCAACGAAGGGTCTAGATAGGTTCAATGAATTAAAGATGCCTACACGATCGCTTTATTGACAGGTTATTATTGAGAATTTGTACAATACAGCGAGTAAACGAAGGCAATGAGTATAAAATGGGGAATGTTTTAGTTAAAATTTAATTGCATCGTTAAATTGTTCAGGAAATAATAAAAGGCATTGAAGAATGAGACAAATTTTATGGATTTGGCAATAAATAGCAGTGTACGTAATTGCACAATCAGTATTATAGGAATCATTCGATTTAAAATTTTGAGTTTCTTGATAGTTTGACCGATTGTTTTACATTGCAGGTATTTAGTAATAAAAGTAACTTGTTTTTTCAAAATAATTGCCCTAAGTCTTTTGCCCTCATTTTGTCATAAAAGCTCTATTTATTGAAACAGGATTTTACATATAAAATCCTGTTTAAAATTTTTTTTTTTAAATTTTATTATTATTTACGGTATCTGTTCTACCGTGTAAGCGTGGCAACTTAACCCGGCACGTGTTGTTCGGGATAGGAAAGGAGAGGGTGGGATTAGGTGAAAGGTCTCCTCAATGGCACTGGATTGGTTTTCTAATTATCTTCAGGGACGACAACAGTCGGTTCGCCACGGTGAGTCTTCATCTAGTTGGTGTAACCTTCAATCTGGAGTTCCTAAAGGCGGAATACTTTCTCCATTGTTGTTTTCTATCTTTATCAATCTTCTAACTCAAAACTTTCAGTGTTCGTATCATTTGTATGCCGATGACTTGCAGCTATATGAGCAGGCAGAAATAGATAACATATCTGCTGCTATTGACCGAATAAACCTGGACCTTGTCAAATTGAAAAACTGGTTAGATAGCTTTGGTGTCAACGTTAATCCGAACAAATGTCAGGCCATTATTGTAGGGAGTCAACGTATGGTCCAAAGAATTGACATTTCGGCTCTCCCACCGCTGATATATGACCAGTCATCTATAACATTTAGCCCTGTAGTAAAAGACTTGGGTTATACATTGATAATAGTCTCAACTGGCAGGCTCATGTGACCATCGTTAGTCAGAGAGTCACAGGATCCCTGCGCGCTTTATATCGATTAAGGAATTCCTTCCATGTAACACTAAGGTAATGCTTGTGCAGACGTTGATTTTTCCTACCATAGACTATGCTGATGTGTGTTATTTTGACCTGAATGCAGATCTTCTCAATAAATTAGACCGACTTCTGAATAACTGCATTCGATACATTTACAATCTTCGCAAGTATGACCATGTGTCTGCTTATCGCACTGAACTCAACTGGCTACCCATTCGTCAACGCCGTAGTATGCGTGCTCTCACTACTCTCTTCTCTTTTCTTAACTCTCCAACCCCTCCTTCTTACTTGTCGTCCTATTTAAAGTACTTGTGCTCAAATCACAACAGAGATCTTCGCTCCTCTAACAATCGCCTCCTGTTATGTCCTTCCCACTCAACTAACTTCGTAAACTCCTCTTTCTTTGTTCAGTCTGTTCTTCTTTGGAATAACCTTCCTCTTGAGATCAGAATGATTGCTAATCGGCTTTCTTTCAAGAAAAAAGTACGACAGCTACTTTTAAGTAAATTGGCAGAATCTTCAGCACAATAAGATAATTTATACAGATAGTTATATTTATATTATTTATATATATGTATATAAATATATATATTACTTATATATTTTTCGTATATATACCTTTTTATATTAGTTTATGTGTGTATTATTGGTATTTATATGTTTATTGAAATATTAGTAAGTATTTAAATATCATCAAAATATTTAATTAATCTTATAATTGTTACTACAGAAGTTCGGAACGCACCTACAACTATCATCTCTGCATCACCTTAGGTTGACTGTAAGAGAATGCCTTTGGCATTAAGTCCACCTATGTACATATTTTATATGTGCAAAAAGTAAAAAAAAAAAAAAAAAGAGTTCTTCTGAGCACTCACCGTGATACAATCGGTAAAAGACAGCCATTGAGGCTACGTTACTGCGTAATTGCAGAGATTCAAGGGTCCTAGTAGCCTCAAGGTCACCTATGATACGGACAGCACGCCGCGGCAACCTATCAAGGGCATCTAGCAGGGACTGAGCGGAGCCGTTCCACAGATGAGAGCAATATTCCACGCAGGAGCGAACCTGAGTCTTGTATAATAGACACAGCTGCTCCGGCGTTAAAAACCTCACACCTCACACCTCACTCTGTTCAGGACTCCGAGTTTTCGAGATGCCGATTTAATGACACCCTCGATGTAGTTTCTCTGGTTGAGATTGCGGCGTATGTCCATACCAAGTATATTTAGACTGTCCTGTATCGGTAGTAGAGTGTCCAGAAGAGAAGTTTGGGGAAGGAATGGAGATAACTTTGCTGAAAATGCGCACACCTGTGTCTTCTTGGCGTTGAACTTGAGCATGTTTTCAGCACCCCAATTCGATATGCTGTTCAAAACCTGGTCAAGCTCAGCGACAAGTTTTCACCTATTTCCCTCAATGTCGGCCTGCTTAGCCGCAGGATGGCCGAGATACCGCCCATGCACGGTACTGTCATCTGAATAGCAATGTATGTTCCCAAAAGTGAGCTTATCATTGATATGCAGAAGAAAAAGTGTGGGTGAGAAGACGGATCCCTTGGACACACCAGCATTTACCTGCATAAACTTTGAATTTTGATCTTCGCAAATAACTCGAACATATCGTTCATGCAGGAAGCTAGCAACCCAGTTGCACAATCGAGGTGGCAAGCCGTAAGTAGGAAGCTTGGAAAGAAGCGCACGATGCCAGACTCTATCGAAGGCTTTGGAGATGTCGAGGCTGATAGCCAACAACTCCCCGTGCCTGTCCATAGCCTCACCCCAAAGGTGAGTGACATACGCTAGAAGATTGCCCGTTGATCGTTTCGGTCTGAAGCCATATTGTCGATCATTGATAAGAGAGCGATCTTCTAGGTAGCGAACGAGTTGGGTGTTGATTACCCGTTCGAATATCTTGCAAAAAACAGGGGTGATGGCTATGGGTCGATAGTTAGCTGGATCAGAACGATCCCCCTTTTTGGAAATCGGTTGTACAATCGCCTCCTTCCAAGCCTGCGGCACGTGCCAGAGGAATAAGACAGGCGATACAGGCGTGTGAGCGTTGGAGACAACTCGGCTGCACATTTCTTAAGAACAACCACTGGGATACCGTCGGGACCACTGGCTTTCCGGACATCGAGAGACCGCAGTATTGCGCGAACATCGCATTGCCTGATGCGAACATCAGACATAGAGTGGCCGCAGTGGTTTATAGATGGCGGCAGCGAACCTTGGTCATCGATTCGGGAGTTGGCCGCAAAGAGATTGACAAGTAAGTCAGTTTTCTCTTGCGGCGCATGAGCCAGTGATCCATCAGGACATCGCAACGGTGGTAGCGAAGACTGGCAGAAATTGGATTGCACGGCTTTGGCCAGCCGCCAATATCCACAGCTTCCCGTGGTGGAGTATAGTATTCCAAACCTACGGAATTTCCCCAGCAACAGCACACGCACTCTTCGAAGGATCCCTCCCACCAAAGCAACGCTGAGACCACGGGATGGACGCGTAATTGGACGCGATGGGAATGGACTGCCCAGGCTATCCCAATCTGCTGAAGAGTAGTGCCATAAGCGTCGCTTTACGTCCACATGTTGTGAAGGCGCAGCAGTTGGCACTGATGTGCAGACCAAACAGTAGTCGGAGGAGCCCAATGGGGCTTGAACCGACACACTGTACTGGTTTGGATGACTTGTCAGCAGAAGGTCCAGCAAAGAGGGCGCTTGACCCTGTATATCTGGTATCCTGGTGGGCTGGAGTACCAGCTGGGTCAGGTCATGCGTGAGAGCAAATGCGTGAGCAGCCCTTCTCGCGTGGTCTGTTTTGGGAGAGCCCAACCAGGTCTCATGTTGGGCATTAAAATCTCTCAAAACACCAACTCAGCGGTCGAAAACTGCTCCTGCGCATCATCTGCCGCAAACGCAGCAGAAAAGTACTGCTACTTTACGTTGATCTTCTGTGAGAGGGCAGTACCGCCCCGGTCGAGCCGACCCATTCGTGATGAAATCAGCATGGCCCTACTACCTATAAATTCCTCACGAAAGAAGTCACACATTATATGAGGTTATGTAACGTATTTGCCCGCAAAAGACAGCTTACTGAGATGATCATTGACATTCTGCAATTTAACTAAAAAAAGTTATAAATACAATCTTGCTTAATCAAGTTCAAACGATTTAAGTTTATAATTTATTTTAATAACTAAGCAATAATTGGATTTAAAAAGCCTTTGAGGCTTGCAGATTAATTTATTTTTCATATTAAAACTGAATTCGGGTCTGAGGATTCGATAATATTCTGTGGCACGCTTATAGAATTGAAATAAAGTTTTGTAACGGTTGAAGTTTTGACTGTTTGTTATTCAAATAACTAACTAGAGGACCCGTGCTGCTCCACAGCATATTTTAATATTATAAAAAAGTTCTTACATAAAGGTATGATGAGTACATTGTAGCCTTATCTAATAAGTAAAAATATGATGTTCTTACCAAAAAAATATATATGACATAACTTCTTTTCTCACAACATTGGCTTTGCGTTGCACCTAAGGTATCGTGAAATTTCCACCTTGGCATTACTGAATGGTTTGCCGCGCAATAGGGATATATATAATATGTATAACTGAACATTGACGAAAGAAAGTTCTTCAGTATGACTGTGCTGCCCTACCATTCTTTCCATTAGGACACTGTAATGTCCTTCGTCCAGGTGCCCAGAAAATAGCAAGTTATGAACAATTTCACCAGTACCATATTCAGTAATCGTATTACTGTTTTTCAGGTAAACTCTGAATTGACACTCGGGATATAGCTCACTTACACTCTGAAGTTCAGCATGCCCTGCGTGCTGTCCATTGGCACCCATCACACGTTTGTAATCTGTTGCATTTGTAATGGTCTGGCCATATGCTTTGTCCCCAACAGTGAAGTTACTATATTCATCTCACTTATTGACAATGTTATCAACAGTGGCCAAACGAATTTCATAATGTTTATTCTCACTTCCATATAAAGAATAAGAAATTGCGCAGAATAAGCAATTACCGTCACCAAGAATGGAAATTACTTGAAAATTGTTGATGGTAGAATTAATCAAATCTGAACCAGTTTCCACCCGTATTTTTTTAGCAGTATTCGGTACCAAATCTCCAATAGGGCCGTCATTGACCAAGATTCTTTGTTCAAACTTTCTCTGAGCATTTTTCAATTTCCTTCCAAGAACCATCATTATACCTAATTGAAAACACAACTACTCACAAAAATACGTTATTAAATCAGAAACTTAAGTAACTAACTCACGCTAACTTCACGTTTTTCTTTATCTGTCAATATTTTATTATCAAAATTGAAAATATAGATAAAAACTTTTTTTTATAAGTAGGAAAAAAGGTTTTATTTCTGTTATCCAGCTAAATATTTCTGTGAGAAGCACGATTTATTTTGTCTTGTGTATGGGTGTGATAAATCCATCATAATTTAGAAATGTAATAATGACGTTTATAGTTTTGGTCGAAATTGTACTTTTGGTTGGAATGATAGCTTTGGTAGCAATCGTAAGTAACATTGGTACCAAAACTACAATATATGCCAGAAAGTCATTGACTACGGCTACGAAAACGTAAAAAATGTAGGGGAGAAAACTGTTTTTGCATATAACTTGATGAATGTGCAAGTTAGGTAATTTCTAATGCTTGATGACAAATCTATGCAGCGAAAGCTTTCATTTAAAAAAAAATCATGCTAATCGGTTGCGTAGAACGGGCTGGCCGACTCGTATTATAAAACACAAATTCTTTTAATATATAGATGCCTGTTCTACAAACGTTGGATCGGCTGCTCGTGAAATGTTTCAATATCTACAGATAAAATATTTGTTTATTAAAATGTGTTCGGTTTTACATTTTTATTTTGCGCCATGGCTGTTTTTCTTTTTTTATTATTTGATAGGGTAGAACTTAATAAAAGCATTGTTCGAGCTCCTACGGCTCTTCTGTAGATTTAAGTACTTAGTTTTAATACAAAAAAATTTTGCTTATAAATTGTGTCAGGCGCTTTGCCTACCTTATGTAAAAAATGCATATCATGATCACTCGCCATTAAACCCTTGTACCGAACAGTCGATATTTTAATTACTCACCCCGAAGTTCTAAGACCTCAAGAAAAGTCGAAATTATACCAGCAAAACCTACAGTCCACTTCATAATGGTCCTCCAGATCCAGATAAATATAAATTACGAAATATATTGAAATATTAGAACTTCAAGAAGTTACCTATTTCCTGAGGAGTGTGAAGAGACGTTCAAGACATTTATTTGAGGAGTCAGGAGTTGGAAATAAAAGTCGAATTATACGTTAAACTATATTTATTAACCCAACACTCATAGGTAACATAATATCAGGTAAAAATTATAGATTTTTAAAGGTGACATTGTACAAGGTCAGTAACGAACATTTTTAAATTTTTATATTTGCATATGTTTTAATCTACAATTTTAATTTTATAAAAGTGTTAATAAGTACATTTCATGGTTATTGTATACAAATCTGGATTAACAGGCGTTTAAGCATACAGCACAGTGACAAAAATTGTTGCATTAGTTAAATAGGTGCCTAAAGTGTATTACAATTGAAACCAATACATTGTTTCTTTAAAATAACAATAAATTAGTACGTACATTTCCTTATAGATTATTAGAATTTAAATTCATTACAATTTACTACCTTTACAATTTTTTTCATCACTTAGTAGGTACATCACAAGATTGTTAATTTTCTAATTGTTTTAATCGAGTCAATCATCGATATTTTTATATCAACTTAGCAGTATATAAGCTATATAAACCTTTAGTTACAGTATTGTTACAAATAAGTATAATTACTAGTTTATTAAAACTACCTATTGTAAAATTTCAGGTCGACGACACACCCACTTTCCAAAATGACCGACATCTAAGAACTTAAAAAGAAGCGTAGCAGTTACAAGGGCAGACTAACCGTCTTTGGAAACTATTTAGAAACCCTAGATTTATCTAAATTAACCGCTTGTCAGGTAATGGAGCTGCAGTTGCGTGTTGAAAGGTTGGAATCACTGTACGATGACTTTAGTGAGATTCAACTGCAGTTAGAATGCTTAGCAGATAACATCGATAGTGAAATCACTGAACGTACACCAATTCAGTCTAATTATTACTCACTATTAGCACAGGCAAAGAATATGTTAAATATGTTTTCTAAGTCAGAACAAGATAATTCTAAATCAGATAACAGTTTCAAACGTCAATTAGTCAAGTTACCCACTATTAAGTTACCTAAATTTACAGGATCATACGATAACTGGCTTGAGTTTCGTGATACTTAAACCAGTCTCATTCATTGCAATGATGATATTGATGAAATTAATAAATTTCACTACCTAAGGTCATCACTGGAAGGGACGGCTGCTGTTGTGATACAGTCCATTGAGTTTTCATCTCAGAACTACACTATGGCCTGGGATCTCCTGTGTGAGAGGTTCGACAACAAACGTTTATTAATACAAAACCTCATTTCCTCATTATTCAATGTCGAACCTATCACAAGGGAATCTTCTGCAGCCCTTAAGCAATTAATCGATCAAGTTAATAAAAAAATTCGAGCTTTGTGTACATTGGGTGAACCCGTTCAAAGTTGGGACACATTATTAATTTATATTATTAGCCGAAAGCTAGATTCTAAAACATTCCGAGAATGGGAGGAATGCAAAGGGCTTATTGATAAAAACCAATCTGTCACATTTGATAAGTTTATCGAATTCCTTAGGAACCGTGCCGACTTGTTAGAAACGTTAGAAGTTTCCCGCTTGTCACACACAAGGAAAGATAGCACACACGGTAAGCACGCTTCAAACTTAAAGGCTTTGATTTCTATACCGAATAGCACTAACGAGTCTAACTCAAACACACATTGTCCTCAGTGTGATGGCAATCATAACCTTAATGTTCGTCCACAGTTCTTAGCATTGAGCGTAGCTGAACGTTCGGCACTATTACCTAAATACAAAGTGTGTTATAATTGTTTCCGACATGGTCACTATCCTAAGCAATGTAAGCGAACAGGGTGTAAAATCTGCAATCGCAAGCACCACACACTTATACATAATGAGGATAGCATACAAAACCGCGGCGTAAACAATACCATCAGTGCGAGTGGGACCGACGCGAACGCGAGCGAGGATGAATGCGTATCTGACAACGATCCTATTGCACTATCGGCTAGTGTCCCTGCGCATATACTATGCGCGACTGGCTCGGGCGACGTTTTATTGAGCACTGCATTGGTGAAATGCAGAGACATAAACAACGTCGAACACACCGCCCGCGCCCTTCTTGATTCGGGGAGTTCATCTTGTCTAATTACAGAAAGGCTATTTAATCAGTTAAATTTACCTTACCATAAGATTAATAAATCTATACATGGAATTAATAATTCGTCGTCCCTCATAAATAAAATGTGTAGTTTACGTATCCAATCATTGTGTGAGGATTATTTCAATGACTTAGTTTGTTTTGTATTGCCTACAATAACTAATAATGTGCCGTGTAGGCAGGTACAACTAGATGTACCGACGAATATTCGCTTAGCCGATCCTTATTTCCACAAACCGGCTTCCATTGATTTAATTATTGGAGTTGATGTATTTTGGAACTTGTTAGGGACCGGTAGAATTATTTTAGGGGACAAGAAATCCATACTGTGTGAAACCAAGCTTGGTTGGATTGTCAGTGGCCCAATTAACGGCGGCATTAATAATTGTATAAATACACAATCGTCACCTATGCATTGTAACTTTAACCAGCATAGTTTCACACAGTCAAATAACTTAGAAGACACCCAAAACCAACTAACGCGTTTTAGGCACCTCAAACGAGTGTGCCATAAGTCATCTAGTTATTCGTTTAAAAATAAACAGTATAAAGAACAAATTGTAAATAATACATCACGACTAGCTGATGGTCGTCTCTGCGTTAAGATTCCTCTAAAGGAATCATTTAACAATTTAGGTGATTCATTTACTCATTTTAAACGTTGTTTTCATAGACGCAGGAATAAGAAACACCTTAATTGTGATCACCATGGTGAGCCTTGTATCGAATTTCACAATCAGCGTGATATGCTAAATGAAAGTTCAGAGTTATCTTGTCAAACCAATGAACTTTACTTTCCAAGCAATGTTCCCATAACTAATAGAAAATACAAAACGTTTAAAGCTTGCAGCTATCGCACGCATCTTCGATCACTATTTTAGTTTCTTATCACTAGTTATTTAAATACCTAATATTATATAATATAATTTTCAATTGATTATCAGTTTATCACTCATATTGTAAATTGGGACGATCAATTGACTACAAATTTAATGTCAGATCAATAAGTGCATTGTATACTTTACCAGTTATTTAAAACATAAGTATTCCTGCCCTCTTTGTGGTTATTATAAGATTTATAAGCATAATCAATTACCTGCGTGTATGTACTGTCGCCTCGGAGCGAGCTTACGGTTCTTGCATATCATTATATACGCAGTATTGATAACTTAGGCAACTTAAACATACATTTGTTAATAGCTAACAAAATTTATATGCAATCTTATAGCTGAATTCATGAGTTCATATGCAACACATATCAACCAATGGCAATCCTGTCGACTTGATTTCGCGAAGAGTAGACACTTAATCGTTGCAAGCCTTGGATTTGTAGTGGTTTGGCCCATATTTTTTGCACCAGGACGTAGGTACATGGCCTTACGTATTAAGCAACTCTCAGATGATATTGCCTGAAATAAAAACTAACATAACTCTTCATCCTGTGAATCACATCATCACTTTATTTTAGATAGCAGATCAATCGATTTCAAGCGATATTCTACATTTTAAGATTAGGTACAACATACCTTTTGCAATTTGTTTCGTCTTATTGAACAATGTCGACAGCAAACAGTAGGCGTTAATGACTTTTATGATACAGAATAGCAGAGAACTTTTAACTACATCATTGTATAGCCAAATGAGAATATTTCCCCGAGTATCAATTATTGCCATATTAATAAGAAATTACTTTCTAAAAATAGATTTTTAGAGTTTACTTAAATTGAGATAAAATTATGTGGGCAGGAGGTAGACTGCATCATTTTGAAAACAGTTTTAAGAAAACGTATTCAATAACAGAACAATGCACTCATCACTTTATTACGCTTTTATTTCGTCAAGGTCGTGGATGTAGACTGGTGAAAGTCTACATCGTTATTTTTGTTTGCTTCACAACCAAAGCCCTTTATTTTGAACTAGTGGGTCATTTGACTAGCGCAAATTATTTGCAGGCATTATATAAAATTATGTCCAGGTGAGGATGAGGCAAGCCTCCTAATATTTATTCAGATAATGGAACCGCATTAGTAGATCATTACAATTAGTAATCAGCTTTTCTAGCGTAATTGCGGCTCCATTAATGAAAGCGCAGCTTAATTGTAACGGAATGGATTTCCATTTTTTATACCTGCTTATGCTCCACGATTTGGTGGTCTTTGGAAGGCCGGTGTCAAGTCGACCAAACACCATTTAGTTAGAGTGTTGGGCAATTGTCATCCAACTAACGAGGAACTGAATTCGACAATATTCAAATTGAGAAATATTCAATGTTCGGCAACTCACTCCTTTATCTTCAAACCCTGAAGACTGGATACCCCTTACTCTTTTCACGTTGACTTTTGCTAAGAAGACTGCTCACATCACTTCCTATTAAGGACGGTCGCGATTGTGGCACCAACATGATGGTTAGACAGGAGCGCATTCAACACTGAGGCTTAGTACTGCCATTGAAATGTATATTGGGTAGAATGATGGCTCTTCACCCCGGCATGGACGGAGTGGTCCAAGTAGCTGATATTCGGACCTGCGGTGGTATCACAGGAAGGGCATTTCGCAAATTGTGTCTGCGGGAAGATGATTTGTGTTGAAGGCAAGCCTTCAACGGCCGGGGGCATGTTCGAGCTCCTACGGCTCTTCTGTAAATTTAAGTACTTTGTTTTAATACAACAAAATTTTGCTTATAAATTGTGTCAGGCGCTTTGCCTACCTTATGTAAAAAATGCATATCATGATCACTCGCCATTAAACCCTTGTACCGAACAGTCGATATTTTAATTACTCACCCCGAAGTTCTAAGACCTCAAGAAAAGTCGAAATTATACCAGCAAAACCTACAGTCCACTACAAGCATTATTTAATTTACTGAATTGTAAAGCCTCATTGCCTTTTTAAAAAAAAGAAGGTTTTCATATAGGATATATATTTTTTTACACATTTCGTCAGCACTTAGTCATTCACACCTTAAATCAGATGACATGTTTCTTAATGAGTTACTTGTTAGTTTTTCTGAGTAGTAGCCAACTTGGATACACCATTAATGAATATTTTATAGTAGAAGGTCCTTTCTTTCTGTATATGTATACTATAATACGCATCGAAAACATATTTATGTCATATAATTGTATTATACCTATTTGATTTTCAAGTTCATATCAGGTTGTTAAAATAATCGACTAGTCCTTAATCTGCTTTTATACTGCAGTTTTTACATCATACGACTCCGGCTGGGTGGTAAAGGTGACTTAACTTTTCCTAACTTTGATTTTTTGTCCCGGGTTACACCTTTAAAATGGAGGCTAACAGCAACAAGCGCAGTAATGAAGCAGCAACTTGTAACGACAATGATCTACCGTTTGAATTAAGCACTCCTCCATGAACATACAATATCATATTTATTTTTAAAATTGAGGATACTCGCAGCTAGCCCACATATTTAAACGTGTTTCTTTCCAATCCGTGGAAATTTTGGGAACTGCCTTCTTAGTGCACACTTAATTGTTCCTTGGAGAGCTTAGGGATGTTACCTTATTCTCCCCAAGGAACACAAATGCCAAATATCAGCTTCTTGCGACCAGTAATTTCGTCTGTGCGTTTTCAGTTAGTAACACAAGAACTTTATATATTGATATTGATGTCACGTGAATATGAGTATCGTATATTGCATTTATTATTGTCCTGATAGCCATCGTATCATAACCGTCCCATGCAATATAAACACACATTGCTATAGTACACAGAACCATGAACTTTACGAGTGTATGCGCAATTTTAGTAAACATTCGGCATAACATAACTCATGTGAGCCAAGTTTAGTCATAAACGGTAAACGGTTGATTTCGTTGATAGCCAACGAGTAAAGTTTGCTCACCTTGTTGGCCTAAGGTTTGATACAGTGAATTAGTATATGTGTAACACATGTGTGTTATGGCTGTATGCGTTGTTTGAAATGAAATGAAATGAAATGAAATGAAATGAAATGAAATAGTTCTTTATTTCGTATAAACTTTGCAAGTACTTACGAAACGTCATTTAAAAAGAGCATTTTATACAATTATTTTTGTTTGCCGAATTAGAACAGCTCAATCCCAAGCGTTTTGGTCGTCTTTATATTCAGATATTTTATAGTATGCTTTTGAACATAATTTCGCTTTAACAATAATTTTGAACTTATTTATAGACAAGTTTCTTAAATTATGAGGGAGCTTGTTATAAAAGCGTATACATTGCCCCATAAAACAGCTACTTATTTTGTGGAGACGAGTGCTATGAACTACCAGATTATTCTTGTGTCTCGTATTTACAGAATGTATATCACATTTTTTACTAAATTTGTCAATATTTTTATGTACATATAACAGATTTTCATAAATATATTGTGATACAACAGTTAGAATGTTTATTTCTTTGAATTTTTCTCTTAGAGTAACTCTTGGACCGAGGTTATAAATTCCCCTTACAGCTCTTTTCTGTAGAACGAATATTGTATTTAGGTCTGCAGCACTCCCCCAGAGAAGAATCCCATACGACATTAAGCTATGAAAATAACTGAAATAAACCATTCTAGCTGTTTCTAAATCTGTAAGGCGTCTAATTGTCTTAACTGCATAAGCTGCAGAACTGAGTTTGCCCGATAGCCTTTCAATATGTGGACCCCATTGTAGTTTGGTGTCGAGCATAATCGAGTTTTGCGGTAGTAGTGCTTTGCCATAAGATTTGATATTTCTATAGTCATTGTAGAGCTTGAGGTCTCTGTTTTTCAGATCAAGCCAAAGTTCAGATCAAGTTATAATATAGATACTTTACAATAAGTCATCCACCATATTTTCTGGTGGTAGGCAGAGGCCTTCCACCAGAAAAGAGTTTTGCGGTTGCCTCTAAGTAGGTACCATCGTAGAATCTTTGATTCTGAAGCCAAGAAGTACGTACAAATGCAATAGCAGTACAATGTTTCAGTTTGATAAAATAGTACTGTAGGTAAGTGTAATTAGTTCTCAAGGTAGGCAGTGGCTTGACAATGATCGTAGTGGTATTGATTCAAAACGAATATCCTCTGTTTATTTGTTTATAGTTATCCAAACTAAGCTTTTATTGCTACTCGTTAATTGGTATTTAGCCTGATCACTGTCAGATTTAACGTATTGCTGACTTCTTATCTTTATATTAATAAAGATAAGCTCTAATATTGTGACTTGATATAAAATCTTTGAGAAACAGATTGACAGACAACACACAGCCGAAAATATTATTGGCAAGATGTTACAATACGGCATGAAGATATTTCTCGAAATTCGGACGCGAGTAAAAACGGTTAAGTTAAAAAAAAATACGCGAGCTTAGCTGCAGGCAACTAAAGGATAGTTCAACATAAAGTCATCTTTAACATGCAACCTTAGCCTGATTAATTCCAAATAAGATCAAACCAAAATTGTCTTATGAATGTAAAAACCGGCCAAGTGCGTGTCGGGCCACGCGCAATGTAGGGTTCCGTAGTTGCCCATAATGGCCATTATTGATAATAACTTCTGTTTCACATGGGACTAAAAACGGGCATCTTAAGATTAAGTTAGCGCTCCCAATGTAAACTCACAGAAATAGGTATTTATAAGTTAACCGACGATTACTCGTAAACTAGTGATGTCTACTTAGCCGTGATAGTTTTCCTTTTAAAATTGTTATATGTACTACATTTGTGATTTTTTTCACCACTTCCAGATTAATAGTTTAGTCGGCAGAGGGGGGGGACACTTGAGTCTAACAATTTTTTTCACTTCAAAGCTTGATATTTGACAAACCAATCACGTGATCGAAAAATGATTTGAGCAAACTAATAATATTTTTTTAAAACCTACCCAATGATACCACACACAATGGGGTACTCAGCCAAAAAAAATTCAACCCCACTATATATGTAGGGGAGATACCCTTAAAAAAAATATTTTCCTAAATTTTATTCAACAGTTTTGTTGCAATATTGTATGTATATATTCATGTCAAATATCAGCTTTCTAGCACCAGGCGTCTTTGAGCTAGGCTGCGGACGGACAGACGGACGGACATGACGAAACTATAAGGGTTCCTCGTGGACTACGGAACCCTAAAAAAGAGACAATGAATCATCGATCACAGCGCATATTCACAAGTGATCAATAAAAATATAATATAGAACAGTGTTTGTATACCCTCGTTTTATTACTACATATCTCTCTCACTCACAACCCGCAAGACTTAGTTCGCCGCACTCAGGCAGAAAATATTCACCGAATTGAAAAAGTGTTGACAGCTTAACGAGTATTGAAATACGTTTTCTTTATATACAGACCTTGTTGTTTTAGACAAAACGTTGGCGAACCTTAATTATATTTCTAGGATTTTTTCTTTTGCTACATGAATGCAGAAGATCTTGTCTTATTTTTAGAGAAAATACGTCATGTTTTCGGTAAGAAAACCATTAGTTTACCTCCACCATCTAGGTAAATCCACAAATTGTCGTTTCAAATCAGCGGATTATTTTTGCCCATCCGTTGAACATTTTCTAAGCCCCTTGTAATACAGGATTTATTTATAGTCGACTTATTTAAATTTGCAAAATAAATTAAATTAGTAATAATTGCCTTCTTTTTGTTATATGTTGTAGCACATTTAGCGGTACAATTCGAATTAATTTGCACTTTAACCGGGCGGGAAATAGCATCTTCTGTTAAGAAATGTTGATTCGTGAATCATAGGTACAATGTTGCCACATATAACAGCAATTCTAATACATTATCTTCTGATTCATACAAATGTATGTAATATGTTACAGCAAATATTATATAAACACTTTATTATTTATGTCGAGTGCCGTGAACTTTCATGTCCAGAAAACTCGAAGAAAGAATAAAAAATACATTCAGCGCCATTTTAAAGTACGTATTATTCATGAGGGATAATGAAATAAAATTTTTAACACTATAACTCGCAGAAGTTGAGCAGTTGCGTTGAGCAGTTTGAGTTGAGCAGTTGCGTTTTATTTTTATTTTTGAACGAGGCGACCTCAATCGATTATTTTATAATGCTCAATTATATCTTTGTACAATTGGGTTTGGAATTATATTTTCTTTCAGACAAGAATAAAATAAGTTTATTGGTATTGTATTACTGCATAAAAAAACATCGAAGTACATAATTTGACTTTTAATATTATATATCTTAGAAACAAGATTATATCAGTTTGGCAATATGGGTTTGGATTATTGTTTTTTTAAAAGACACTAAGTATGTAAAGCGGGAGAGTTTACAAAAAAAATTACGTAGAAAGAAAACAAAAATGTTGTTTTGTGTGGAGATCGAATTAGCAATGTTTTGCACAGTTTTAAGGTAAAAAGAGGCCGCAGAGTATACCTACTGTAGAGAATTCTCAAACACAAATACTCAAACGGTGATCAATTTTTTTTTCTGAAACAGAAAATTGATTAAGTATCGTAGTACACTAATCATCTCAGATTAGTGTCTAAGTTGCTCTGAATGTGAAATTCTCAATTCAGAAACCGGCCGTATACCAGCGGTAGTAATTTGAGAGAACACTCCATTACGAACATGTTACTTACAAGCTAACCTTGTCTAAATATTCATGTAGTTCTTCGAGCCGTTGGTGATATATAAGATATACAATTATAAAAAACTTATTAGTTACGGGGTAGATGTAAATGTGACAAAATTAGTCTATATTGAGAGAATTACAACCGAAACATAAGCTGACATTCACACCCCATTCCCAAAATATCAGCAGACGGCGCAAACTGTATCCCCATTTGTAACATTTGAAATCATCTCTACTATCCAACATTTAGAAGGTAAAATACCTCATTTATAACAAATTACACTCGAACAAAAAGTGAAAACCCTCGCGAAGATGCGAAGGTTCAAAACTCGGGGTAATATTTTTACGACCAACTGTTTGTGAAGTAATTTGTTACCCTTTTTTTGTAACACGTTTTATCTGAGATTTAATAAAAGTTCATTAAGTACAGCGTTCCGTGAAATACAGGTTATCGTTAATATTTGTTGGAGTTATACTTTTTTATTTTTCTGAGATAAGGGCTGAAATTTGATAATGTTTACATTAAGATTGTTGTATTTAGATTTACTAGTCTCTTGCCGCGGCTACTCTCTCGTGGATTCCGTTTGCTGCAATAAATGGTAGCCTAAGTGATATCTGAGCATCTGAAAATATTTATCAAAATGCCTTCATCGGCTTTAGCATGAATTAAAAATATGGACTGCACGGTTGGCATAGCAAATCAATCAGTTTCCTCGCCGCTTGACACTCTCCGTTCTGGGTTCGATTTCTTTACAACACTTTGTGCAATCCAAAAATTGTTGTTCCGGGTCTGGCTGTTCATTGGGTCCGTTAGTTTTATGTTCGTAAAGTTTCCAGCGGCACGGTTTTTATTCCTAGTGCGAGAAATATATTTTCAGAAAACCTACAAACACACAACATTTGTTATACTTGTTTGGATTTTTGCCATATCTATATCTTAAATATTTTCTTTTTCGCAGGTGTATCCCACGACCGTTCATACGTGCTGTTCCGCCTCGGCCGGCGAGTGACAGCGTCAGTCCGACAGTTCGCCGAATCGGGGCGTTCGGACGCGCTAGGTTCGGCGCCCGGCACTTTCAATGTGTTCGGCGGGCCCGCTGTCGGACAAGGCGATGGCAGGACGGAGGCCGAATTCTTTGTTGATGGCAATCGTTCTAGGGTAAGTATTGGAAAGTCGATTATTAGCAAAATTGGTGTAGTTTACTTAGGATGGTTTCATAGCTGTCCGGCAGACCCGTACGGACCGCCAGTATGTATGGGCTATTCCTGGTTCCGGAACGAAGACGCATGTGAATGATGTGCTAGAACATCTGTTCACAGCCTCGCAAATTGGTCCCTCCGTGACCTGCACTAGAGCTAGAGTACAACGAATCTTACTAAATCCTCTTTGAAGAGCTTTGTGGGCTCTAATCACACAGGTCTCCTGTACAACCATGCAGCCAGCCTCGGATATCAAGACTGTACGAGTGTAAAAATTAATTGAATTCAATGGTAGCAGCTGAACCTGGGAACACAGTTCTAATAGTAATATTAATGAAGATAGGGCACGACAAGAGATAAGTTTATTAAGATGATACATTTTCAGTCGTTGATATTACAGTGTGAGAATTCTCAATCGTGAGTCTGAGTATGTGTGGGCTCAAAAGGAAAACAAGACAAGATTTATAATCTCTAACAACAAGCATTGTCATTACCAAACACACAAATTCTCCAATAACAACTGTCAATTCGAACTAGGCACAATAATTGCATTTCCATTGGAATTAAATTTTACTTGTGGCAACAATTTCTCGTGTCACTTACACGAGCCTCTATTATTAAAATGGCCAACGTTAAACAAAAATTAGATGATTATCGCTCGAAATATTCAGCAATAATTGCATCATTCAAATTTCATGTAACAAAACGCAGTTACGGCCAATTAAATATGAGGTTTATCGAAAACAATTTGACGCAAACATTGAAGCGGGAGCCAGCAGTATATTATTAGTGGCATCAAAGTTTACTATTCACGGTCCAATACGACTGCCGATTTGTTTGACGTTCTATTTGACTCGTGCGTGTATCAATACCTTTTACCTTTTAACTATGTATAATGCAAAGATTATCCGCGTGCCTCTAGCGGCGAATTTGTAAGGGCGGAAGCCCGTGCAGGTCAACTCATACTTAACACCTCTGAACTGCGCTGACTTCTACTCCCTACACCTGAGTCCGGTGCAGGGAGTGGCGAATGGCCTCAGGGGTAGCGCAGGTCGCGAAGATCCCCTTAAGCAAGGCTGGTGGACTATCCTTCCCGAGGTTGCCGCCCGTTCTTGGTCCAGTTCCTTCAGAAATGGATGCAACCAAAACCTCCAGCCGAAACACAAACAACAGGCACTTTACACACGCACACACACACACGTACACACATGCGCGCAGACATCCACATCCAGGAACACATCTCTTCACCACGCCCCCGCGTGGTCGGGTGGGCGCGGGCTCGTAGTAAAAAGTCACGGGTAAGAGAAGCTGACCACCTGCTAGGACCTGTGCAGTCGAGCGCCGTACGCGGGGATGACGGAGTCCTGGGGGGTTGAGCCGAGCGGCGCTGGCGGTAATGTGACCGTGAGGCAACACGCCCTCTTTGGTCCCGATTTCACGCTAAACGGTAGCCCCCGCTGTGAGCCGCAGCGGGGGAAATGGCCACCGTGTCCCGTCAGAGGGCCACAGGCTAGGGACGTAGGGTCCACATCAGCAGTTGGAATTTATTTCGGCTGTTGATGTGGTAGGTGAAGGCTATACGGAGGGCGCAAGCGAGGGATGACGGCTAGAGTTGGTAACGCGGCTCAGGCCGTTGACCCGAGCGGGCGCCCGAAGTGGTGCTGTAACTAACGTCCGGTATGACGTTCCCAGATGCGGGCTCCATGGAGGGTGGGAAGCCAGAGGGATGAAGTCTTAGTAAACTTGCATGGATACCGTAATCCCAATTACTACCCCAACTGCGACGGTGGCAGCGAAAGCTGTTACCGCCGCCACAACCAAAAACAAACAGATGGTTGACGCCGTGGCCTCGGCTGCAGGTGTTAAACCATCCCCAAAGGACGACACTTCAGCGCTGGCTAACGCTAGTACTGGTCCCGTCCTTACAATCGTCAGCCCGTTTGAGATCAAGCGGGAAGACGACTCCTCCTTCGCAGGCTGGCAAGTGGTAAGTCACCACAAGGGCAAGGGTAAGGGCAAGACCACCAATCCTGTTCAACACCCGCCCACCACACAACCGAGTGGCCCCGCTGCTACCAGCTCCGCGAAGAAGAAGAGGGCGAATAAAAACAAGAGACAGCGCCTGGCAATAAGGCGTAACAGGCTGCACAAACCGCTGCCGCCGCCGGTGCTGCCTCTACAAAAACAGCGGAGCAGGCCGCTGTCGCAGGTCCCAGTAATGTGACCAGCGCGCAGCCCGCGCTCAGCAGTGGGGAGTGCACGAAGGCCGGAGGCAGTACGGGGAAGCCGCCTGCTGCCAAGCGGCGGGCTGGCCACCCTGGACGGCATCCAGCCCCAGCACCACCGGGAAACACGGCAGGTAAAACTGCCGACAACAAGGAAAGAGGTGAGGCCAAACGTGCTCTCAACGAGACCAGCTCGCCTCGAGGGGAGCACAAGAAGCCCCGCCTCGACTCCTCCAGGACACTAGGTAAGTCCTACGCACAGGCCTCCAAGGCGTCCCTGGGCGTTGCAGTAACATGCAAACGCACAGGAAACTTGCCGAAGGAGTTCGTGGACCGGATACTCACGGAGATTCAAAGGAAGATCCTGAGTGACGACTGGTCGACTAAAACCCCCAAACGCCCCGCTCCTGCGTTCACCGGGAAACCCACGTACGCGGACGGGGTCCTCAAACTCTGGTGCGCCGACGAGGCAACGCGTACCTGGCTGACGGAGGTGGTCTCTCTCCTGGTCCCACCACCGGGCTTCGAACTGGAGGTCAGGGCCAAGAAGAGGCCTCGAAGAGAGTGCGGTGCGGCATTGTCTGGGACGACGTGCGCGTCGTGGGTCGGGCTCTGGAGTTCGAGAACCCCTGGTTGGCGGTCAACAAATGGTCGCTGCTGCACTCGGAAAGACAGTCAGGTGGGTGCTTCCAGTCTACGTCCGGTTCCGGGACTCAACAGGCAAGTATGTCGACCATCCTACGGAATGCGACAACTCCACACAACCACATCAAGCATCAGACACCCAGCCAGCGTGTTCCGCGGAACCCGGCCCGTCAGAGCCGGCCGCATCTGGCGTGGGGGCTGGCCCGTCAGCCGAGGGTAACTCGGAAGATGAGAGCCTGCTCCTGAGTCCGGTGCGGCGGGACGACGGGGTGGGGGCCGGCGACATCCTGGCTGGCCTAACGCAGCTGAAGGTCGGGGAGGAGGGGACATCACCCACAGATGAACCCTCTGCCTAGTGACGTCAGCTGCCTCTAAATCAACCTCCATCATAGCCAAACGGCCACTGCGCAACTGCGCAAATGGATGGAGGTCCAACATTCAGCCACCGTGCTCATCCAGGAACCTTGGATAAGGGGTGGCCTCATTAGAGGCCTCTCCAGCCTGGGAGTTAAGATTTACTCTTCTACTGACCACACACATCCAAGAACCTGTATCCTTACAACTTAAAACATCAGAGCCCAAGCTTTAATGGAGTTCTGTTCCAGAGACATCACAGCGATACAAATTGAAATAATACAGCAGCCAAGGAGTATAGCGGTCGTTTTCGCATCGGTCTACATGTCCGAGGCTGAAGACCCGCCTCCGTTCGACCTCACGCGTCTGGTTAACCAGTGCGAGAGAACCCATACGGAGGTCGTAATAGGTACGGACTCCAATGCCCACCACCAAATGTGGGGCATGGACTGCAACAATAACAGAGGTAAGTCACTGGTTGAATACCTATTCACCACTAATCTTACCCTATTAAACACAGGTACGGAGCCCACCTTCGTCACAAAACGTAGTCAGACAATTATCGACTTAACTCTCGCAACAGAAGGAGCGGCTGAACGCATCAAGGGATGGCACGTTTCAAAGGAGGCATCATGCTCAGACCACAGATGGATCAGCTTCTCCATGAAAGTCGATATACAGCCCACACAGCCCCGCAAGAAACCACACAACACGGACAAATAAAAGTATGTCCTATTACTTAGGGATAAACTTACCCTTACCGCTACGCCGACGATACTGGGTGAAACTGAACAGATCGACGAGCAGGTATGCACACTGACGCAGTCAATGCTAGACAGCTACCATGCAGCTTGCCCGGAAACCACTCCGCCTTCAACCCCGGGGAAACAACCCTGGTGGGGCGCTGAGCTTGAACGCAAGCGCAAGAAGGTAAGAAAGGCTCTAAATAGGGCAATGAACACAAGCGCGGACGCTGATTGGGACGCTTATAAAGCAGCCAAATCAGACTAGACAGATATAGACAGGAAATGCCTCAGATTCAGACGCACCATGGGATGGAGGAAATTCTGTTGGAGCATTGAATCCTGCCAACAAGCAAACCGGGTAAAGAAACTACTGGCTCAGCAACCAACGGTTGCACCAGGTACTCTCCGTAAACCGGATGACACATACACCACATCGGAGGAGGAGACAAGACGCGTCCTACTCGAAACACATTTCCCAGGCTGCGTCCTCACCCCGGTAATAACGTGGCACGACACACCAACAGTGGCGACCGAACACGAATGGAGACACGCAAACAACGTGGTCACGAAAGAAAAACTCCGATGGGCCATCGATAGCTTCCATCCCTTCAAAGCAGCCGGACTGGACGGCATCTTTCCAGGGTTATTACAATGGGGAGGGGAACCTGTCCTTAAAAGACTCCTGGCAATCATGAGGGCTAAGCCTGGCCCTCAGATATGTACCGAAGAAATGGAGGGAAGTCAAACTAATCTTCATACCAAAACCAGGCAAAACAGACTATACCAATGCAAAGTCCTTCAGACCAATAAGCCTGACCTCCTGCATGCTTAAAACCTTGGAAAGGCTTTGCAAGAGGGAACTAAGAAGTGGGGCTCTTAAGCACCTACCCCTACATGCCAACCAACATGCATACAGCTCAGGGAAATCGACGGAATCGGCCTTACATCAGGTCGTGAACCAGATAGAAGCTGCTATACAACAAAAAAGCATCTGCCTGGGCACCTTCATCGACATAGAAGGAGCCTTCGACAAGACAAACTTCTCCAGCATAAACAACGCCCTAGCCAGACATGGTGTGGATCAGATGCTCATACAGTGGATCCAAAACATGCTCAGCAAAAGGGTAGTGCGCCTACACGGCGACACTCAGACAGCCTTGATAACTAAAGGGTGCCCGCAGGGAGGTGTACTCTCCCCGCTATTGTGGAACTTAGTCATCAATGAACTCATAGACAAACTCAACGCGAGAGACTTCTACACAATAGGTTATGCAGATGATCTAACCATACTCACCTCAGGTAAGGTAACCAGGACAGTGTACGACCTAACCCAACAAGCGTTACGCATAGTACAATGGTGGTGTAATGAGTACGAATTATCTGTAAACCTGACCAAGACCGAACTAGTTATGTTCACACACAACCGCGCGCTGGGCACTTACCGACTGCCCAGGTTATTTAATACAGAGCTTAAGCTGTCTACCGAGGTCAAGTACCTGGGTGTCACTCTCGACAGCAAATTGACATGGAAAAGCCACATGGAAAATAAGCTCAACAAAGCCAGCATTGTCTTCTGGCAGTGCAAGAAGGTGATAGGCAAACGCTGGGGCCTATCCCCCAAAATTGTCTTATGGCTCTATAAGACAATAATACGTCCGATGATAAACTACGGCGCAGTAGTGTGGTGGCCTCGGACCAACCTAACAACGGCCGCCAACAAGCTTCAAAAGCTACAAAGACTTGCATGCCTAGCGGCCACGGGCTGCATGAAAACTACACCTACAGCGGCACTCGAAGTGTTGCTGGACCTGCCCCCATTGCACCTGTTTATACAACAAGAAGCAACGATGTCGGCGGTCCGGCTAAGAGCTCTGAAGCTCTGAAAAGACACCAACACACCGCACACTAGCAACTTAAATACACTCTTTAAATAAGTTCCTCTCACACAAGCCATTGGCGACCAAATACCGAAACAATTTGTGTTCGACAAGAAATACAAAATCCAACTGTACGAGGATTTACACGAAGGAGCGGTTAATGGGTCTAAGACGGATACAGGTACGGGTGCAGGAGTATTCTCCGAGGACCTAAACATCAACATCGCAGCACCGCTGGGAGCCTACAACACGGTCTACCAGGCCGAATGTTTTGGCATAATCCTAGCTGCCACAGCAATCATGGCACGTGAGGTAAGGGAACGATCCATTACGATCCTCTCAGATAGTAAGGCAGTCCTCTCAGCCCTCAAAAGCCATACTATCACCTCGGCGCTCACGCTTGAATGCCACCAGAAACTAACAGAGGTAGGTAAACAAAACAAATTAACACTGCAATGGATCAAGGGCCACAGTGGCTCTAGAGGGAATGACGCAGCCGACGTACTTGCCAGAAGAGGGGCCACTTTAGAGGTGGTGGGACCCGAGCCCATTATTCCCCTCCCTTCTGGATTTTATCGCAACCTGTGTTAGTGGATAGCGTATGCGACTGCTAATCGGAGGTCCCGGGTTCGATTCCCGGGTCGGGCAAAAGTGTAACCGGGTTTTTCCGAATTCTCAGTAGCAGCATGGAGTCTGGTGATGTGCCCGGTAACGGCAATAGGCTCGCCCCCTATTACGTGGGACCTAAAAATTCATGGAAAAATGTGGGTGTAATATTTACACCTCTGCCTACCCCTTCGGGGATACAGGCGTGAATCTATAAATAAATTAAAAAAATACAAACGCGCTACAAAGTATTTAATTGTGTTGGTCAATGTTACAGTACCGTTTAATATTAATTAAGATAAACCTTCAGACTTCAAGTGAAAGTTAACCTAACCCCAAGATAAAGCTCCAGAGGTGTATTCTTCATTCATCACAATAAGCGTAAGTAACACTGTGAAGAATAATACACTATTTAAACACTTTTCCAGTCTCTGAGGCTTTATTCAAGTCTTAAGTTTGTAGTATGTATTTTTATTTAGCAGTGCAATGATTTATGTACAGTATACGGTCTAGTTATTTTTTATATGGTCTACTGGTCTACTATTGACACTGGTCTTATATCATGAATGGTATACTGGTATACTAGTTACAGTGGTCTCATAATCCTCCCTGTTGCATCCCAGAGTCCGCTTACTAGACTAACCGGATTTGACTATATAATTATAAGCTTTTAGTCCGTGTGGTGACGGATTAAGAATACGGAATGTCACCACCCCATATCATCCCATGGGTGTCGTAAGAGCCGACAGAGGGACCATATTATGCAGAGAACAGCACTGTAAGAGAAGGAAAACTTGATACAAACCCTGTACCAACCCATTTGGCCAGCGTGGTATAGTATCTAGGCCAATTCCTGCTTTCAAAGGAGAGGCCTAGTCCAGCAGTGGCCTATAAAAGGCTGATGATGATTAGCTTTTTCACTAAACAACAGAACTGTCGTTTGACTTCCACAACTCGAAGAGATAGCGATATTCGACTTCTACTACAAAGTGAAAGCCTGGGATGCAGCCGTGTTAGCGATAGAACGATGATCCAGTTCTAAAAATAGAATATATTTACATGTTTTATGATAATTCTTTGAAAATACAGAAAACATCTTTCTTTACAATTCGTTGCAACTGTAAATTGCACGACCATTTTTATCCGCAAACGAAAAACGAAGTCCACAGCTATCGGATTCAGCTGCCAGTATATCAAAGGTTTAAAAACTTAAAACATCGGAACACAAACAATTATATCGGTAGAATTGCCTACGAATGCAATTTCCGATAAACAATGGCCAAAAATATCGTATTCCATCACTAATTAATGCTTTCAAAACAAGCACCAATTACGTACGAACGAAAATAAAAGAACCGAGTTCTGAGCTGAGTAAACGAGTAATAAAGAGTTTTATCGGATCGAGGATCGAATACATTTTATTGGTTACCATTTCGATTATTTACTCGTTATTTGGTGTAATCGATTAAGAATTAATTTAGTTAAAAGTGGCGTGTTAATAATTTGTTTGCTGATTAAAGCAATGGTTTTGAGTAGGATGGTTTATGAAGAATGATTTAAATATTTGAAAAAAATATCGTGAATAAGCTTGCGGTTTGCAATAGGTCGGCAAAGTTAAGCAACGCTTGCACAGGTTGCTACTTGGATGGGTGATCGCGTGTGTCATTTACATCAGATGACTACCGTGCTTCGGACGGCATGTTAAGCTATTGGTTGTGATTCTTATGTCAGGACAGAATTGTTAGGCTATGTTCGAGGCCTTTGGGCAGACCAAAAACTTCGACACCCAGAGTTGGTCACCCACTCCGAGACAAAAACTGGGACTAACCGGGAGTTTGCGAGCCCTCCGAAGCACGGTAGCGCTCTTATATAAGTACCACCAGCGGTCACCCATCCAAATAGTGGCCTACGCAAGCGTTGCTTTTCCAATTGTTGCTTAACTTTCACGAATGGTGAGCGAAGGCACGCTGTAGACGCTACGATTATGTACTTAAACTATATCATATCGCAGAAAAAATAAAGTAATAAAAGTGAAATATGCTTTTAAATGTAAAGGTGGTGCTTTCACATGAATTAAGTTAAATAATTAAGGGAATGAATTGCGACTCATACTACGCAGCGTGATTACGTCACTCGTGCCTCGTTCACTTCGCGCCAGTACTTGACTCGAGTAGCGCACATTCCATTTAATGGAGTAATATTACTGTAATATAATTGTCGTGTTTAATGTTATAACTTTGGAACTTGAAAGAGATGCTATTGGGATTCATTTTGTGATAAATGCTTTTAAAATTTGGTGCTGAGGCAGCGATAGCCTAGTGGAGATACCAACGGACTGCAATGCAGAGGATATCTGGTTCGAATCCATGGCACGCACCGATGACTTTTCAAAGTTAAGTGCGTATTAAGTTGTTAATTATCACTTGCCCCGTGCCTCGGAGAGCACGTTAAACCGTCGGTCCCGGCTGTCATGAAGATCTTTGATAGTCGTTACGGGGATTCAGTACACTCAAATAAACTGATACTGTTCTAAACCATAGAATATCGCTATCCCTTTGGATTACGGAGGTCAGACGGCAGTCGCTCTGTGGAAAAGTTGATATTCTGTCATATCTGGTTAGACCAGTAAGCGGACCTCGGGCTCCAACGCTGTAAGCCTTGGATGCAACCGGGATAACGCTAGGGCGATGATGATGATGCTTTTAAATTTTGGTGACAAACAACACACATTATGACGCTATCAAGACGTGATCACGGATGGTATAATGGCGAAACTTCGGAAGAATATATATATTTCATCTATATTTTCCAACTACTTTTCCTTGCGGTTTTGCTTGCGAGGGGTGATGAAACGAATAAATTATTTTTAAAACCAAATAAGCAAGAATGCGTGCAAAATGATATCGAATCTTTGGATCTCTTTTTCTGCGGTCTCTCTTACGGTGAGTTCCAATATTTGATCTATACATGGGCTTGGAGATTAGATCTATGTATGTCTATGTAGGTATTTGATATATTTTGTATAGAGCTTATGTCAATGTCTGCTATCAGCCTGAATATTCTCGCTATGAGTTCCATATATGACTTTAATGCTGAGATTAAATTAAGATCCTCAGTCCAGTTATTAGGACTTAGAATATCCTTCTATTCTCCAAATAATTTTGACAGTATAAAATAAACGCGTTACTTTGAACGACACATGCCAGCACATGAAGTCACAGTCTGATGGGTCCACTCACAAAATGACATATCCTGCCGTGTCTCAATACCTTAAAGCCGCCCTTGCTACTGTTTTGAATATCTATGATAGTCATTACGAGCATTCAGACTATTCAAATATGTATCTTGAAACTGGTATAAACCAGTTTATTCATTGATACTGACTCTCTATAACGATGGTCAAAGATCTTCATGACAGCCAGGACCGACAACGTAACTCTGAAAAGTCAGAGCTGCGCGCTGTGGATTCGAACCCGCTACTCTCTGCATAGCAGCCGGAGCCTCACAATCTTCATTAAATAAAAAATCAAATCAAATCATTCAAAAACATCAGCACAAATTAGCTTTGAAAATATCAAAAACCTTTCTTACTTATGAAATACTAAAACGTTTAAACACCTCAGTACAAATTCAGCTAAAATCGTACTTTCAACGCCACAAAGTCTACCAAACCTTTTTGAAACAAACAAGCAGACAATGAGGTAAAAAAGGGTTTAAAATGTCGACAGCATATGTACACGTTAAATATCTCAAAGTGTAAACAGAATGACCGTCCACGTGTGGAGAATGTGGGGTGAAACGTGACCTCTTTTTGTAGCAGACCTTATGTTTATTATGTAAAGATAGTATGTATATTCGGGGAGATGGGCCTCGTTAGCCTTGGTTGGCAACCTGTCTAGGAGAAGGAAAACTCCGAAATTAAACCAACTTTCAGGGAGCATACCCGACACAAAACCCCGATCTAAGGTGTAAACTGACCCGTGCCGAGGGATTCGTGGCCAGAGGGCAAGCTGGTCTCAAACGGAGGGTGCCTGTGTTGGTGGTCACAGGGCACAGCTAGGATTCCATCTTACCCCCGTACAGTGCTCTGCGGGGATGAACATTTTAAATCCATTGGATCCATCCATGAACATTTTAATTACTCGTGGGAAAGCTATGAGAACAGATACTAATAAATCTTTAAATGGTGGCGACGCGGTTCGCGACTCGTCACGTCTCGTTTCCCGCGAGGGCGAAAAGCGGCCTGCGGAAAGCCGATTTGCAACATTGAATGTTGGCGGTGGAATGGACGGAAAATTGGATGAAGTATACCAGATGATGGATGATAGAAAGATTGATGTTCTGTGTGTGAATGAAACGAAAAAGAAAGGATGTGACACTACCAAGCATGGCAGCTACACGGCGTATTGGTCCGGAGTAAATAGTACTACCAGAGCCTGCAAGGGATTTGGTTTAGTACTGTCTGCGCGAATGAATGAGTGTGTAAAAGAGTTTGAATGCGTAAATGCAAGGCTACTATGGATGAGAATGAAAGTAGAACTTACTCGTCTTCTTATTGTAGGGGTTTACGCCCCGGTATTGACCGGGGCGTAACGGTATGAAGTAACGGGTATGTCACAACAAGAAAAAGATGAAAGGCAGGAGTTTTGGGAGAGTTTAAGATAGATTCTGAGGACCTGTAAGGATAATGAAAGATTGATTTTGTTAGGTGATTTCAATGGAGTAAAGCGAGATGGATTTGAAAGTGTTTTAGGTGGATTCGGTGATAAGAGTGTGAACGAAAATGGAAAAGATCTGCTTGAGGTTTGTTTGTAGTGGAGCCTTTGTGTGACAAACACCATGTTTGATCACAAAAGGATACATTTGTATACACGTGAGGCGAAAAATGTTAGGAGAAGTATGATTGATTTTGTAATAGTAGATGAACGACTGAGAACGAATGTGTTGGATACGAGAGTGTTTCGAGGGATCGGAATCCATACAAACCACTTTTTGGTGTTAAGCCGGATAAGTGAGCTCTTTAGAGGATGGCGACACCGAGAAAAGAATCAAGAGAGGGTCTTGGAAAGAATAAAAGTAGAAAATCTGCAAGAGAAATATGTGAAAGATGACTATAAACGAAGATTGATAGCAAGATTTGAGAGGTTCGATGGCATAAATGATATGGAAGAATTATGGCATTCCTTTAAAGAAGATGTAGTATGTGTAGCGTCTGAAGTATGTGGTGTGATCAAGAAAAGGAAACTACGAAAGGTTAAGAATACATGGTGGGAGAAGGATGTACAATCAGCAGTATCAGAGAAGAAGAAAGCGTGGTTAGATTGGTTGGCTGCCAGAGCAAATGAAAGAATGGGAAAGGCAACGAGTTATGACATAGATGAAGCAAGAAAGGAGTTTGTTAGGTGTAAAAGAATAGTGAAAGAAATGGTTAAAAGGAAAAAAGCGGAAAAGAAAGATGAGTTTGATAGTAGATTATCTGACGACTTTCGGAGAAACATTCAGTTTTTCTGGAAATCCGTTGGTGCAGTTCGAGGAAAAACTCAATCCTCAGAATACACAGCAATCAGAGACAAGAATGGGAAGATATTGAATGGTGAATCGTGTGCGCTGAAGAGATGGAAAGAGTATTTTGAAGGATTATTTGAAAGAACGACGACAGAGACATCAACAGGTGAAATAAATGATAATGATAGCAATGATGAAAGCGATATTCGCGTGGATGAGATTTTAAAGGCACAAGCCAGTATGAAATTAGGTAAGGCTGCAGGGTATGATAGGATTACAGTCGAAATGCTAAAGGCTGGACAGGGCATCATAGTTAGTCAGCTGCAGCGTTTATTTAACTTGTGCTGGAGCACCGGCCGGGTACCTGATGACTGGGCCACAGCAGTAGTTGTGCCTCTTTATAAAGGAAAAGGCTCGCAACAAGACTGCAAAAACTATAGAGGCATTAGCCTTCTCAGCATTGTTGGCAAATTGTATGCGAAGGTACTGATTGAAAGAGTTATGAAAGTAACCGACAAGAAAATATGGGATGTACAAACGGGATTCCGAAAGGGTATGGGGTGTACGGATCAAGTCTTTTCCTTGCGATGCATAGCCGAGAAATTTTTGGCCAAAGGCCAAAAGGTCTACTGCGCATTTGTGGATTTGGAAAAGGCTTATGATAAAGTGGTGAGTATTGAAATGTGGTCGGTACTGTCGATGTATGGGGTGAATAGCAGCCTCATACGAGCTCTGAAATCCCTTTATGAGGATTCTAGAGCTTGTGTGAGGATAAACGGGGCATACACTGACTGGTTTACCATCAACACAGGTGTTAGACAGGGATGTGTAGCGTCGCCGTGGCTGTTCAACCTCCTCATGGACAGTTGTTTGCAAGATTTGAAACATAGTGATTGTGGATTAAGGATGAATGAGTTACTTGTTAAATGCCTCCTTTATGCTGATGATCAGGTTATGCTTGCGTCTACAGCGGAGGAGTTGCAGGAGATGGTAACAATCATGCATGGTGCGTTAGAGAGGAAAGTAATGAAAGTGAATGTAAGTAAAACGAAAGTTATGGTTTTTGAGAAGGAGGAATGCGTTACGGCTTGTAATATTATGATCGATGGACAGCGAGTGGAGCAAGTGAATGAGTTTGTATATTTAGGTGCGCTGTTTACAAGAGATGGTAAGAATGTAGAAGATATTGAAAGAAGAGTTAATGCAGGTAATAGAGTGAATGGAGCTCTGAAGGCGTTTATGAATAGCCAAAACGTGTCCAAAAAGGCACGTTTGGCTGTACATAGAGGGGTGTTAGTACCTACTCTTATGTATGGTAGTGATAGTTGGGTATGGCAGAAGAGTCATGAAAGTAGAATAAATGCTGTAGAAATGAGAGCACAGAGAAGTATGTGTGGTGTTTATAGGGGTGACCACCCTACCCTATGAAATAGGGTAGTGAAAATATGTATTCTTAATATCCGTCACCTCGCCGAGGTAACAAATTGAATTCAAATTATTCTTAGCACATTAACCTTTACACACATGTAGCATTTACTTACAGATTCCAGAATCAAATTGTATTCCTATCCTTAGTACTCGATTGCCCATTGCCAATTTATTCCTTAATGACCAACCAGTTGACATGATTAATATTGCAACAATATATTCATCGTCACTTGCTAGAAGTCTCGTCCCAAAATAACGCAACGCACTGAACAGGGAACAAAGACAAACGCCGTAAGAACTGCCATTAATTAAAATTACCCTGCTCTTAATAAAGGTAACTCTGTTATAACACTAACAACTTAATTACCTCCTTTTAATTTTTATGGGGCCATTATTTCGATAAATATTGACCCAGAAATTTTATTCGAAGTGTTAACAGACGCCCGTTGATCTATTTAAGTACTCAGTGCGGCTGCTTTTGTATAAGAAAGATAATAAATGGACGTCTTTGAACCATATTTGTATTGGAATTGACTTTAGACTTGACGGGTCAAATATGCGTGAAATATGCAGCCTATAATATAAAACTTTTTACATTTCAGTAGTATAAAAATGTAATTTTAATATGATCTAATGGTAGATTTAAGTTATGTCTGTTAAGCTTATATGAATATGTTTATTAGTTATCTATGTAGCATAATAATCACAGATTCCTTCTTATTAGCAATCAGCCTTGTTATAAAATACATATTCCACATAGTAAATACTAACATAGGTTTAAATAATTACTTAGTGTTCATATAGTATAAATATGATTTACTAAGCAATATTCCTCGAAATCTTAACATTTGATTTACTCTACAATTCAACGTACTATCTTAAAGCAAATACAGATATTATTAATACTGAAATAATATTACTGCTTCTGAGAAGCAGGTTATTATTCAAAACTCCATAATGGGCTTATATCTAAAACAATCAGTGAATAAATTCTACTAAAGCTATCTTAGAAATCCTTAACAAAGCTTGTTAACATGGCTTGCTCTAGTTTCTATCTCTTCTGCAAATAACTAGACTGTTAGAAATTCATTTACAGTTAAATGTTAGTTTATTGTTGCTTAAGACTCAATAAATGTAGCTTATTGTTTGATGCGATTGCGACCCTTGTAAATGTTTTGAGTACCCAGGTATTATTGTAGGTCTCATGCAATTTTTTTGTGTTACGCGGACGATTTATGTTGATTAATTTTGATGTTTCATTTAGATTCCAACTTTTCGGTACTATTATTGGATGCTCCTATTGAAACGGATTTTAACGAACTCATTATCATTGTTGTCTTTATAAATGCATCCAAAAGTGAAAACAAATTGTTCAAAAAAAAAAATAACAAATGTTGAAAATATAAATAAATAAGTAAATTGTTTACAGTATTCATCAGAAAATTCTAAAATAAATACAATTTGAAGATATTTTGCTCAAAAACGTAAAACAAACCATCACAACATTGTGAATAGAACAAATTTCTACATGACTGCAACGAGTTTACAGCATATTGCTTCTTTATCTAACCACAATAGTCGTTGCTAGATTTTATTACGACAAATATTGTTTACAATTTTTATTTATATTACTCGCAACAATAGTATTCAGTCTGAAAAGTAAAACGAAACAAAAGGAATATGAGAACCGAAAATAAATAAAGATTAAAGCGAAAATTGGAGCGAAGTAAACGTATTTATAAAAATATTCTGGCAGATTTAAAGAGATAATACATTTAAAATTAAAATACGTTTTCTGAACATTAATTTTCACGAAAGCGACACTGGCACATACAATGAATATAACTATTGTGAACTTTATTGTTGATTCTTTTTTTGGCTGTTCAGGGAGATATACATAGGGTCGTTATTAACTACGGAATTCAATATTCGAACTATAGATAGAACTGTAGATTTTAGATTAGTTTTTGACAGTTTTTGACATAAGCTCCATACAAAATATGTCAAACACGAATCAAAAATCTACAGATCTTCCATAATTCGAATATTGAAAATGCCCGTAAAAGAAGCACAAGTGATCCCTGGATGGTAATGGTATGGATATATTAAACATCAACACATACAAAGATATAATAAACTGTTTGAGATTAAAAAACGAAATTTCGCCGTAAACGTAATTATCACCAAAATTATCATAGTAATATTTACAGAACGGGTCAACATCTCGTAATTATCTGAAAATATAGGTAAAATTCCTCAAGTTTGCAATTCCTAGATTTATTCTTTAGGGTGGAGGTAGCGAATTTTGTTTCAAAGGAATCTAAATAACCCATAACTGACATGAATACAACAGAAGCAGCCGAACCAAAACTGTTTAGTTTCCTGTACAACTTAGCCGTACAAAACAAAAATAAAACGACAATGACAAGAGTACAGTACATTCTTGGACCAAGTTTTAACTCGCTCAATTCTCTAATTCATCCACTTAATATCACTAATTGTTTGATCGCTATCACCTCGGTGTCCATCAGCCGACAATTGATTCACTGCTGACCCAGTTGCCGATAGTTCCGTAAATCTTTTATTAAGTTTGTATTATTTATTTTTGTTGCTTGGCTTTTTATATCGTAGGAGCTTTTGGGCTTCTTATGTAAAAGGCGTATTTATGTGAGTGTGTGTTTTTATGTAATAGGCGCATAACGAGCAGACGCATCGCCTGATGGTAAGCTTACCGCCGCCCATGGATACAAGCAACACCAGAGGAGTCACAAGTGCGTGGTTACCCTTTGGGTTGGGAAAAGGGATAGGAGGAGTGGGATCAGGGAGAAGGAATAGGTGATGGAGCATCCGGCGCTCTCACTCACCGAACGAAACACAATAGTTTAGGCACTGATACTTTACGTCGATTTGCTGTGAATTGCTTGTTTCCCAGGCGAGCCTTTCCAACTTATGCCGAAGTCAGCATGGCTCTACTACCTATAAAATAACTATATCACGTAAGAGATTATGATATAAAATTACATAAAAGATTATGTCTAAATTGTCTAAGCTCTGTATCTACTTAACTGTAATATCTATAGTCCCTTAAATATATGTAATTGTAATTGTGAATTAATTTAGAATTAATTTCAATGTATTTTCTCTTTTTTTTAACATATTTTTACTATAATTATTATTTTCTTTCATTACTTTGCATATAATGATATTAATGATGTAATTATTCAAGTAATGTAACGCTTTTTAGTGGCACGTATTGATTATTTGTCCTTAGTGAATTTGCGGACGATGTAGTGGGCTGCAATATTGACTATTCTTTGTGCAGTGCTGTAATGTTTAAACATATATTGTAGCTGTTTTATTGTCCCCTAAATAAATAAATAAACCACTGAAATCGTTTCTCGCGAAATACAGTTAATAATCACACATTAACTTTACAACTTCTAAGCGACCATTTCGTTAGGCCATAACCTGAGACTTCAAAATGAGGCTGTGTTTACAGGATAATTATACTAAAACGAAATGCAATCTGCAGTAATTTACACAGAAGTGCTTGAATCGATTTTAAGGCGGATACAATTTGGCAAAGTGCGCCTTAAATGTCTTGCTATTTTTTACGCCAAGCTGGCATTGTAAACGGTCTGTGTTGGTTTAAATACTTACGCATTTACAATTTTAGTTTAGTTACGTTCTACTTATTGCTTTGCGCACGAGGCAGTAAATGTAATTGTAGAAGCATTAAGTAATTTAATTTTAAAATTGACGTTCATAAGCGTCACCTTGTGACCTAGATGAATAAATGATTTTGACTTTGAAAATTAAATTAAGTTATTTTAACACTAAACTATTTTAATAACAAAAATACCAAATTATTTTCTTCTTAATTTCACGCGAAAACGGCGTAGAAAATTTTACTGTAGTATTTTTTTTATCTTTCTAATGACATGGCGATTGCATTTTAGGTCATAAAAATAAGAATTTCTCCTGCAAACTGAAGCAGCAAAATGCATTTACCCAGTTCTTACTATACGGCAATAAACTTCACAATACAAGCTTTAAACCTAAACATACACTTAACCTAGATTCCTGGACAAACGTCTTGCAACCATGTATCTCATTACAAAGTAAATGGAAACAAACATTTTAAACCCTAACTCAAAAGAGCAGGTGGTCTTGCCACCATAAATAAACATCAGTGTTAAAAGCATTCGCCGCAATCGCAGATATACTTTTATTTCTGTGGAAATCATAAACAAGGCTGTGTCATTCCTGCCCACAAATCAACAGCGGCTTACGTTACTTTAAACAAACATTATTATATTTTACTCCTTTCAAAATCAAATTTTTACCCTACCACTTTCGACATAAGAACCATTTTTAATAAACTTTGGTTGTAGGGTTGTTTTGTTTCCTCTTTCCCGTCTTACCTGCGTTTGTCTGTCATATAGTTGTTTATTGACTATTGTTTTCATGTTTAGTTCATGTGATATTCAATTAAATGTTCTACAGAAATGCGTTAAATATACTGTGAATGCTAATGGAAGTGGTCGTATTTATTCAGCATGGACTATTAATGGGCTACAAATCTCTCGCTTTAGAGTATACTGTGATATTTTGTAGGTTTATTGTAAGAGATTTTAGCTTCTAATTTGACTTTGCTCCATAATCTGAAAGTTATAGTTTAACATAGCAATAAATGTTTATTGAGGAGACTCCATTACATAACCAAGAGTTACCAATTTTATTGTACCCACAGTGATAACTAAAGTGGAATAAGCTATCAAATGTTCCTGTTTGGATCGTGTTTATAGCTACAGGACAAACTACTACAGGGGAAAATTTAGAAACGTAAAGTAATTTTTTGTGATTTAAGTTATAAAGGTATAACAGCAATTGGTATAATTAATGTCAAAATATAACAGAGCCTACTTCTTCTTAGTATTTTTTTATAGTCTCACGCCTGTATCCCCGAAGGGGTAGGCACAGATGTAAATATTACACCCACATTTCGCCATGAATTTTTAGGTCCCACGTAATAGGGGCGAGCCTATCGCCGTTACCGGGCACATCACCAGACTCCAGGCTGCTACAGAGTATTCAGAAAAACCCAGTAACACTTTTGCCCGACCCGGGAATCGAACCCGAAACCTCCGATCAGCAGTCGCATATGCTATCCCGTGAACCACGGAGGCAGCCTTCTTAGACCTTTTACTAAATCTTTATAAACAGTGCGAAACTGTTTATAATACCAGAAGTCTACGTCAATAGGTATGTACATTCAAGCCCAATGATTAAAGCAAACAAAGAAGATCACTAGTCACTTTTTAAAACTTCGGCACAGTAATATAATCTAACAGTATTGTAACTCGACTGTTTCCCCGAGTAATTTGCCTACAGACGCGCCGGACACAAACAAGCGATAGGGCCGCCCGCCCCAAGTATTTATAATTACATCTACCTACTCGAAAATTTCTGGTTTTGTGACATATGTATATATGGATTATTTATTTCAATTCAATTATTTTACAACTAATTACATTTTTACTAACTATTACTTAATTACTATTTACAGCTAAAACTATACTTATAAACCTATAACTAAATTAAAAAGAAAACAAAATAATATATTCTTACAAAACGCAAGGCACGAGGCGTTTAGGCGTCGTAGTATACCTCCGCATCAATTTCATGGGGTAACGTGCCTAGAAGGCGTGCAGCATTGCCACGCTGGATGGCAATGCTGATTCTTTGAGCAAAGAATAAACCAGCCTTCTGGTCACGTGAGACGTCGATCAAGCGTTTCGAAATTTCTCGGTACAAAATACGAGCGCTCGGACCCCATGGGTCCAACGTTTCTACCCCAAACGGCTCAAATATGTAATTGCCGACTAAATTTCCGTATTTGCGCCGTTTGAGGGTTTCCGCCGTTGCAGCAGAAGCGCCGGCATGACCTGCTGTGCTTGGAATATGAGATGGCGCAAGGGTATCGACGCACGTTGCGTCCCACACCAAAGGCCTACGGGCCCATGTTCCATGGCAACAATGACATACCGTCAGGTCTCTTCCCGTCGTCTCGTACCAAACCATATGGTTCGAGTGCAGCTGGTACCCCAGACGCGGCAAGAGTACGACGAATTATGTCATTCAAATTAGCATGTCGTGAAATTCTACCTGCGCTTCTGCTGCAAGAAAGCCCATGATGTCCGAGGCTATCGACGTCTTCTCCACAATGGCACCGATGCGGAGAAACACAAGGAGCACCCAAACGTAGGCAAGTGGCGGAACGTCTCATCGTCCAACATGGTTCCTGTGTTGGAAGATGGTAGTGCTTGTAGCCAAAGACCGGACTCCCATTCCCCCACAGCCAGCAAGCGAGCACGCTCTGCAACATTAGAAGCTGTTGACAAAATATTTTTTCTTACTAAGTTACAGAGCGGCACTGTCTCTGGGAGAAAAGGTATATATTAATTATATTTTTTTATTCAAACAAATAAAAATCATGTACCTGTATGTACCCTAGGAATGACCAATTGGTTACACTAAGTAGACTAAGAATTAAGCAGATTCATATCCGCTTTCATTGTGAAAATAACTCTTAAGGTACTACTAATCATAGACTTCAATTAAATAATGCATTGCCCATAACACAGGTAAAAGTGTTCTGCTAGTATACATTATTACTACAAGCATACCAATATGTTTCTAAAAATATCAATATAATAATAGATTAAGCTAATCAAATTTCAACTTAATCTACGCATAAGTTAAGCATTAAACATTGTAACGTAGTAGGTACATTTTGAATTTGAAAACTCTTATCTTTAAGTGACTTAACGAAGAATTCAAACCACATGAGTGCATAAATGTGATTCAAACAGCACAATATAGTCTTCAACTCGTCGCCTCAATTATTATTTAACTAAAGAACACTGGTACAAAAACCGTCACCGTCCGTTCGTGACTGCGGCACGGAGTTATTCCTCGTTTCGTACTACGACTTATTCGTACCATGGTACGAATCGAGGAAAGATTATTTTAATTTATTTTTCGTTCACTGTTTCGGCCCATTGACTTTTTATTTTAAGAAATTTATGTTTTTAGTACAGTCAGCAACAAAATTCTTATAAGGAAGATAATAAGTGATTAAATTACTTCAGGATTGTAAAAAATATGTTTTATTGAAAATCAAAACAATTTTGTAACAAAATATCGAGACATTCAGTCTCAGGTTTATTCAGGTTCTTCTACCAGGGTTGCATAACACACAAAGATATATTATTCTATTCATAGAAAGTTACGATTAGTAAAAGTTTAAGAAAATTATCTACTTGAATCTCCTAAAATTTTATGTAGTCCTGGTACATCGTCAGACGTAACACTGCGATTAAGTAGGTAGGTATAATAAAACGATGTTAAAGTGTAGGCCAAAATGGAATGCCTCAATAGTTTTAATTTTTTACTTTGATAATAAATCACAGTACAACTCAATCCAATCATAAAATAAATATTCCTACCTTATAATTTTCAAAACATATAAAAATAAAGCTGTCTTAAAACAAAATCAACAAAAAATATAAAATCTTAAAATCTAGTGTAGCTATGTAAATAACACATCAATCACAAATAACAAATCAACATAAAAGTAGGAAGTGTGGTTTACAAAAAAAAACAACTAAATAAAATGGGTGTAAAAATAAAGTCAACTTTGACACGGTATAACTTTCATAAGCTTAAAATCATATTAAACTATATCTATCTTAAAATAAAACAAAATCAGTAATATAGGGATTTTAAAGTCTAAAGAGTAAACGTGACTAATAAAGTAAAAGTAAAATATAAAATTTTCGTTTTGGTAGCGCCATCTACCTTTCCACCGAGAACTAATCACGTCAACGTCAATGGTTCGTCGCTGCTCGGCCAATCCGAGCGATCCCTTTCATAAATCCCTTCCCGAAACACCTCGCTATTGGCCGTCTTGCTCAACGGCGACGCAGAACTTTCGAGTCGCTGAGAACGTGTCCGCCATACTATACCGCACCGCACCGCATCCGCCATATATAATTATTACCGCTTATACAAAACCGCTCGCGAGTGAAAGTGATTTGTGTAGTGAAGTGAATCAAGCAGCTTCATCTCGAAAACACCAGGAGACTCCCCTTCTGAGAAGAAGAAGATTGCCGTGCAAGGTAAGAGGTTCCTTTCTACACCACACAATCCTCTTCCTTTCCAATCCTAGGCGAGCAGAACTCGCCATCCTTTAGATACAGTTCATTTTTTCACAAATCGCCTAGGAACCTTCGGTTTCGGTGTAACGCCGAACCATGTTTTTTGGTCCATACGAGTCGGATTCATTTACGTTTTATACGTAAAACCTCGTTATATCTATATACCTAGGCAATTATAGCACCTAGCTATACTCCTAGTCCATTCACATAACCGTCACATGGTTGTTTTTGCACGCTTCAGTAGGTAATATACTTTTATGTAGCTACCTACTTACTCAATTATTATTTCTGGAACTATCATAGTTGTCTTGTAAATCTCATATTTCGAGCAACTTTTAATTACACAGCTCTAAAGTGTTGCCTACTTAGCCTACTTAGGTAAAATAATAGGTACATTAGATATTCTTATTTTGTTTCGGTCTCATTAGCTTATACTTACGTAAGCATGTCACAACAAAAGAAGTCACGCATGTCGGAAGACAAAGAGATGACAATCTTAGAAGCAAAACGTAATATTTTATTTGAGCGCATTCAAAACATTTACGAGCGTTCAAAAACCGCCGCTATTTCTGATAGTAATAGGGAATCATTCCTTAGCTATTGTATGACAGTAGATAATATTCGAACAGATTTTCATAAGTTGTTAGACGATTATAACACAAGATTACTTTCTATCAATCCTGATGAACAACCGAATTATCAGGCGTACACCTCATTCGAAGATCTTTATTGTACTATTAAGCGTATACAATCGCAATTGGAGGGTAAATATTCGGCACAGAGATTATGTCGTTTGACGGAGATATACGAAATTGGCCGTTATTCTATGCGAGTTTTAAGTCTACAGTGCACGATAATGGTTCTCTGATAGATGCTGACAGGTTGTACTATTTAATAGGTAAACTGTCACTGAAGGCCCAGTCCGTATTTGTAGGTGTCACACCTAGTGCTGAGAATTATCAGGTCATATTTCAGTCACTACTTGATAGATATCAAGATACTCGTGTTCTAGCGTCTACCTACTTTGATCAAGCTTTAAATCTTAAACTGTCCGGTGCCGCATCTGTCTCGAATTTCCAGCTGTTTATAGATAACTTCGTTACCGCGGTTAATTCTTTTAGGAACTTAAAATTAGAAGATCTTTCCGACTTTATGTTGCTTCAACTCGCTTTAAAAAAGTTTGACACTGATACAATTCGTGCTTTCGAGATGACAGAACGCAATAATAAAATACCTACACTAGATAGTTTTATTTCGTTCATCAAAGATCAGTGTCGAATATTTCATAATACACAGTCTAGTTCACCTAGCCCGTCTAACACTAACAGCAGCAAACAAAGATTGAATAAAGCGCGAAATAGTAATAATAACTCGGTCCCTAATCCACAATCTTACGTAACATGCTCGGAATCTGATAAAATTAATTCACAGAAGTGTCTGTGCAGTAATATAGTGCACGACCATTTCTATAAATGTCCCGCTTTTAATAATTTGAATCCGACCGCTCGTTTTAAATGCGTCAAAGAAAACAGGGCTTGCATTAATTGCTTAAGCATAAAACATAAAACAAGTGATTGTTCTAGTAAGACAAAGTGTCGCTCATGTAATCAAAGACATCATTCACTGCTACACTTCTATAAAGGTAACCCGTTGTCAAGCCAAGCCGCTAACCTTGACACACTTACGTCGCAGGTGCAGGCTACGATAACTGCGCCTGCCACGATTCAGAATGAAATATCGTTGTGTACGACATCCATTGCGCGGGCGGCATGCACGCGTGGACGGCCTTCGCGCGCTTGTAGTAATCAGAGCAGTGCTAAGCCGCGATGTATGGCGTCTAAGACTGTTCTGTTAGCGACAGCGCAAGTTATCGTTTATGATATTAATGGGTCGCCGCACATGGTACGTTGTCTACTAGATAGCGCGTCTCAGACCAATTTAATAACGTTTGAGTTGTTCAAACGCCTCGGATTGTGGAATAACTTTAAAAATACGAACTCAATTGTCAGAGGGATCGGCGGTTCGGAAAAACATTGCAAGGGTTCCGTAGATATTAAAATACATTCGCGTTTTGATGGAGACATTAATTTTAACATTTCTTCGCTTATCGTGGAGCGTATCACGGACGCATTGCCGAACGCTAATGTAGACGTAGCATCACTCACTCACCTCGAGTCATTGCCGCTGGCAGACGCGGAGTTTGCGAATCAGGCAGGCATTGATCTTTTGATCGGAGCTTCAATATTTCCGCACTTGCTACTAACTAAAATAGTACGTAGTGAGCGATATGATTTACCGCCCGCTATTGAGACGGTATTTGGGTATGTGATTATGGGTACCGTACCTACGTTACATACTTCTCATTGTATTACGTCTTGTTGTTGTTCTGTTCTTCAAGAGATCAAGGTGGGTGCTAAAACTGTGTGTAAGATAAAGCACTAATTAGCTATGCTATGCTATGCTATGCTATGCCATGCTATGCTATGCCACGCTATGCTATGCTACGCTATGCTATGCCATGCTTTGCTATGCTACGCTATGCTATGCTACGCTATGCTATACTTCACTTCCGCTTTGTACATGGATGACATTGCCTGTAGTGTCATATCCGCTCCGCTAGCAATTTTGCTTTGTGAAGAGCTAATTCAGCTTTTCAAGCGAGGCCAGTTTGATCTTGTCAAATGGACAAGCAACTCTAAGGAGGTTCTCGCACGCATACCAGATTCTCATAAAGCTTCTCCAGACATTGAGTTTGAGAGTCTGTACCGCATAAGGTTCTCGGTTTACGCTGGGACAAATCCTGCGATAGTTTTCGGTTTGACGTCTCACCACCAGATGATAAGTGCACCAAACGCACTATGCTGTCCACAGTGGCTCGACTATGGGACATAATGGGTTTTGTGGCTCCCACAATTTTGTACGCCAAGCTCTTGATCAAAGAGCTTTGGCTATCAAAGTGTGAGTGGGATGAAACACCCCCTGACCATATTGTCGCCGCTTGGGGCCAGTTTTTTATTGAACTTACCGCGCTCAATCAAATTACTATTCCGCGTCATCTTGGGTTGGTAGATGGATGTACCATCAACTTAATAGGTTTCGCTGACGCCAGCGAGCGTGCTTACGGCGGAGTCGTATATCTGCAAGTTCGCATTGGTTCTAACTACTCGGTGCAGTTAGTTTGTGCCAAGCTAAAGCTTGGCTATGTATTTTTATATGCTTAACAACGCGCGCTACGCATATTCAAGTTGCGACAGATTTAAGCACGGTGTCATTCCTTGCAGCCCTTAAACGATTTCTCTCACGGCGCGGCCCTATACAGTGTTTGTATACGGATGACGGCACTTGTTTCGTGGGCGCAAGCTCTTATTTACGCGACCTCTATAAGTTTCTCAGAGAAGAATATCGTACTCGTCTTCAGGAAGAACTTTCCATAGATCATATTGACTGGAAGTTTATTCCACCAGCATCACCACATTTCGGTGGATGTTGGGAAAGCATGGTCAAAGTAATTAAAACGCATCTCTTCAAGGTTATAGGTCAACAGATCCTCTCTTACGAAGAGCTTTTAACTGTCCTTGCACAAGTCGAGGCACTGGTCAACTCGCGTCCGCTCACGGCATTGAGTAGTGATCCTGCAAAACCATCCGCGTTAAGCCCTGCACATTCTCTGAACACAGTGCCATTATCGTCATTTCCGACTCCTGAAGCAGACTCTTCAAGCTTGCTCCAGAGACATACTCTGCTGGATAAACTCGTGCAGTCGTTCTGGCGGCGCTGGCGTGCGGAATATCTACACCAGCTTCAGGCTAGATCCAAGTGGAATAGTCCTGCATCCCCTATACAGGAGGATAGGTTGGTCGTCATAATACATGATAATGCTCCGCCGCTTTCATGGCCGTTAGCCATCGTAGAGAAACTGCATACTTCCAAGGACTGTACAACCCGCGTTGTTACCGTGAAAACCGCGAACGGGAGCTACGTGCGCCCTGTTGTACGTCTTTGTCCGCTTCCAACTCAGTGAGATCTAGCCTGAAGTTGGATCTACCTTTTAGTTTAAGTATTAAGTTTGTAGTTTTCGCCTAAAGTTAATTTAGATTAATTTTATTATCATATCGCTGTCTTAGCCTATTGATGGGTTATGCGGTAGTACATCCAACATAGCTAAGTTCAATTCTATTTCTTTTAAAGGCAACCCTTTAGGGCTGGGGGGATATGGCAGCGCCATCTACCTTTCCACCGAGAACTAATCACGTAAACGTCAATGGTTCGTCGCTGCTCGGCCAATCCGAGCGATCCCTTTCATAAATCCCTTCCCGAAACACCTCGCTATTGGCCGCCTTGCTCAACGGCGACGCAGAACTTTTGAGTCGCTGAATACGTGTTCGCCATACTATACCGCACCGCACCGCATCCGCCATATATAATTATTACCGCTTATACAAAACCGCTCGCGAGTGAAAGTGATTTGTGTAGTGAAGTGAATCAAGCAGCTTAATCTCGAAAACACCAGGAGACTCCCCTTCTGAGAAGAAGAAGATTGCCGTGCAAGGTAAGAGGTTCCTTTCTGCACCACACAATCCTCTTCCCTTCCAATCCTAGGCGAGCAGAACTCGCCATCCTTTAGATACCGTCCATTTTTTCCCAAATCGCCTAGGAACCTTCGGTTTCGGTGTAATGCCGAACCATGTTTTGTTTGATAACATTAATAGTTTTAATGTTGATAAAAAAAAAATACAGTAAAGAATCACAGAATAAGCAAATCAGTCCCTTATACAAAGTCTTATAAATTATTTTACAGGGCTAACAATTCCACACAAAGAAAAAATTGGGATTTCACCACTTATATTAACAATATTAACAATTTTCTTATAAAAAATCACAGTTAATAATCACCATATGCCAAGCAAAAATCAAATGAGATTTCACCCCTTACATTAATATTAAAAAGAAAATCACAGCAAAGAATTAGTGTATACGTGTATTATTAGAGTATAAGGGACTGATTTGATAATTATATAAGGGTTGAGCTACCTCTATCAGCACCGCATCGCACTTTCCTATGTTATATATCCTTTTCTGTCACTTAGGACTGTCATTTATTGAAGCGAGAAAGAGAGCGGGAACGCGTCAGCACGCGGCGGAACCGCTGAGGCCATTGGCGGCACGCTCTCTTTCTCGCTCTAGTAAATGATGGTTCTAAGTGACAAAAAAGGATAGAAGCATAGGAAAGTGTGATTCGGTGCTGACAGAAGTAGCTCAACCCTTACAGAATTATCAAATCAGTCCCTTGTACTAAGTCTCATAGTTTTTTTATAGGGCTAAGAATTCCACACAGAGATCTACTGGGATTTCACCCGTTAAGAACTGTTGAACCACGTTGACAATGTTTTCGTCAATTTCAATAGTATTTTGTTTCTTTGCAAGAATGTTTTTGTTATTAATTATTATTGATATGTAATAATTTGCTTCCTTTTCCAAAATCGTCAAAAAGTGAGCAATATTCTTTGGTTTACAATTAATTTTTTTATTTATAATAGCGTGCCAACTCTCTACCATATTTGTGGTTCTATATATGATTGCTTGCATCGCAGCGACACCAGAATCCAAAATAAATGATTTTGGATTCCAGCTAGGAATCTGGCTTTTGATTAATTGGAACATAATTTCATAAGTCTTTTTAGTTTTATTGGCCAGTAAGGCAAAAATAACGGATGCTATATTGTTATATTTATTTGTACTTCCAAAATCTATGTGTAGTGAGTATAATTGATAGAAAGGAAATAATTATAAAGGTCAAATAATAGATCTTACACTGTCTGATCATACATCACAAGTTCTTAAGGTGCCCAAATAAATCACGCAGTCTAAAATATTGGAAACTCAAACAGCAGGACATCTCTGAAGAGAATGTAATAAAATTTAAAAAATATTTGCAATGTCTATCATTTAATGAAGTTTTCTATGCCACGGATGCAAATACAGCATATGATAGTTTTATGGATGAATTCTGCTTGCTTTATAAGCTCTGCTTTCCAGACAAGATTATTATTATGAGAACCAATAAAAAAACTAAATGGATATCTCGCGGTATAAAGCTGTGCAGTAAAAAACAACGGCTATCACTTTGGAACTACCGCCTTAAACCAACTCCAAAAAACAAATTAGAATTTAAAAATTACACCACGCTATATAAAAAGATTATGACATTAACACAAAAAGCACAAAATAACAATTATATAATATCTTCTCAGAATAAAGCTAAAGCTACCTGGAAAATAATCAATAAATATAAGCAAAGTTTTCCACAAGATCAAATATTGACAGTAAGAAAAAATAAATCAATGGTTACCAACCCCAAGGACATTGCAGATGAATTTAACAATTACTTCATTGATGACATTGAAAATAATATTAAAACTGACATGCATGCTAATAATGATAATAATAATAATAATTTGACATTACAATCTCTTTTTCTTTAACCGGTTTTAAATTATGACATTTTGCGTGTAATAAATGGCCTAAAAAATACAACTACTACTGGATATGATGGTGTCTGTACCAAGGTTATTAAATATGTTAAAGATATAATCACCATTGACGCACATTATTAATTTAAGCATTACCGAAGGTGTATATGCAGAGAGTTTAAAAAAGGTAATTGTAAAGCCTCTTTATAAAAATAATGACAAAACAGATACAAGGAACTACAGACCCATTGCTAAAATTCCAATATTCTCGAAAATTTTTAATAAAATAATTTATAATTCTATATATAGTTTCTTTGATAAACATGCATTATTTTGTACAGAGCAAAAAGGATTTCGTAAAAACACAACAATAAACATGGCTATATTTGATCTACTATTAAGTGTTATGAATGCCGTTGATAAGAAAACACCTATTTGCGCTATATACACAGATATGACGAAAGCATTTGATTATGTAAATCACAACACATTGCTCAGAAAACTACGTGGCTACGGTATAAGGGGAAATGCCTACAAACTTCTCGAATCGTATTTAAGTAACCGAGTTCAATACACAGAAATACATAGAGTTTGTCCAAAGAGTCAAATCGAAAAAAATACATTTCAGGACCTCGTTGTATTCAATTTGGAGTGCCACAAGGTAGTGTGTTGGGCCCCTTACTGTTTCTCATCTATATTAATGATCTCCCTAAGTTTACCATACAAAACATGATCCTATTTGCAGATGACAGTACAACAATAGTAAAGTGTTTAGAGCTGAGTGAATATCAAAGGGATATCAATAATTCTTTGGCTGACATAGTTAACTGGCTAGATAGCAATAATTTAATAATTTAATTTAATATTAATTAATATACTATAGATGATAAACTCACATGGAAACCTCATGTTCAAGAGCTATGCAAACGACTAAGTACGTCTGCCTTTGCACTCCTTCAACTGTCTCATAAAGTTGACAGTAAAACACTTCTGACGGCTTATCACGCCCTAGTGGCGTCACTTCTGAGATTTGCAGTCATTTTCTGGGGTCACTCGACGGATCGTGATATGGTATTCAGGATGCAAAAAAGGTGTGTCAGGTGTATGTATGGTCTAAAATCAACTGATAGCTGTGTAACATATTTTAAAACACATAAGATATTAACGTTACCATCGTTATACATTCTGGAAACATCACTATTTGTCAGAAAAAATATTCATTTATTTACAAGAATATCTGCAGTTCGAAGAGCCCCAATGCGAGCTCAATATGCGAATAAACTGTGCCCAATAAAATGTAAAACTACTCTGATGCAGAAGAGCTTCTTCGGTATGGCACCCAGGATATTTAATAATATACCCGACACTTTAAAAAGTTTGCCATTAATGAAATTTAAACACTAATTAAGCAAGATACTTATAGATAAGTGCTACTATTCCATTGATGCTTTTCTCAAAGATAAGTTGTAAATGTTTTGTTCGTATGGTTTTGGTATATTGTGTAATTTTTTATATTTCTTTTTTATGACATTGTATAGATTAAATTACTTTTTATTTATTTTTTAATTTGACAATTGATATCTTTTTTGTTTTAAAAGTACGATATTTTATTTATAGATTATTTGGTTTTGGTATATTGTGTATTTTTTTAGGACATTGTATAAATTCAATTACTTTTTTATTTATTTTGTAATTTGACAATTGATTTTTAAAAGCACGATGTTTTTTACTTATTGATTATTTGTATGTCATGATGACAAAACATAGCGCACTTTATATTTTTTGTAAGACCAACACAATTTATGTATACCTATGTTTAACAAATAAAAAATTCTGATTTCTGAAATGTTTAAGGCAAAGTTTAAATGTGCCGTCACATAAAATATCATAATTACTATTTTCTAGTATGCTCTTTGCTCTTTTGTTTGCAAATATTATAATCCTATTATTATTTGTATATCTGTAATCAGCAAGTAAGAAATGATGAAATTTTTCAGGAATTAAAACATCTTTCATATTTTGATAACACAATTTAGAAACTCCTAATGATTGATTCCGTATCCTATACAATTTGGTTTTAACCTGTTTAAAACATCGATATTTGGTTGAATAAATTCAATCCTGAGTCTTTAATATCAGCAACAGAATCTCTGAAAATACTTGATACAGGTGTCGTCACATCACATACAATTCTTTTTTTACATTTGTCAAAATGCGTGTCATATTGTCTTGAAACGAAGTCTGGATCACAACGATGTTTGTTTTCTTTTGTTATCACATTATCACAGGTAATTTTTAAACTTGCTTGACACTTTAGTCTTTGTACACAACGCCAAACTGCTGAACCATCTTTATTTTTTCTTATTAGGTCATATTTGTAGCCGCCACGTATAAGAAGGGACTTGCCTCTTTTCGATGAAACCAAATTATATTCAATTTTGTTGACTGAAGTTGAAGGCTCTGGCTGCGACATTTTCAAATCTATAAATTAAAAATATCTATTGTAATAACTACGGATGTTATATAATGTATCTTTTACGCCTAATCATATTATTTTAATGTAAAACATCTAGAAATATCATTGCATTTGTTATCTACTTCCTCAAATCAAAACAAAATGGCGGCTCATGACACTAACCGTAAATTACCAATAATATTGCATTTTTTAAGATTAGGCTTCATTATTTATATGATTAGGTTAACCTATTTTGATATTGTTGGTTATTCGAGCTAGACTAGAAGTCTAATATTATCGTTTTTTAACTTTGTAAGAAATATATATAAAAACAGACATAATATTATACTGAAACTTATAACTGTCAACAAAATTACAGTTTAAGACTTACCTTAAAACGATATTACGTTTTAATCACATAACTTCACTGATTGACACACATGAACTACATCACGATGTAGAATAAACGTGTGACGTAGCCGGCAATTTTTTTTTTATTCATTATTTTTAAAGAGGCTTTCACCAAACAATGGTATGCCAGCCTCATCATACCCTAATCTTAAAACTAAACATTATAACCTATGTACTTACTACTAGGTATTATTATTATAAGAAATTACCTATTAGTATTTGAGGCACTCACAGCTGCAGCAACCATTTCATATAAAAGTCTAGCTTTTTTAGAGCCAGGCTTTACTAATATTTTTGTAAAAGCTCCTCCATCATATTTATTTATTCTGCAGGCAACCAGTAATGACTCTCTTTCTCTTCGGTTCTTTTCACATTCTTATAGCAAGTGTTGGACATCATCAATTTTGCCGCATACATCAAAATTAGGTGAATCATATTTTTTCATGAGATGCCCAAACTTCCTAGATGGGAAGTGGCCCGACCGCAACCTATGAGCCATAACTACATTAGATCTACTAATGTCTGCATGAGCAAACCAAGGAATGTGGGGCGGTTCACTTTGTATCGTCCTGTACCATATCCCTTTCTCAGTACTTCGTTGGTCAAAGTATTCCTTAAATTTAATAAAACAATTATTTTAATAAGACTTAAAACTTCTGTGTACCACCTATTGACATGAGTTAATAAACCTTCCTTCACTGACAACTTTGCAAGTCTGTCGGCTTCCTCTTTTCCACTTATTCCAATATGAGATGGAATCCATTGCAACTTCAAATTAATTTTATCCAAATTGTAAATCTGCTTAATGATTATATAGGCTATTGGTGCACCTCTGTATCCTGAGATACATCGAGCTAAATGGGACAAAGCACTTTTACTGTCAGTGCATATAACTACATTTTGGCTGATACTGGGATTAATATATTCAAGAGCCTTAGAGATTGCAATTAATTCCATACTCATGATTGAAACCTGCGAATCTGATTTATACATGGCTGACAAATTATTGTTCACATTATAAAAAGCAGCCCCACATCCTTCTTCACATTTTGATCCATCCGTGTAAATGAAACACCAACCAGAATACTTGTCCTTCAATTCCTCAATTACATTGTATTTTAAAGAAGCAAAATCTTGACTAGCTTTAGATCCATTTACACATTCTAAATTATATTCTATTACTTTATTCAAATCTATATAGCTAATTCATGTATTTAAAGAAAACATTTCTAAGGGAACTGAGGAATGTAAATTGTAACCTAGGCACTCAATATATACAGTTAGCAATAATGGACTCCTTTTATTGGCCCAGTACCTGGCATGTGATGGATTTTTTAATTCTTCCAACAAATTAGCTGTATCCCTGTTTGACGAAGACAGGATTTTAACACAATATTTATAAGCCAAGTATAAACGTCTAATAAACAAAGGTGGAATACAGAGCTCATTTTCCATAACATGAATTGGCGAGCTTTTAACAAAACCTTCTACAATTCTCAAGGCTTGATTCTGGATTTTATCTAATTTATATAAGTGAGTCTTAGCACTGCTGTGATTTAAAAAACATCCAAAGTCAATTCTACTTCTGATTAAAGCAAAATATAAAGATCTCATATGATTAATTGATTGATTGATTATTTTTTATTGTACACCTTACAAAAGTTACATTATAGAACAAAATATATACAAAACACAAACAGAATGTACAAATGGCGGCTTTATCGCTAAAAGCAATCTCTGCCAGGCAACCTTAGGATGGACAGATGGTAAATAAGTTTAGTGCTATAAATGGTGTAGTTTAAAGACAACCAGAATGGTATACTACAAGTAGTTCATAGATGTACAGAAACATATATACATACTAACATACATATACATACACGACATACACATATAAATATATATAAATATATATATATATATATATATATATATATATATATATATATATATATATATATATATATATATATATATATATATATATATATATATATATATATATATATAAATAATATATAATACATACTATAAGCAGCGATAGCCGAGTGGTGAGACCGACAGACTGCTACGCAGAGGGTCTCGGGTTCGAATCCACGGCACGCACCAATAACTTTTCGAAGTTAAGTGCGTATTAAATTGTTAATTATCGCATGCTTATCGGTGAAGGTAAACATCGTGAGGAAACCTGCATGTCTGAGAGTTCTCCATGATGTTCTCGAAAGACATGTGAAGTCTGCCAACCCGCACTTGGCCAGCGTGGTGGACTATGGCCTAACCCTTCTCATAGTGAGAAGAGGCCCGTGCCCAGCTGTGGGACAGTATAAAGGGCTGATGATTATTTTATACTATAACTATAATGAAAGATGTTATATGGATGAAAGATAGTGCGATTTCAACAAACCTTTAAATATACTAGGTGATTTTGCTCTACGAATATCTAGAGGCAATGCATTCCACAGGCGCACAGCTTGTACAGTAAAAGATTTGTCAAAATAATTAGTGGAATGCATTGGCATCTCCAGCCTCAAGTCCACAGACGACCTCAAGTACCTTGAATGTGTGTCATGAAGGAACTTAAAACGTTCTTTAAGATATGAGGGACTATTGGGATTTAACAGGATATTATACAGTAATGTAAGAATATGAGTATTTCTGCGAAGGCGAATCGGAAGCCACTTGAACCTGTTGCGGAATTCTGAAATATGATCATATTCGCGTAAACCAAATATAAAACGTATGCAGAAATTTTGGAGACGCTCAAGTTTGTTCAGTTGCTCCTCTGTGGGGTCAAGATAGCTGACATCAGCGTAGTCAAGGATCGGCAGAAGCAAAGATTGTGCAAGTGCAATTTTAGTTGCAGTTGGAAGGAAATTGCGTAATTTTCGTATTGATGCGGCTGAAGCAAACAGTTTTCGACTTGTTTCTTGTATCTGAAGTCGCCAAGACATTGTTTCATCTATATGGATACCCAAATTTTTAACGGTTTTCCTAAATAATAGGTCTTTGCCATTAAAACTGATTCGTGGTAGATCAGACCAGACAATTTTAGCCAACATTCTTGGGCTGGTTTTTTCAGGGTTCACTACGAGTCCATACTTCTGAGTCTATTCGCAGATCCGCTCGAGGTCCGAGTTAATAGTCTTACAGGCTTCTGCTAGCTTGTCAAAGGGAGCTTGCGTGTAAATTTGTAAATCATCTGCGTAAAGGTGGTAGGATGAAACTAATTGGTTTGAAATAGCATTAATAAATATTGCGAAGAGTAAGGGGGATAGCACGCCACCCTGTGGTACACCTGCATTCGTGTTAGACCAAGTGGAATAAGTATCTTCAACGCGGACACGTTGCCGGCGACCAAACAGGTAACTTTGAAACCAGTCAATTACCGATGGAGATATGTTAAGAGAGCCGAGGATGCCAAGCATGATGTGGAAATCCACAGTGTTGAACGCATTACTGAAGTCAAGTAACGAGAGCACTGTTAGATTGCCACTGTCCATCCCTTGCCTAATGTCATCTGTAACACAAACTAAAGCCGTGGTGGTACTGTGTCCAGGTCGGAAACCTGATTGGTAAGGATTAAGGAGGGAATTTTCAGAAAGGAAGGAACTAAGTTGTTTATGGATGAGACGTTCTAGGACTTTTGATAGGAATGGTAATATGGATATAGGACGGTAATCTGCTAAAGTACAAGGTTTAGGTTTTTTAGGCAGGGGAATAATAAGTGCTTCTTTCCACGCTGAGGGAAAGATGCCACAGGAAATAGACTGATTTAAGATATTGCATAGGACTGGAAGGATTTGGTCAAGGATGGGAAGGATCATTTTGCGGCTTACACAGTCATTACCGATTGCATTAGACGTGATTTCGAGAATGCTCTTCTTAGCATCACAAGCGGTGAATTAAGAGAAGATAAAAGGAGAATAATCTGGGGTTGGTATAGAGGAAAGATGCTGTAGAGTATTACTTTTAATATTTCCATCAAACTTGGACGAGGAAGAGAAATGTATGTTAAGAGAGTCAATATTGATATTATTTGGAATAGATTTTTGCTGTGTCTTACCAACACCCAAAGTTTTGAGAAATTTCCAGACCTTTGCTGGATCACCGTTTTCAACTGACTTATAGATATGTTGGCGTTGTGCTTTCCTACACACCTTGTTGCAGTAATTTCTCATGGCCACGTATTTTTCGTGGTTCGTTGGAGTTGGTTTATGCTTAAATCTTGACTTCGCTGCACTTTTCTTCGCCATGAGCTTTTTAATGTCCTCTGTCAGCCACGGGGCAGGTAAATGTTTGATTCTGATTGCACGAACTGGCGCATGCACGTCATACAACTTAATTAGTTGAGTTGTTAAAATATGGACTTTAGTGTCGACGCAATCTGAGGAGAACAGTGATTCCCAATCTATATTAGCCGCGTCCTCACGAATTTTATCATGATCCATTCCACCAAAATTGCGCTTCAGTATGATCCTTGGCTTCAGTTTAGGTGGGCGTATATTGTAAGAGAGATAGATGAGGTCATGGTAAGAAAATGCGTCAGCTGAACATTGACCATGCCTATGAACATGATTGGAAGAAGAAACTAGAATAAGGTCGAGAAGAGAAGGAGTAGTATTAGGAAAGTGATGTGTTGCATCGAGATTTAGAATAGTCAAATTGCAGGATTCTGTAACACGTCGTAAAGATTTAGTTCTTGAATCCTGCTTGAGAAGGCAAGTATTTAAATCACCCATAATAATGGTATGATCATAGGAAGGTGTGAGATTTTCCAGGATTTGCTCAAATGAAGAAAAATAGTTAATATGACGCGAAGGAGAATAATATACGCCCAATAAAAGTTTTGTGTGTTGAAGTTCCACTTCTAAAAAGAGATGCTCACCAGCATTCGACGGTGGCGGTTGTGATGACGTAGAGACAATCTGATAAGGAATGTAAGTGCGTAAATATATGGCAACACCGCCACCACCGCCGATACTGCGATCATTCCTGATTAGTTGGAAACCTGGAAGAATATAAGAAAGGAGAATGATCATCTATGTATGGAATTCCGTCTCAAGTTGTTTCACAATAATTCTTTATTTATTATAGACTACACTTTATATATTATCAAATAAAATTGTTTATTTTCCTAAAAATACCCGGGTTTTTAAATAATTTAACAAAAACGGAGATAACCTAAAATTATGTTTTAAACCTACTCGCACCAAATAAATAAACTTAAAACCCAAGATTATCATCAACTTACAAAATACATCGGCTTCTCTGCATTACAACCGGTATTGGTTGATCAGGATCAAGCATCAACATGATTACAGGTAGACTCGAAGAGTTCATAAACACAACACATAAAACGCCCTGTCGTAGTAAAACACTTAGGTAACTAAATATGAAAACGTCCTGTCGTAAGTTATATGAAACACACGCTAAGTTATTTAAAATAAACACTCAAACGGAGTTTCGTAAGTATTACTATTTAAATGGAGAGATTATCGCAATGAATATTGTCAGTCAACACATAAACAGTAATGGCCGATGCCGGTCCCAGACGTCGCGCCGGTTGTCATTTGGCTTAACAGTCTGCGTGAGACGGAACACAAAAATAATAAATATTATTATTATAGCAAAGCTATAAAATATTAATTAAACATACATATTTTAAAACGTAATTATGTTACTGACTATTTATCTATTTATGAATTTCATATCATTCTTGTGATGTTTTTTCTAACGGCTCATACTTACATAGTTCGTACAAATGGAAAGAACGGAACGGCAATACAGAAGACGTTATACGGAAATAATGCGTAGCTATTTTTTATTTACTGTTTATCTTTAAATCATAATTCCGGATACGAAAATAAAATTCCTGACGTCAGAAGGTTGTAAAAAATAAGAAAAGAATTTCTATATTATTTTGGTTTTGCAACATGAAACATTGCTAGACCACTTTTGGTCATTCTCCTTTATGGTAGGCATGGTTTCAACCATGACTCGGACACAAGAATGGCATGTATATTATGGCAGTCTAAGTTAGCCAGCATATCAGGGAAATGAGCAGGAATACTCTGTGCATTTATATGGACTACATTAAAGTGCTTGGGTACGTCTGAAAACTGAGACCGAAGAATGTCTCCCAGAGAAGGTACACTAACAGAGCTGTCATCAAAGCTAGTTGCTGAATGAAAGCTTTCATCGTCGCTTTTCGAGTCGGTATGCTTTGGGTGCACTCCCCAAGAAGATCCAGCTAGAATTTTGAGTAAATTTAAATATTTTGATGTTTTTTCTGTAATTTCATTTATATGTTTTTTCCATAATAAGGACCGATCTAACCATATACCTAAGTGTTTAATACAGTCTACTGAAGGAACAATTAAATTGTCAACTTTAAGTTTTACTTGAGCTCTTCTTCTACCTCTGCTAAAAACACATAATTTTGTCTTGCTTGGTGAAAGCTCAAGACCCATGAGATTTAATAATTTGACTAAGCAATTAAGAGCCAATTGCAATTCAAATTAACAGTAACTAATGTCCCTATGTCTAAAAAAAGTACATAATCATCGGCATACTGTAATACAATAACATTTTGAATTTGATTACAAATTTTGGATGTAACTATATTAAAAAGTAAAGGCGATATTGGATCTCCTTGTGCTAGACCTCTACATGACGTTCGAAAGTCTACTGCCTGGCCATTAGAGTTGTCTTTCACCATCAAACACCTTTCACTCAAGAAATTCAAAAGATACCTACAAATCTTGATACCAACTTCTAAATTATCTAGCACCTGCACAATATTTTCAATCAAAACGTTATTTTTGCACAACGTATTGTGAAATATTTTACACAGGCATGACATAAGGGATATGGGTCTAAGTTTTGTTTCAGAATCCTGACTTGCACCAACTTTAGGAATACCTATAACGACAATATTTCTCTACTGTTTTGGTATAATACCTGTGTTCAAAATATCATTATACAACCTAAGAAGGTACTGTTTTGCACTATCTGGAAGATTATACACCATAGAATAAGTAATACTGTCATCTCCCGGGGCAGTATCTTTCTTTTTTATACAGTGCCTTAGCTCTTGAATTGTAAATGGTGTTTCAATTAATTCATTGTGTGACTGAATACTTGGTATCTTATTTACAACTGTATCTGGTGTAAGAGAATTCAAAAATCCTTCAACTTATGTTCAGAGACAATACTTTTAGATTGACAGAATCCCTTAGCCCACCGCATCCTACTCCACATATCAGAAACCGAAGCTTACTCCCCAAAGCTACTACAAAATCTTTTCCAACTATTAGATTTAGCTCTGGAAATTAATGTTTTAGCTTCCTTAACTTTCAGCTCCAGTTTGATAAGGTTATCAGGTGTAGGATTTCTTCTAAATCTTGCAAGTGCTAACCTACGCTCTGCAACTACCTTGGACAGTAATGGAGTCCAGTATTCCTTAGGTCTAAACTTTATGGTTGGATTGGTACACATTTTTATTAGAGGAATATGTTTACTAGCGGAGTCTAACATTTGATTCTGCAAAAAATCATACATACCTTGAACATCCATTGTCAAATGATCAAGCCCCAAGAATTTGTCAGAAAGTTCTGTGTTATAACCTCGCCAGTCAGCTTTTTTGTAATTGCGCTTTTTACTGAAATGTAAATTACACTGGTAATTGACTGAAAATTTTATAATCAGGTGATCACTGCCTAGAGTTTCATTTGTTATCAACCAATCAAATTTTATTGCAATGTCTGATGATACAATGGTGATATCAGGAGATGATTTCTGTAATAATCCATTAACCATTTTAATTCTTGTTGGTGCTCCATTATTTAATGTCACATAACCATGTTCTAAAGCAGAGTCCATCAACTGAATACCCCGTGAATCTGTCTTATATGACCAGTTACTGTGATGACCGTTATAATCACCGGCAATTATAGATTTACTTGAAATTAAAGAAAATAAACAGTCCCAATCTGCACAGGTAGTACGCACTGATGATGGACAATAGATAGATATAACATTTTCTAGATATTGACAATTAAGCACTTTAACATAAACAACTTCAATACCTGGGTTACTTAAACTAATAGGACATAACTGAGCTTTTATAGACTTGTGAGTAATTATTGCTACGCCTCCATAAGAGTCCTCTCTATCCTTTCTAAATACTTTATAATATCTTAAATTAATCCTAATGTTGGCATTAAGCCAAGTTTCACAAACTATAGCTATATGTACTTTTTCTTGCATAAGTAATGTATCAAAACAATGTAATTTATCTTTCAAACTCTGACTATTCCATTGAAATATGTTGATAAATTGGTTATTATCAAAGCTAGCCATCGAAGAAACCAAATAATAAACGTAAAATACTGCCCTCCGATATAAACTCACTTATAAACGACTTACACTCATCATAAATTACCTTTAAATCTTCAAGTTTACTTTGTGACCAAACTATTTCCTTAATTTTTCTATAGATATTCGACAATATTTTCTTGTATTTTGACTGCATACGTTTATCTTCTTCAATTTCTTCTACTTGTTGCGATTCTCGGCATGATTCTTGGCTAATATCTTGTTCCATACCATTTTCAGATACTTGCCGGCATTTTTCCTGTTGTGTTTGTTGTGACATGTGTGAATGTTGTGATTGTGACACTTGTGACAGTTGTGTTAACCCTTGTGTTATCCTATGCTTCTTCGCTCTTTGTCGTTGGACTTGTTTACGGGATACGAGTTCGTCATCTTCATTTTCAAAGTTAGTTTCATCGAACGATACACATACGACCTCGCCGCTCGCTTTATCCTTTTCAGACGTATATACTATTGCAGAATCTGTCGACTGGACGTCTTGCTTAGTTCTTAAGGTAGTTTGCTTACTAATATATATTTCCAAAGCCTTCCTACATGGTACATTTTCTTGACTCATTATATCTCGTATGGATTTTTCTTTGATGAAAGATGGGCACGACTTCTCCAGTGCCATATATGGTCCTTTACAATTTAAGCAAATGAATGTGGTAGTCTCGCAATTGCATGTTGCTTGCCACACTTGGGGCATAAATGTTTTCCAACCGGGCAAAACTTTTTGATGTGGCCATACTTCCTACATAATGAGCATTGTGTGACTGGGAAAATGTAACGTTCTACCTTGAACCTGCATCCATAGGCGTACAAATAAGGTGGCAGCGATGCACTATCAAAACAAACGCGAACGGTTTCGCTTTCTAACCACTTATTTTCTTGACTCAAATGTCTTAATCTTTTAACTGATATGATTTTACTAGAGCTTGCTAGGATTTCCAATATTTCCTCCTCACTTAACTCGAGATCCACTCCTTTAATAATGCCATAAGTTAAATTCAATTGGTTAACGAGTTGTGCTCGAATTTCCATACTTAGAATCTTCTTGCATTTTAATAGTTTTTCTGCTTGTTTTATATTAGAAAAATGTACGAATACTTTGTATGGGCTCTTGTAATATAATTTAAGAATATTGGTAATCTTTTCATCATGTAACAGTCTCGCCAACGACATTTGTTTAGGTAAAATAGTCAAGGATGTTAAGCATACTTTAATAGTTTCTTCTATATTCTCAAAATCATCTTCCTTGCTTCTCCGCTTTTTCACTGGTCGTTTATGCGTCACGGTAGTAAATCCCTCCTCATCCTTATCTTCATTTTCGCTATGATCAATATCTTTCCTTTTCTCCGCTAAATCCCTCATATCAATTTCGTTCTTTTCATTTTTGTTTAATACTTCTAGCACCCGTTAACAGTTACTAATAATCTCTGAATCGCTTTTATCTGTTAAGTCTTCATCAAAGCTATTTTCATCCATTTTGCACGAAAGCAAACGACGCGCGAACGCGCGTCGCTAATCGGCTTGTAGAACCGAACAAAACCGCAATAAAAACGTGCTCCACTTGTATATTACAAACGATTTATACAACCCGCAATGTTTAATAATTATTATTATGTCCAACACGAATTTAAAATAACAAAATAAAATAATTTTATATTTTGTTAAACTTTCTCGCGTCGACCATAGACAACGAATGTAGCCGGCAATACAAAGTATGACTGAGGTCAAAATATTATCTCCTAGCCGCTATCTTTTTTGCACTCATTATGTTTATGGTTCTATCCCGCTCTAGGACATGAAAGGACAGCGCGCCTTTCTACCTGCCGAACTCCGTCTTAAAAGTAATGCATTGTATTCAAAATTGAACAATGTAAAATACATTCTGCATTATTATTTAAGTAGAAGTAGTATCATCAACCCTATTAAAATCGTGTAGAAAGAAACAGGAACAAACAAAATAAATATTCTAAACAAATATTTTAAAGCATTTTGTTGTTGACTGTATTTCGAACATTTTTTCATACAAAATGTAGAAATTAAATCAATGGGCCGAAACAGGAACACAAAATAAATAAAAATAAAAATTCCTTGATTCGTACTATAGTACGAAAAAGTCGTAGTACGAAACGAGGAATAACTCGCGGCACGATCGCGGCTGTTGTGTACGTTAGGGTGTACTGTGCTCGAGGTGCGTAGGTATAACTCGAGTTTCGTGCGTTTGTATGGAGTTAGAATCCTGTTACCGTGACTTCGGGAAACCAAGTTTTGTATATGTTTATCACAGTAAACTTTTTTAAACTTTCACAATTTGCTTACATCTGTAAGTTTCTCTGATATTTTGAACGCAAGAGATCGGCCGTTGTCGAAAATTGCCTACATATGTCACAGTTTCAGCAAAACATAACCAATTACCAAGCAAAACTTATACAAAGCCGCTCCCAATATTAATTAATAAAACGTACAATGCATTTCACATGTCAGATGAGCCAGAACAATTCGATAAACTGACGAGCTTACTCAGTCAACTCGATAAATGGGTCACCAGTGAATTTATTATGAGCCAATCATAATTATTCAACATTCAGTTTACAATTAATGATACGTTGTATTCTTTAACTGATTGGTTTAAATGAGAATCGGTTGCGATGTAATAGTCTGGGACATATGATTACATATATTGTAACCTGTATTATACCGTAACGTAGAAAATATTAAAAGTGAGAGGGCGTGGGCAGATTATTTAACTTGTTATATTATATAGCCTAGACTGCCTCCATGGTCCAGTGGTAAGCGTTTACGTCTGCTAATTGGGAGGTCTAGATTTCGATTCCCAGGTCGGGCATAGGGTTACTGCGTTTTGTCGCATTCTCAGTAGCAGCACGTAGTCTGGCAATGTGCCCGTAACGGCAATAGGGTCGCCCCCTATTACGTGGCATCTAAAAGTAAAAGCGTGGGGAAATGTGAGTGTAATATTACACCTCTGCCTATCTCTTCGGGGATACAGGCGTGAGTCCATAATCAAATATCGTGCTACTGTATCTCGTGGGAAAGGCCACGACAAGTATGTAAACGCTAAGCAAAAAATAAGGAATCATCGCACAATAGATCGCGCACAATATAAAATTGTATCTATCTATAATATCACAACCGGATACCACAATGAAATCACGTTAATTTTTATTTATACCATGCTCGCGACAGGCAATGTAACTTTGCATTATTACAACAACTAACGGCTCTCATAATACAGTGATCGAAAATGGCAAAGGTTGTGGCACGAATTGTGAACGCTACATTAATGAGGTTACTATTTATAGCCGAGTATTCAATCATCCCGTATCAATGTCATAGGAATTTGAGCAAAACATTTTACTGACATTATTTCTTAATGGCAACATAGGGGACCGATGGCCACCGGACGGAACATGTCAGATCATGTCAACAGTACATTAGGGGACCGCAGCCCTCTTACGTTTCTCGTCAAAAGAGCCTCTTTGACGTTTCACCGTCGTGGACACATGTGCTCTGAAAGATGGTAACGAAACGACATCTGGGTGTCAAAATGGGTACGTCAAAATGTAGTGTTTGAATAATATTAAAATATAGTATCATGACCTGTGTCTGCTTAAGACTGATAGTAAGTGCGCAATGGCAAAACTAAGAAGTGTCAATGATTTTACTGATAGGGAATGCAATTGTATGCTGTCTTTGTGATATCTGCACTACAAACAATGAACAATAATATAATCTATGAAGCATATACCATTTTCAATATTATCGCGATTTGTATGCTAGAATTAATGAAATTCAATTCAGCTGTTTTAGCGTGAAAACGAAACATACAATACGTACAAATAGATACATTTTTAATATTTGTAAATTAATATTTACGCTGTTATTCGACTTGCCGACTTTATTTACATTAGTTTGATGCAAGTTTAATTGAAATTTGACATTTAACCAATTACTAATAACCCAAATATTTTAACTTGGCAATATCGTAATATTATCCTTCTCTTCCCTTTACTTTCAGCACCATTTTACTAGCAGCACATATTACAACAACAAGACGTCCCGATATCCGTCAAGAATCGCACATTAGCATACAAAGGTGTCAGTTTTGTTCACTTTTACATAGCGCACATAAATCTTGTTGGGTTGACAGGCTTCCAGGTGCAACCCTCGGCTGAATACAAATGATAATGAACACGACGTCCCGACGGGTTTGTTTACACACTATGTATAGATTTCGCTACTTTGAAATATATATTTTGTCTCATAAATTAGCTTATAATAGTTGTCATTAGTATGGAGGCAAAAACAGTGTAAGAGCGATGAGATATAGAGGCTACATTACTTATAATTATTCGATGTCACATTTACTTCACAGGAACCGTCACGAAAGACTGAAGTGTCATTTTTATTTGAGTTGAATGTAGAAGTTATCTTATCTTCAACAACTGGTGTTACTATTTACGCAGAATGTTTTCACATTTTTAATTTTTTAATTAGCGGCAGCGATAGCCTAGTGAAGATACCAACAGACTGCCATGCAGAGGGTATTGGTTTCGAATCCACGGTGCGCACCACTGACTTTTCGGAGTTATGTGCGTATTGGATTAAAAATTATCGCTAGCCCGTGCCTCGGAGAGCACGTTAAGCCGTCGGTCCCGGTTGTCATGAAGATCTTTGACAGTCGTTATAGGGCCTCAGTACCTTCTAAATAAACTGACGCTAGTCTAAACCATGGAATATCGCTATCCCTTCTGGTTGCGGGGGTCAGACAGGCAGTCGCTCCGTGTAAAAGCTAATATTCAGCCAAATCCGGTTAGACTAGTAAGCGAACCCCATATTGAAACTGGGATAACGCTAGGAGGATGATGATGTGTTCACTTTTAATTAAAAAAACTTCATAAATTCAAAATTCAAGATGGCTGTAATGTTTCTCCAGCTTGGGACTTTATCATCAGTCTTATGAAACCCAAAAAGGACAAAGAAACGAGAAACATCAACAGAAGACATGTCGAATTCGCGGTAGAGATATCAAGATATGCGTTACCAAAGCACTAACGATTTAATAGGAGACGAGAACAAATAAAATAGATGTAGAGCTAGAAGATCCTGAAAGAAACACATGTGTCTTCTTGTTTTAAACAAACTTCACAGTTCGTATACGAACTGTACGGATATATCCGTACATACTTCAAAATTGTAACCGCAGCGGGTATCAGTGTAGTGCGTTACCCTGGTTCATATTTATATTTGTTTCGAACAACGAAAATATATACTAATGAAGTGTCTGAAGCATTTCGATGAGCTATGAATGAAAAACGTCGACTTGTTATTATCATGACGCCTGTAAATTGCCATGGGGTTGATAGAAGTTGAACATTTAACAAAATTTCGTGTAAATAGGCTATAAAGTAGAACAAGCTGTGGATTGCACTAAGTTATAGGAATTTAAACCTTCGTGGTCATTTAAACTTTTAAATTATCCTTCGGGACATACACCACGTACCTCTGTTTGGAGTAACCGATATTTCGGCAATGTTGCATGCGCCATGTTCACGGATGTACTGAGGGTATTGCGGGTGGATGAATGTTACGAGCAGGTAGCAGGTAACGGTCTACCCGCTTTCTTACTAGTTTTTTGCGTATAAAACCACTATCACTGTTTTCACTATCGCACTGTACCCGATCACGACATACTACACTCACTACGTCAGCTCGCGATTTGACTTTTTTATTTTCACGGGTTTTACATAGACGTACCACTGGATGCCAGATACTCGACAGTTGAAACCCATCTTCTCTATTGAAATGTTTACTTTCAATAGCTTCCCTAACCATTCGGGGTATGTAGTGGCGTTCTGTCGAAAGCACCTGAGGGTTGTGTAACTCAATCCAGTAGTCGGTACCCGAGTCTAAGAGATGTTGAGCTATGGCTGACTTGAATGTTTCATTATTTTTGACTGCCCTTATGTGTTCCTTTACCCGGCAAGAGATGGTGCGTTTAGTTTACTTACTAACTCCAAACAAATGTACGTGGTATATATCCCGAAAGACAATTTAAAAATGCACAAAGTTAATTCAATTGATTCAATTACAATGAAATGTCTATTTTAACAAATTTAGCTGTGATTTCTACGAGTTTCACCAATAGACCGTGTGATTCCTGAGAAAGGTTTAGCTGTATAATTCACGCGGGGTCAGCCGCGAGCAAAGTTTTGTCGCATAATAAATGTATATCAATGGCTCCTGTATCAAAGATTACCTATATTATATTCAAACAAAGCAAATGTATATTTTATACATCCACATTTCGCCAGATACGTCTAGTATCGTCGTACTAGGGACTAATTTTCATCCATTGTCGTATCACCGCATACATTTCCGTTACAGCGAGGCTCGCTTATTTTCCTTGTATTTTCTTCCCGTATACTATTTGCCGAAATCGTCCTTGCCTACATACAATGCCTATTAGCAAACATACCACTATATTTGTATGTGTATTATCGTTGAGCGTAAGTATAAATACAACTGGGGTGTAGCAAACCCCACGCAGGTGGTACGATAAATCCGCGGGATTCCAGGAATTTTATTGCTAGGTGAAAATTTGCTCGCAATGGACGGAAATAATAGTGAAAGTATCGAATAACCTTAATAATTATAGCTTCATATATAAATGCTGTTATGACTCGACTGCCTCGCATTTATATAGACCAATTTGAAAGCCTAGATATATTTCATTTATCTAAGGTATCTTATCGCAAATTACTTGTGGAGATACTCACCAATAAACAATAAATAATAAACAACAAATAATAATTTGTGTAATAAATGATTCTTGATTAATAGGGTGAATAAACAATTAAACATCTCTTCACTTCCTAAGCACCCTTGTTATGTTTATACACAGCTAACAGAGTTACTAGCTTATCAGCTGTCTCTGATCCCAAGATGATATCTCAGCATTGTCGTAGGGTTAGCACGCACATACATATAGCACAAAAGCTTGTTTCAACTTAATATATGTATTGATTTAAGTATGTTTTCGCACAGCTACAGAGTTACTAGCTTATCAGCTGTCTCTGATCCCAAGATGATATCTCAGCATTGCCGTAGGGTTAGCACGCACATACATATAGCACTTTATTATTGTTATTATTATTTATGTTTTAGTTAATTTTTATATTTAGTTACCCTTATTCGCCACTTTCTGGTTTGTATAATGCATGCTGTGAAACTCTGTAATGGGCTTTAGAATCCCATGTCACATTGTTACCATATAATGTACCTTTGTAAACAAGCTGTTGAGTTTCCTATCAATAAATAAATATAATCGTATTCACCGCATTGCAGTGTTGTAATTCTCAATAATCTCCAGCTGTATAAATAGTTATTTTTGCTGTTTTTATTAGCGTCAATCACGTAGTCAACCTGGTTGAAAGAAGTGGTTACTGTTCATGAGTACAGATATTTTTGTTGTCACGGTGGAAACTCAATTGCGAGAGAAGGAGATGTGGAAAGCTCTCCTCAAAAGGTTACTGACGCTATTACTCACGGCTAAGAACACCACGGCATCCTTTAACTAGCCGCAATGCCAGGGCTTTGCAGACAATACAGACCTAATGGTCTAAGTAATTATACATGGTGTTGCCGTGTTGATATTATTATGCATTTGCAAAATATTTCAATAATACAACAGAGACAGTATACTTATTAACCTAAAATAATTTTAAACAGTGTGTGATGATATAAGACCCCATTTTCATTAAATGTTACTTAGATAATAAATCAGAATAAACTGTTTAATCATGTAAAATAATACTGAATCACACAGTTACTGTAAGTACGTGTGCTTGTGTGTGTTAGGCACCTGCAATGGCGATCAGCTGAGCGGCGGCGGCGGTCAATACACCGAGTGAATTTTCAAAGTATATGATGAACTTTTAGTGACTTATTTTTTCATGTATTTGTATACAGTTATAGTAGTATATTCACCTCTTAAATTATTTTGCATATACAAATCAACACCCTGTATTTTAAGAGTTATTAGTTTACTCAACAATCGTTTTTATATGTGCTGATACCAAATTACGAACAGCAGCAATGTCTAGTGAGACTATTTGTCGCTAGTGAGACTATTAGCGCTACTGCAACTCAGTCAAACCAATGACACGGTTTTGTGGGACACTGCATTATTCCTTTATGAACATGTGAATGATAGATAAACAAATAAAGTTAGTTTTCTAAGAAATATTAAAACGTCTTCTTATGAAAAATCTGCATACATACATACATACATAGACTCACGCCTGTCTCCCCGAAAGGGCAGGCAGTGGCATATTAAACGCCCACTTTTCGCCAGTGTTTCCATCCCACGTAATAGGTGGCGAGCCTATTGCAGCTTATCGGGATATTTTGTTTCCCAGAGAAAAATCTAAACTAAGATTTTGAAATTGCAACCCAAGCCTCAAATAAAGTCGCAAAAAGTAAACAAAACTTTGTATTTTACTACATTTCATTTCTGAAATACACAATACAACAATAACACACAATACAGTTTTCACATGAACCAGTACTGTTTCATTAGCGACCGTTCAAATTGATTACCGTCAATTGATCGCTGACGTCTTATCAGATCCTCGATAATTGACAGATCATGGTATCATGTAACGATAGTGGCTGGATATTGTATCTGATTACATCTGGTAAGAGCTATGTATTGTATGCAGTGTTATCAAAGGCTGTTTGAAACAGATGTGCGTGAGAGAAGTTGCATTTCAATCTAGTCCTATGTAAGCTACAATTCCCGCTTTACTAGTAGAAGTGATGAAAGATATAGCTGAGATTAAAAATACGTCTAATTGTGATTTTAACAATGTAAACAAGAAACGAAGTGGTACTAAGCATTTGAATAATCGCGTCGAAACCGTCATTTTGGACCTACCTCACAATGCAATAGGCGATTCCGAGGAAAACATAGCTGATTCGTCATTTGAAGACGCGATAGCGAGTTCTCTCTCGCACGCGCAGTATAACGAGCGTCATGTCTCCCTCGCACATGTGGGAGGAGCGGCTGTGAATCGGCGCGTGGAGGCCGAACGCCTCACCGCGGTTTCGAACAACGAAACAGCTGCGCCTAAGCAATGTACGGGCCTCAACGTTGAAGACGACGCGTGTTCTACTGTCTCTGCGCCCGATTGCAATATATCTATCGCATGCGCGAGCACCGAACCTTCACTGAGTGCGAAAGAGACAATAGCGAATAAGTCGAATAAGAAAACTTTCGTTGAAGTTTTAAAAGTTAGTGATAAGAAATGGAAAAAACAGGTTGAATCGTCGGAATGGCAGCTTATTCCGAGGAAAAAATATAGAAATAGATTTATAGAACACAAAGGAGGTGCTGATACAAATATAAGCGGTAATTTTAAAGCAGCGGAAACAAGGATACCAATATTTATATATAATGTAAACAAAGACACGAGTATAGATGACATTACCGCATACTTATGGGAAAAAACTAAAGTCAAAGTTATATTGGAGTCTGTATTGATGAAAAAAGAAAAGGAATACAATTCTTTCAAGGTATTGGTACGTACACATAAACTTGAAATGTTTATGGATAGCAGACTGTCGCCTGAAGAAATATCGTTTCGCCGATTTTTTAATTTTAGAAATAAGGCGGGTGATTCGAATGCCGTGAATACTCAATCTGTACATGATGGCTAGCAGCTGTACATTTATAAGTTATAACTGTAGATCGGTCACCCGGTCTGTGGATTGCGTCCGCGCATTATGTAAACAGGGTGATGTCATTGCGCTCCAGGAAACCTGGCTTATGCCTCACAACATCTCGTTCCTGAACACAATTGATGACGACTTCAGCTACACAGCTACGACGGCTGTTGATACATCAGCTGGCATGCTGCGGGGTCGCCCCTATGGTGGAGTGGCGATACTTTGGAGGAAAAGTGTGTTTAGGGACGTCTCAGTGATACAATGTAAAAGTGTGCGTATAGCGGCTATTAAGATTTCGCTCGCGTCGAATAAATCGTTTTTAGTTGTATCCGTGTACATGCCAGTAGACTATGCTGACAATCTAGTCGAGTTTACACAGTGTCTAAGTGAGATATATGCGTTAATAGGTATTCTGAAGTAGAAGAGTACCTATGTTATTATAATATTAAATCTCAGTTGATCTAGGAGCGCTGAAATATTAATTGGCTTCGCGGAGAACCTTGCAGAAGCCAATATCAGGGTATAATATCTTTTTTTATAGGCTCACGCCTTTATCCCGGAAGGGGTAGGCAAATATTTTGCCATGAATTGTTAGGTCCCTCGTAATAGGGGGCGAGCCTATTGCCGTTGTCGGGCACATCACCAGACTCCGTGCTGCTACTGAGAATTCGGAAAAACCCAGTAAAGCCTTTTTAGTTTTGCCTGACCCGGGAATCGAACCCCGCACCTCCGATCAGCAGTCGCATACGCTGTCCACTGGACCACGGAGGCAGATTATATCTGCTTAAGATTTAGACAAATTAAGTCTCTAAGCAACTGTTTAAAGTCGTGGCTGCTTCAAATTATGTAAAGTATAATTTTGTACTCGTAACCCCCGATATTTACCCGTGTTTAGACTAATTTCAAAGTAGAACATAAAAATCTGCCATGTTATATCAGGAGAGTGAACGTTAAAATAAGGAGAAGTATAAAGAGAAATAATGGAAAGTGGTTTCAATAAGGATGATGGTTGGCATCTCTCTAATTTCACACCTGTCATTAGCCTAATGAAACCCAAACGGGGCAAAGACACCAGGTGAGATAAACACACCTTGAGCTCATTCTGCGTAAATAGAAGTTCAACAATGTTTGGGTACTTTGAAATAGCTTCTACATTCACGTCAATACAGTCTTTCGTAACCATGGTTCCTGTAAACTAACCGAACATCGGCTTAAAAAAATAATGTAGTTCCCAGATCATTCGGTTTATACGTAATCTCAGTAAAACCAATATACCACGATAAAATTCGTAAGCTGTAGTTTATTTCCAACACAAAGAACGCTTTATTCATAAGTAACATGTATAAGCACAGCCCATTAAATCCTGCAGAATATTCAAACGGATTCCGTACAACTCGCGCACAACATCAAACTTTAGTGGAAATTTCGCAACAGTCTGAAAGTTTCGTTAACGATGCTTCTGTGAATTTGAATGCCTGAGGACGGACACATAAATCCCCATTGATTTCACACTCGCTTCCACCGATTTTTTATTCTTTCTGACAACCGTCAGAAAAACTCGACTTCATCATTAACTTACCGTCGAACAAAACTGAACTTTACATTTCTGATTTTAAGGTTACTTTTCGCTGAGTTGTTGGGGTAAATCTCAGGTGTTTACGGTGAAAAGAAATGATAATGAACTCCTTTCAGTTTCCTGTATAGATGTCAGCTCTTCGGAGGTTGAATACGAATGAATCAAAAGCTTTTCGGAATCCCAGTGAACTTCCTACGTGTTTAGTACCTATTCATGCCTGAAGTGACATTCCGAAACGTCGGTTTAAATATACACGGTAGTTTAAGCATAAAAAGGTAGACGTTTAAGTACATATACTTGTATTCTAAGAAGGTATAATCCTTGTACATATAAGATTGTATGGTAAAATGTACGTAATGTAGAAGACAGGATTTTTTTATTTTCTTTTTTGTCTTGAATATCATAATAATTATGTCAATAGACTATAAGCGTATGAGTAAACTGATAAAAATAATGGTGAGGTAGACTCTTTAGTCCTCTTCCTTTTCAAAGCAGGGTATACTAGGACATGTAGTCTTTTCAACCTTTTTGATGTAATAACTGCTGCCCGTTGTAATAGACTGCCTCCGTGTTCCAGTGGATAGCGTATGTGTCTGCCGAATCTGTCGATTACCGGGTCGGGCTTAAGTGTTAATGAGTTTGCCAAATTCTTGGCAACAGCACGAAGCCTGACAATGTGCCCGGTAACGACACTAAGTTCGCCCTTGGAATTGGCCAAGGGAAATAAAGGGAAAAAAAAACATGGTGAAATGTAGGTCTTAATTACACCTCTGCCTACCCTGCCTGCGGGGATACAGTTGTGAGTCTACAAAAATCACCGCGGTTTTGCGATTATATGCACATGATATTTATTCATCGATGGTACGAACTAAGAACAAACTATAAGACTACTATAAAAATTAAAAATAAATCTATGTCCGTATTATTCGTTTTTGTTTAGGGTTCCGTACCAAAATGGTAAAAACGGGACTACTAAGCCTCCGCTGTCTGTCTGTCTGTCCGTCTCTCCTCATGTTTCTGAAGATATTTATATGAATTGAAACTTATATATTAAGTCTTATAGATAATACTGGGTTTCTATTGCTGTTTGCTAAGCCGGAGGTTGTGAGTTCTATTCCCAGACAGAGCAAATCCC